>CAJQUW010015400.1:0-336990 GCA_907163375.1 Prostheceraeus crozeri
AGCAATGTTAGCAATTTTGTTTTTTGTTTCATCTGAAAGTTTTTTTAATTTTTTTAGTTCTTCAGAATCATTCTTGAGTTTACGAATAGCTTCTAGTTGTTTTAATTCGTTTTGTGATTTAACAGCATTTGATATTGCACTAGCTGTACTACCTATAGCAGCTGCTCCTTTTGCAGCAGATGTAATCAAATCTTTATTATTTTTAATTAAGTTAACGATGCTACCAATACCAGAAAAGATGCCATCCCCTTCTTTTTGAACGGTTTCTCTATTATCATAATGGTAAACCGGATTCATACGTGGTTCATGAGCAATGTTTTGATTTGAAGCAAATTGTTTAAGATTGTGTTTATAAATTATAGGCATTTTTTAGTAATAAATTTGACTTTTGGGAAAAAAATAAATACGGGCGAAGCCCTGGAAGACATCTCCGATGTCCATTATAAAAAAATGTTTATTTTTTGTTCTTAACTTTTGCAGATTGCGTTTTTGGTTTAACTTTATCAGGAACCAAACCTGCATCAACCATTCTTTTTATTCTATGATTTTCTTTCATAATATTTCTTTCTTTTATTAACTCTTCTAATTGTTTAATTCTTTTAAAATCATTAGCTCTAATTTTATCCATTTTTAAAATTATATACTTTTATATTTTAAATTTTTTTTAAAAAATTATATTTATACTTTTATATTTTTTAAAATTATATTTATATTTTTATATTTTTAAAATTATATTTATATTTTTTATGATTTTTATTTTTTGTAGGTAAAAATATTTAAGTTAATATTTACAATACTCGTTTAAGATTTACGTTTGTGAATGGACAACAACTTCGAGATAACTTTATTAATTGACTGTTGCACTTTATCTATTGCGTCAAGCAGCGTGTGATGTACTTTAATTTCTTTTCTATTAACTTGCATTTTCTGCTGATTAATCTTCAATGCCGTTTTAAGAGCATTTAACTTAATTTTAAGAACATCTAATTGTCTTTTAACAGCATCTAACTGTTCTTTATTTTCTTTAGAGTTTTCTTGTAAATTTTTCTTTAATTCATTTTCTAAATTGATTTTCAGATTTTTCATTTTATCAACTTTTTCATTAAGTGAGTTTACTTCATTTATTATTCTATTCATCTTTTTCATTTGCTGAGTAATTTTAGAACTTAATTCATCAACACTTTTTTGGAATGTAGTTTGTAACTGCTTTAAATTTTTTTTAATTCTTTCAGGAAGTTTTTCTATTTCATCTTCTAATTGTTCTTTTAACATTTTTATCTGATGTTTATTTTTAATTACAGCAGATTTTAAATTTAAAGAAAGTAATATTAAAATTTTTGATTGTTCTGAAATCTTTTTAAAAAGTTTTGCTATATCTGCTTCTAGCTCTCTATCCTTTTTATCAAGTTTTGATAATTTTTCGTTTAATGATTTGTCATTAAGTTTAAGCAACTTCAATTCATTCATCAGTGGAACCATAACATCGTTTATATATTTTTCCTTTAATTCATTGACTTGTGTATCAACATATTGTTTATTTGTTAACTCTGTATTTTGTTGCGGAAGAATAGAAAGATGCAATGGACCAGATAAAACGTCTCCAGTTTTCATAATATAATTTTCTATCTCTATTTCTAATTCACGATTATTCGGGATATATGCACCTCCACCAACATTTGGTAACATCATTTTTTAACAATAAAAAAATAAATTTTTTTTCTAATAAAAATAAAAATGGAAATGTCTCAAATTTGTCAAGTTTGTGCAGTAGATTTTTTAAACCCAACTATGTTGTTTACTCATGAAAAATACATCATGTGGGAAAATTAATCGAAGTAACTTTTATAATAATCAATCTAACAATAATCAACCTAATAATAATCAACTGGAACAACCATTGCAAAAATTAAAACATTTATTTATTTCAGATCAGGGGCAAAATCTTTATACCGCTAGAAAAAATACACCCAGAAAAAATACACCTAGGCAAAATAATAATAATTATTTAGCACAAAATAATCATGTAAATCAAAATAATTCTTTTATTCAAAATAATCATGTAAATCCAAATAATCATGTAAATCCAAATAATCATGTAAATCCAAATAATCCCCTTGCTCAAAATAATAATGTCAATCAAAATAATAAATCTGTGAAAGGGGATACGAAAAAATGTTCTGGTTGTAATAAAAATATAACGTCCTAAAATTTTGCACGTCATTTAAAAATATGTGAACAAACAGAAGAGGTTAAAAAAGCTAAAAAGGATAAAATGAAAGATCAGTTATGTCGTAATTGTAATAAATATTTTACAATTCAAGGAATTACTAATCATTATAATTCTTGTATAAGTTCTACAAGACAATGTACAAGTTGTCAAAATACTAAACCTAAGACAGAGTTTTATGATAGTAAATATAAGTGTAAGGATTGTTTAAAGGAAAAAGTAAAATGTACAGGTTGTCAAAAAATTATATTAAAGAAAAATTTTCCAAGACATGTAACACTATGTCCAAAACTTAATGAAGATTTAAATCAAAATATACCAAATCAAAATATTCCAAATCAAAATATACCAAATCAAAATATTCCAAATCTTCATCAACGTATAAATACTTTTTATTAGTATTTCTATTAAAATAGTCTTATATATTAAAATATTTATATTTCTACTAAAATAATCTTATATATATTAAAATATTTATATTTCTACTAAAATAATCTTATATATATTAAAATATTTGTATTTCTACTAAAATAATCTTATATATAGTAAAATATTATTTTTTTTATAAAGAATAAAATATTATTTTATTAAAATATTCTTATGCATTCTGGAAGAGAGGAGAGGTATAAAAATACTTCTTTTGAGTATAGGAACAAAAATTCGGACACATTCCGGAGGTTCTACAGAGGTTAAAAACACTCATTAGAGTGTAAGAATGCTAGTCCGGAATCAACAAATAATAACTCCTAAATTTTTTATTTAAAAAATAATAAATGAATAAAAGCGAAAATTTGGAAGATTTATATTCACCGGTTATAATTAAAAGTGATAAAAGTAATAAAAGTAATCTAAGTCGTCATAAATCTCTTAATGCAATAAACGAAATAATAAATAATTATATGAATAACACTGAGTTTCAAGATACACTAACCCCTCAAGATCCGAATCTAAAAGATATTAATAATATTGTAGATAATCCTATATATAATACTAGATATAATAATAATATAGATAAAAATATATATAATAATATAGATAAAAATACATATAATAAAATATATTTAGAGACACTACCCCCTAATTCATCTCTTAATAAAAAAATACCACAATCAAATCTTACACGTCTTTGGAATTTTTTAAAATTTCATTGTATAAAAATATTGTTAGCATGTATTTTAATATTTTTTATTTATCATCTTGTTATATGTATTGGAAATCAATGGGGTTACTTTCTAACAGAGGAACAAAAGAGGATAAATTTTTATAAACAAGAAATAAAAACTTTTAAAGGATGGAAAACTAATGAGGATAAGATTAAGGATAAAACTAATAATAAAAATATTAAACAAGGTAAAATGCATCAAGAAAATTTACATTTCATTGTTTACGGTAAAACTGGAAGTGGTAAGACTACGTTTATTAAAAAATATATAAACCAATATTATAAGGATGAAACAAAAGTACATATTTTTTTGTATGCATACTTCTGAATGGCCAACTTTTACAAACGTCTATAATGATAAACAATTAGATGAGTTACAAGATATGGAAAGTTTTGCTGGTACACCTGAAAATAAATCTTTATTAATTTTAGATGATGTTGCAAGTTTATCAAAACAAAAAAATATGTCAGAAATATTTACAAAAGGAAGACATCAAAATATTCAAATAGTTGTATTAGCTCATAAAGCTTGTGATGTAGATAATAAGATTAGAGAAAACATTCAAACATTTTTTACAACTACACAAAATAATGCAGCATTCTTTAATGATATTAATAAAAATTATAAAATGAATATGCCTTTATCATATTATACACAACATAAATATGGAATAATACGTGTTGACACCATAAGTGAACATATGCAAGTATATGATAAAGATTTAAATATATTAGTAGATACTGAACATGAAATCTATAATAACTCTCAAGATTTTGATATTAGAATGTATGCAAATACAAAACATTTATCAAATCAAGTTATAGAACAAATAATTATCTTTTTAGAATCCGAAGCAAAAGTACCACTAAAAATTATTCCTGATACATTTTATTTTTATTTCGATCATTATTTAAATACAAAATTTGGTATACCAATACCTAACAGATTACAAGATAATGAAACATTAAACAATTTGAAAATTGCAATCAATGATGTTAGAAACGGATTAAGAAAAGCAACCCCAATAATATCTGATGTTAAATCTACATTTTCTGATGCCAAATCTACATTTGTTGAAGCCAAAAAAACTTTTAATGATATAAAACCATTAATAAATGGTGTAAGTGAAATACTTAATAATTAAACAAATTTATCATAATCAAACCGAAGGTTCTAGGGCTTCGCCCGATTTTGCAGATATATTAGAATTTTTCCATTATATATATTTAGAATTTTTTTCTCTAAAAATTAAAACAAAAATTTTTTTTAAAAAAAAAACTAAAACACAAATTTTTTCTTTAAAAAATAAAAAATGAAAAAATTTTATTGTGTCTTATGTGAAAAAAAATTGCAAACAAAAAGAAGTTATCAATCTCATCTACAAAGTAAAATGCATTTACAAAATGTAGAACGAGTTGATGAAGGAAATATATTAAAATTAAATAGTTATAAAAACTATCTAGAAACATTGCCTACTGATATAAAAGTTAAAAAAATGTTTGATGATTATTCACATTCGGAATATAAAAAATTTTTTAATAGTGAAGATGAAGCCGTAACAGATATAAAATATTTATCTAGCGATACTGATGAATTTAACGAAATAGATGAATTTGATGAAGCCGTAACAGATATAAAATATTTATTTAATGAATCGGTTCGAACCGAAGGTTCCAGGGCTTCGCCCGTTGAATATAATGAAACCGATAAAACTTTTTCTGATATTCTAACCAACTTTTATAATATATTTAAGAAATCTTTCAAATGTTATATGAATGTAGAAGTACTTTATACAAAAAATGGACCTGATGGAATTCCTGAAGAAATAATACAAGGACATTTTACAAATTCGCAAGAAATTCATAATGTAAATGATATACAACCCATATTTGAATCGATGATACTTAAATTAGAAAATTGTATAATTGAAGCCCAGTTACGTGAATCTGGTTGGAGATTTGTTAAAATAATATCTAAGAAAATAGTAATTGATAAATATAAAAATAATACTGGTGGTAGTTATGTTCCTTTACCTTTCAGTTCACCTCAATTAATCAACATAAAAAATGAAGATGATTATTGTTTTCTGTGGAGTATTATAGCACATTTACATCCTGCAAAATATCATAAAGAAAGACTAAGTCATTACAATAAAGAAGAATACATAAGTGAATTTGATCTTTCTGATGGCTTAGATGAATTTCCATATGATTATAATAGGTTACTAAAGTTTCATAAAAAGAATAAAAATTTAATAGAAGTAAATGTTTTTGAATTAAATGTGAATTATGTTTCTATTGGTAAAATTACTCCACTTTACTCAGATTCAAAAAAATTTTATTTGAATAATAAAAATTTATGCCAATCAGAAATAGTATATAATGATAGAGGAAATTACATGCATCATAATATTTTTTACCAAGGAAATATAATATGTACTGAAAAATTTGAACTTGTTAAAACACTATCACCAATAATGATTAATCATAATAATTATAAAGGACGTACTGATGATTATAATTACAAATATTCATCTTTATCTTCAGAATACCAACAAAAATTAGAAAATTTAAATAAAAGTTTACAAAAATGTAAAATAGATTATCAACAACAAACAAAAATGTTACTACAAGAATATCACCATAAATATCAAAATAAGATAGAAACAATTCAAAAATTAAATGAAGAAAATAATAAAGAATTAAATAATGAAGAAAATGAAACCAATCAGAAAATAAATGAATCTTTAAAAAAATGTCTACAACAATATAAAGAACAATATGATAAAGAATATAGTTATCAGTTACAAATATTAAATCAAAATTATTATCAAAATACATTTAATCTTACAAAAGAAATTAATGAAACACATGAAATATATAAAGATGAATTTGAAAAACTAGAACAGTCAAAACAACCAGCACAAGCGAATATATTATATTATCAGGGACATTTTATATTGTGTAAAGATGTTTCTATATTTACAAAAACTTCAGATAATAAAAATTTTCCTTGTCTTCAATGTATGACAAGTTTTAGAACTTTAGAAGAAATGAATAGACATTTGAAAAATTGTCAACAAAATGAAGCAGTTCAAAATACTTTTCCTAAAGATGATTATTTAGAATATAATAAATGGTATTTTAAAAATAAAGTACCCTTTACTATTTATTGTGATTTTGAAGCATATAATGTTAATATGACACAAAATCAAACGGAAAGTTCCAGGGCTTCACCCGATTCTGAAAATTAAAATTCTGAAAATTATAATTCTGAAAATTATAATTCTGAAAGAAGTGCGCCTGAAAGAAGTGCACCTGAAAGAAGTGCACCTGGAAAAAGTTCAACTGAACAAAGTAAAGAAAAATATTTATTTGAACAAAAACCATTATGATGGGGAATGTACATTCATTCAAATTATCCTGAATTATTTAAATCAGAATATTTACAATACTATGGTGAAGACAGTTCAGAAATGTTTACAAAGAAAGTAGAAGAATTACAAGGACGTTTTTCACAATTGCTTGAAACAAATAAACCAATGATACCATTAACGGATGAAGAAAGAAAAGAATTTTATGATGAAATAAATTGTTATTACTGTGGAAAAGGTTTTACAAATAAATATAAAACTGACAGAGGTAGATATATTGATAAAGTAAAAGATCATGATCATCTAAATGGATTATATAGAGGTGCAGCACATAATTCTTGTAATCTTAATGCTAACAAATTTAAATATAACTTTGTTCCTTTATATTTCTATAATGGTTCTAAATATGATTTCCATCTAGTAATGAAACATTTATTTTCATTTGAAAAATTACAACAACAAAAAATAAATGTACTATGTAAACAAGAAGAAGAATATTTTTCAATGCAATTAGGTCGTATTAGAATTTTAGATGCATTTAGATTTTTTACTCCTTATTCATTAGATGTTATGGGAAAAACTTTGAAATCTGAACAATGTAAAATATTAAATAAATATAATTTAAAACCTTTAAAAGGAATATTTCCGTATGAGTATATAGCCTGTGGCTCACAGTCGAAGACTGATATAACTGGAGATTTTAATTCTGTGAATAAAATTATGGAAGAAGAACAACTTCCTCCAATAAATAAATTTAAATCAACATTAAAACAATCACAATTATCTGACGAAGACTATGCAGAAGCTGAAAAGAATTGGAGAGAGTTAAATTGTAAAACAATGTATGATTATACAATGAAATATCTACAGATAGATGTATTAATACTAGCTGATCTTTTTGAAAACTTTCGTGATATGTGTTTAGAATATTACGGAATAGATCCATGTTATTGTTATTCTACACCAGGTTTAACATGGTTAGCAGGATTAAAACATACAAATGTTCAAGCCGATGGCTCTAGGACAAAGTCCGTTAAACTTAAACATTATAAAAAAAATACATATGATAAATTATTATTTTTTGAATCTGGAATTAGAGGTGGAGTTTCATCAGTTTTAGGTAATAGATATGTTAAATGTTATAATAAGAAAGTAAATCCACAAGAATATGGAATAATGAAACCTTTATCTCCAGAAGAAAAAGAAAAAATATTAGAAATTTTTCGAACGAAACGAGAAGGAGTTGAACGTGAAAAAGCAATTGATGAATTCATGAGAGAAAACTATTTGTTATATTATGATTTTACTAGCTTATATTCTTCTTGCATGATACAAGAATTACCAACAGGTGAAATGACATGGTGTAATAATCTAGATTATCAAAGAACATATGATGGCGAAAATAATTTTGGTTATGTATATGAAGTTGATTTAGTATATCCTGATTATATAAAAGACCCAACAAAATATTATCCTTTCTGTCCAGAAAACAAAATTCCCAATATAGAAGATTTTTCAGATTATCAAAAATCTATAATACCGAAAAAATACAGACCAACAAAAAAAACTTATGTTAACACAAGGTAATAAAGGAAAGTATGTTGTTGAAGGAAGAATGCTAGATTGGTATTTAAATCATGGCATGATTCTCACCAAAATACATCGAAAACTAGAGTATAGAAAATCTAAATGGTTAAAAAATTATATAGAGTTCAATATTGAAAAACGTAAAATAGCTAAAAGAAATAAAGATGATTTTGGAAACGTTTTCTTCAAATTAATGAATAATGCATTTTATGGTAAGACTTTAGAAAATGTACGTAATAGACAAAATATTGAAATAGTTTATGATAGAGATAGATTTCAAAATTTAACAAGGAAACCTACATATAAAAGAACTACTAGATTCAGTGATGAACTTTGTGCTGTTCATCTAAGAAGAAGCATTGTAAAACATGATAAGTTTAATTTCATTGGTTTCACTATATTAGAATTAGCTAAACTATTTATGTATAGTTTTATATATGATTATTTAGCACCTGCTTATGACAAAAACTATAAATTACACTTTACAGATACCGATTCTATTTTCTTAGAATTAACAGTACCATATGGTTCTTCACTTGATAAAGAAATTAATAAAATAAAAGATATTATTCATCCTTCTGATTTATGTAAAGTAAAAGATGAATTAGAAGGAAATGAAGATTTCATAACAGAAGCTATATTTTTAAAATCTAAATGTTACTGTTATGATACAACTAAAAATATTAAAACACATAAAACATTAAAAGGAATTTCAAAGGCATCAGTGGCTAATCAAATAACATTTCAAGATTATAAAAATGCATTATTTAATAATGAAATAAAAACAGCATATAATTATAGACTTAATTCAAAGAAACATAAAATGTATTTAAAAGAAGAACATAAATTAGCATTAGATCCATTTGATGATAAAAGAAAAATTTTACCTGATGGAATAACTACTTTACCTTTTTAATTTTCTAATTTCTATTTTCTAAATATAACAATATAACAATATAAAAATATAAAATATTATAAAATAATATAATAATATAACATAAAATAATAATATAAAATTATCATATAAAAATGGATAAAGTTAGAGCTGATAATTTTAAAAGAATAAAACAATTAGAAGAGTTAATAAAACAAAGAAATATTATGAAAGAAAATCATCTTCAACATAGAATGATAAAAGCTGGTATTCAATCTGATATGTTTGAAAAAATGCAGCAAACCGAGCAAGTAAAAACTGATTTTGAGAAAACTATGAAACCATTTAAAACTCTTGAAAAAGAAAGTACAAATAATGATAAACAAATTGATATAACAGATCCAGAACACAAAACTATATTAGATGACTATGGATTACTAGAATCAAACATTAATAAGAAATTACCAAAATCTATGCAATTTGAACATTCTATCTCATTTATAGATGGAAAAACAATACCTAGATTTTATCTCGGACAAAAAGAAATATTTCCACAACCTTTTCGAGGTTTAATTTTTTCACCAGATAAATCTCCTTTTAATTTAGATAGAAATTTTGTTAATCTTTTAAGAGGAGCAGATTTAAATAATTATGCTGTAGAAGATCTCATAAAATATAAAGCTATGTTAGACAGAGTTGGTGCAGTAAAATCTCTTAGACGTTATAAACAATTAGAAAATTTATTATCAACGGGAGTTAAAGTAGGGAAAGGTTTATCTGAAAAAGAGAAAACAAAAAAACAGAAAACTGAAACAACTGTATTTTTACCAGATGATCCACAAGAATTACTAAATAGATTAAATATTTTAATATCTGCAATAAAAGAAGGACATAATTCTAGTTTCAATGAAATTCATGCTATATTGAAAAGACTGTTAGAAAAGAAGATTCTAAATGAAGAGGATTATAAAAGTATAACCGGACATCTCTGATGTCCTCCAGGGCTTCGCCCGTAGCTGAAATATGTTGTTGTTTTACTTTTTTCATAAAAAAATATTTATTTAATTTTTTTATTTTAAAAATGTGTTCAGCAGATTTAGACAAAATTAATAATCATTTAGAAAATCTAACAGAGATTTTGGGTTCATCAAAATTTAGTACGACGTTAAAAATTATAACAACTACTTCATCACACACTTGTAATTTAGAACCCATTCTACATTTGGAACAAAATAAAAATTATCAAATTGCATTGACTAGTTTCTCTACATTTAACACTATTCAAAACGTTATCAAAGATGTGAATGATCAATTTAGATATTCTACTGATAAAGGCAAAACATGGAAAATATTAACTTTTCTTCCTGGTTCTTACGAAGTTGAATCAATATCAAATGAAATTAAGAGACATTTAGGTATACCATTTAAAGATAAGAAACAATTACATTTTGCAGTTGAACCGGCAGTTAATAAATTTTCTCTTACTTTAGACGAAAATCATCAAGTTGATTTTAATCATGATAGATCATTGTCAAAGCTATTAGGATTTAATAAACAAACCTATAGTCAAGGTTATCATTTAGGTGAGAAGATTCCAAAAATAACTGAAATAAATTCAATTGTTGTACATTGTGACATTATTGAAGGAGGATATATAAATGGTAGATTATCAAATTTAATATTCAGTTTTCCAGCTTTTACTGTACCCATTGGTTATAGACTGAATGTATTTCCACAAACATTAATATATTTTCCTATTACAAGAAAAACTATTAACAACATTAACATTAGAATCACTGATGAAAAAGGACAAGAAATAAATTTTGGAGGTGAAGAGATTATGATAGATCTTTTGGTTCGGGAGGTATAAACTCCCGTTCGAGAGGTATAAACTTTTACGCTACAATAGAAAAGTTTAATTTTTTTTATCATTTTCATTATTAATCTTATTAATCTTATTAATCTTTTTAACCTTATTATTAGGAACAAAAAATAAAAAAAAATAAACTTAAATTAAAATTTTATTTTTTTTTATTTTTTTGTTTTAAAAAACACTAATTCAATAATGGATGAATTTATTACTTTAAAAATGAATAAAATGTCTTTAAATAAAAAAAAACTTAAATTTAATCATCATCCAAATTTATCATGTTTTGTAAATCAAATGTGTGTAGTACTGACATGATAGAATCAAGCTTGACAAACGCGTTTGTCAAGTTCATTTGATTCTATCATGTCAGCACTACACACATTTGATTTACAAAACATACTTTGAATACTCATACGATGAAGTTCTTACTTTCATTTATTTCTAACGTACACACTGTTGAAACTTTATTTTTCAACTTGTAAACTGTTGAAACTTTATTTTGTTTCCAACATATAAACAGCTAAAACTTTATTTCTAACGTGCACACTGTTGAAACTTTATTTTTAACTTGTAAACGGCTGAAACTTTATTTCTAACGCACAAAGCGCTTAAACTTTATTTCCACCATACACACTATTGAAACTTTATTTTAATCTGTAAACTGCTGAAACGATATTTTTTCATTTACAACTAGTAGAACGCGGAGTCTAACTTGCAAACTAGGAAATCCTACGATCTTGTCTTACAAACAGTTATACCTTTCTTTCTAGCATATAAACTGTTATACCTCTATTTCTAACATATAAGCAGTTAAAACTTTATTTCTAACTTACAAACAGATAAAACTTTATTCCTAACGTACACACTGTTGAAACTTTATTTTTCAGCTTGTAAACTGTTGAAACTTTATTTTTAACTTGTAAACGGTTGAAACTTTGTTTTATTTCTAACATACAAACAGATAGAACTTTATTCTTAACTTGTAAACTGGTGAAACTTCATTCTATTTCTAACATATAAACAGACAGAACTTTATTCGTAACATACACACTATTGAAACTTTATTCTTAACTTGTAAACTATTGAAACTTTAATTTTAACTTGTAAAGGGTTGAAACTTTGTTTTATTTCTAATATACAAACAGATAGAACTTTATTCTTAACTTGTAAACTGGTGAAACTTCATTCTATTTCTAACATATAAACAGATAGAACTTTATTCTTAACATACACACTATTGAAACTTTATTCTTAACTTGTAAACTATTGAAACTTTAATTTTAACTTGTAAGCGGTTGAAACTTATTTTCTAACATACACACTATTGAAACTTTATTTTTAACTTTTAAACTGGTGAAACTTTATTTCATTTCTGACATACAAGCAGATAAAACTTTATTCTTAACTTGTAAACTGGTGAACCCTCATTTTTATTTCTAACATATAAACAGATAGAACTTTATTCTTAACATACACACTATTGAAACTTTATTTTTAACGTGCACACTGTTGAAACTTTATTTTTAATCTACAAACTGTTGAAACTTTATTTTATTTCTAACACACAAAAAGCTTAAACTTTATTTTTAACATACACACTATTGAAACTTTATTTTTAATCTGTAAACTGTTGAAACTATATCTTTCATTTACAAATAGTGGAACGCTTAGTCTAACTTACAAACTATTTAATCCCGCAATCTTATTTTTACAAACAGATGTAACTTTATTTCTAACGTACACACTGTTGAAACTTTATTTTTAATCTACAAACTCTTGAAACTTTATTTTATTTCTAACACACAAAAAGCTTAAACTTTATTTTGTAATCTGTAAACTGTTGAAACTATATCTTTTATTTACAAATAGTGGAACGCTTAGTCTAACTTGCAAACTAGTAAATCTTATTCGTCATCAAATCTAACTGTTTAAATCTTCATCATGGAAATCAATGTTTCACAGTCATTTCAAAAAGATATGATCACCCTTCATCTAACCCATCCGTTGCATGATAACAACAACTCTTCGCATAATAATATTTATTGAATAACTGTAACAAGCATGCATTACAAATCAATGGTTTGAAACAGATAAAATAGATACAGCTGGTAACTGTCATATAGCGAGCAATGATAACCATATAGGACTTTGGCAGTGTTGAGGTAAGGAGGAAAGAAGCATTGGTTATGAACGTAGCTACTACAACGAACTGACAAAATAGGGACACACAAATCCTTAAAACGTTTCGTGACTTCATGATAGTGTTGATTCACTCTACTATCCCAAGGTGGGAGCAAAATATCATTAATGACTAGATTGGGAAATACTTTCCTCTCCTTACCAGGATTATTACAAAAAATGCGTATAACATTGAGAGCAGCTAACCATCGTTTAAAGTCAATAAGAAGAGCAGTCTCACAAGAAAAGCCATAGTCTTGCAAATATTTCAGATTAAGTCCATGAATGTGTTTTCTCGCCCATTGATCAACATTGGGATCACAGTTGGCATGTTGATGATAGACACTAACAATCTGATATGTCCAATTGTTCATAGCAATAGCACTGAGCTCCTGCACAGGTTCACCTTCACAATCCATAAAAATGATGATAGAAGCCTAAAACGGAAATTACACATCTAAGGAAACGTTCTATAATATATCACAAAATGAAGAATTACATCGATGCTTTTCACGACAAAATACACAAATGATATGATGGCAACGAAGAAGTAAAATGTATCTAATAAGACCACGTCCACGACACTCAAAGCACATAAGCGAATTGTCATAGGGTAGAGTTAGGAAAGGATTAGCAATTCTCTTTCCTTGACTTGCGTTTGGAAGTAGCATTCTTGCCCGACTTGCGCTTCGTACCACCCCCGTTAAGGATTTCGTCAATAATGTCATCTACGCTGGGTGGCTTTGGAATATATAGGATGGATTCAGTGTATATCGAGAGAGAGGCTATTTTGTTATCCTTGTGCTGACCATAATATAGTCCATTCACTTTGAAAATGATATCCCAAGTACCTTCTCCGAGCTCATCACATCTGATGGGTATTGATTGATCTCCATCCTTTTTATAATAACTACACCAATGTGATAATGGTAGGCAAATTTGATTGCCATCCCAAATCTTTCTATAGGGAGTATCCTTTTCATCTCTCGCCTTCCACTCTTGAGCAAGAGGAGTAGGAATGTCCATATTTAATGTTACGTACTCTTCAATAATGTCAAGTTGGTGGCGAATGTACGGACTCACGGGGATGAGTATGTAATCCCCATACTGATTGCTCAATATCTTCACATCAGTGGAAGGGAGCATTCCCGTTCGCAGTACTACGCTGTGATCCTCATGACGCAAGACTTGTTTAAATTTACGCTGTAGCGGTGTAGGATTATGTACCTTTGTTGTTTCTTCCACTGGTCTCAGCTGTAGATGATCTGATTGTAGCGAACCTTGTAACGTCTGGCCACCATTTTGTCCTACTAGTGCAGCAGATGTAGAAGATGCCTGAAAATAAAAAAGATTGTATTAAGTTTACGTTCAAGGGAGGAGAGGGAGGAAAGTAGCGACTTACCATTTTAGTTGGATAATATAACAGGGATGTAGAGAGAGAGAATGTGCGTCCGTCACTTGTACGATTCAACGATGGAATGATTCTCACTGTGGAAGGCTCTCTATTTATAAAGGAATGCTTGATTCTCATTAGACAACAATCCTCATTGGAGAATAGCATCAAGTTGATTCCCACTCTCACCGATGCTTCATTCACCCGCTAGCACTCATCGTCTCCTTTCACCGTCTCGACTAAAGCTCTATTGTATTCTTCCGTTGATAGGTGTGGTAAAACACGGGTGGGCAAATGTGTGTCGTCGCGCCATTGATAATAATACTCCAACAGTAGGCGACCATGCTTGAATACGCGCCTTGGATATTTCAGCAAAGTCTCATCAATCAATTTCCTACTTTGAGCCACACTCATGAATACAATGTGGCAGACAAGCTCGTTGTGGGGGAGGGTGTGGGCATACACCAATGGTTGAATGTAGGTCGTAAGCATATCATCATTCATCATGAGTTGGAAGCCTATCACTGAAGGCAGCTCGACATACGTCCTTAGAGTCACCTAAACAATGTCCTCCATGCTCTGGGAAACTACCTGCGCCATCGGCTAAATCGCTCCTCTCGTCGTCAAAAGAATGTACATAGCTCATGCACTCCAACTCTCTCAGTGCTGTAGGCGTATTTTATGCCACCCACCCCTACGCTCCTCTGGTGTTAACTTTCGTTTAGCAAAAAGTCGTCATGAAATTTCAACGACGGAGTAAAAGTTTGAGATGATACACTCCTGGCAAACTAACTCATGAAGTAGCTTTGCTGTGATACATTTCTATCTGTAAACATATGGTAATGTTAAAGTGAATCTAAAACTTTTCAGCTTATTAATTGTTCATCGTTGCATCAACGCTTTAACTCGTGAACAGTTATAATTTTATTTTAATTTACACTTAGTCTAACTTGTAAACTAGTAAATCTTGCGATCTTATTTTTACAAACAGTTATACCTTTATTTCTAACATACACACTGTTGAAACTTTATTTCTAACTTGTAAACTCTTGAAACTTTATTTTGATATACAAACAGCTAAAACTTTATTTCTAACGCATACACTATTGAAACGTTATTTCTAACTTGTAAACTCTTGAAACTTTATTTTGATATACAAACAGCTAAAACTTTATTTCTAACGTATACACCATTGAAACTTTATTTTTTAACTTGTAAACTCTTGAAACTTTGTTTTTGATATACAAACAGCTAAAACTTTATTTCTAACGTACACACTATTGAAACTTTATTTTTAACTTGTAAACTGGTGAAACTATATCTTTCATTTACAAATAGTAGAACGCTTAGTCTAACTTGTTAATCTTATGACACTTCATATGGGTGATGATGGTAGATGAAATAGTGTTAAATAAAATTAAGATAGCTTACACTTCTGATACAGGGATAGCAATCGACTGCGATCCATGTGTAAAGAGCTTGTTAGACTACGGAAGAGAGAAGTGTGTTATGTTGCGTGTGGCGCGTGAGTGTCCTCCCATTTCATTCCATTCATCAATTCGTCTCATTGATAGAGACAGGTAGAACTCATGGTTCTCATAACGTATGCAATGGAAAGTTTTGGGTAACCTTCGACAGTTGGCTAAATGTCGCCCTGGCGCGAATGCATACTACGTTGAGACAGAGGCAATCACTTGCAAACATGACGCAGAGAGGTTTAACAAGATTGACCATTGCCGAATGTCCCTTGCGGTATACATAGCTACGGGTTTCACCGCCGCCCTTTACAGGAACGCCCGTCGAAAGGAAGTATTACACCGAACTTCATTTGCAACGTTCAAGTTGACTGATAGCAGATTCAACTTAATGATAGTATTCGCCAGTCCGAAGACTGCCCAGGGCAAACCGCGTGGAGGTTCTATCATGTCTTGCCCCATGGTGGCCCTTAAGAGAGCCGGTGGTTCGTTCTCGGGGTGTGTGGTAGGGACTCAGGCTTGCTGTTTCGACTGTGGCTCCGGCAACGGGGCGAGTGGTCGCTTCTCTTGGATGTCTGTAAAGAAAGAAGTAGTGAGTTATCATCTTACATTTTAATTTAGTCATTTTTACTTACAGATCTTCTCGGACGCTTCCTCATAAAGGAAATTCGAGATCGGATCACGATGATCGAAGGTGAAGTGTAGACACTCCACCCCTTTCTTCACCCGAGAGTAGCATTTCTCCCCTCCTCCACGCTCGTACAAGAGAGGAGTTTCTGCTACTCTCCCCTTTCTAATAGGGATGTGCAGACGACTGGAACGCACCCTTCGATCGCGATCCACCAGCTGCGCCGAACGGTGCAGCTCGTGGTTCGTCTCGACAACCTTAGCCATCTGCACACGGCGTCTCTCCACTTCCTCCTTCAACCTTCGTATCTCCTTCTCCCTACTTTCCCTCTCTGCTAGCAAAGCCTCTTCTCTGGCTTTCCCCTCGAGAGTCTTGAGCCTCTCCTGCTCCAACTCGCCATCCCGCTCGCTTAATCTCTCCTTCACCTTCTTCATCTCTCCGGCCACGTTCTTTAGGTCCTCATACTTTGCCTTGTATGAGAAGGCTTCCTCCTTCAACTTCTCCACCTCTTTCTTTAATCTATCCCGTTCGGCGATCACCGGCGGGCGCTTGACAAAATTGCGACACTGTGTTGCAATTCCGCTCGCAGTTACGGCTGTAGGGGTCTCGCGATCGAGGTCGACGTCCTCGATAGGTTGCGACTGTAGCTCTCCCTCCTCCTCCTCACTATCGCTGCTGGACAGCGAGCTCTCGCTACTAAGCGAGGATACAGCGGCAATTGCTTCAATGGCGGATTGTAGCTCAGTGGCCTCAGTGGTGAAGAGTGAACTCCGTTCTTGCTCGTTGGCGGATTGTAGCTCCAAAGAACGGAGCTCAGTGGCGAAGAGTGAACTCCGTTCTTCTTCGCCTACTTCGCCTGTTTGACACTCGCTGTGTTGTGAGTGCCAATCCTCCAGCCGCTCACTTAAGCGACTGACTTTGTGGGCTCCGCAATAGTAGCGAGCGACCCCTATCTGTTTCTTGTTAGTGCAAGCGTGTTTCTTGAATGCGTCAGGTCGGAATACCTTCCGGCATTGACACAGTTTGAAACTGGTCTTCATAGTATTGTATTTCGGCATTTCTGAAGCGAAAAACGGAAAACAATGATTTTACACTTAGTGAGGAATGATAGATTTGAGTATAGTGAGTGGCACTCGATCCCGTCGACAGCCCGAAGGCCTTGTACTGATCACTAGGGAAGTGAGAGATCTTCCCCGATACCCGCTATTTACAGCTGAAGACATCATTGTCACTGCCCCGAAGTGGTAACAGCAACGCCGAGTCAAAGGTAGTGAACAGTAGCTGGGATCTAACCCCTCAAAGCTGCCTTAGACTTAGTTAAATTTGAAATCTGATAGCACATTTGAACTTAGCATACTTGAAAACCTTGAGGAAACATCCCAAGTTATTGCTTTGATCAGCTTGATAGCAAGCCGTAGAGAGCTTGATTCACCAGCGTTTTGCAATGGAGATGTTTAGAGGCCACCCATGACAAGATAGCTAAGACTCAACCGATTGGCGTTCAAAGTGCTACGTTGAGAACTGTGTCAAATGCCCAACATGAGACATGAGTTGTCCCAGCGGTTACGGTCTAAACTATGACACACTCCCTTGCCACACTTATCACTACGGCATCGTCCGCCGTCCCGAAGGAACACCCTGTCAGTGGAATATTACAGCAAAACTCTCCGTGTCTTGCTCGCTTTCAGTGAAAAGCCGCTTATACCATGAGAAGACTGGCTCATCATTAAAAATGCTTTCATTGACTTCAGCAGGGTCGAAAACCCCAGAAAACCTCCAAAAATAGTGAATTCAAAATTTTCAACTTTCTAGCACTACTTATGAAATTTTATAAGTAGTCTATCACTTAGGGCAGGTCAATAGCGACCGAACCTTTTTTGAATCAAGTCAAACGGACTTGTAGAAGCAAAGTTACAAGCCTTTAAAGTTTTGGAGTCTTTTATGGCCTGGAGACGAAGGCCATCTCCTGGCGAACCTCTAAGTCTGACGCCTTAGCTGATATCAGCAATGAAATTTTCTAAGTCGGTTTCCTACAGAAACTCGGGATTTGGAATGTCCGAAGCTATCATCGGAGCTCAGAGAGACGACTTACCGTTGGCAATCTCTCGTCTGAATGACAAGTCTCTGTCGGTTCCCAGCTTATATAGTGTGTGGCGATCAGCTGATGACGTAATACCCATCATCCAAACACTAAAAACCCGTCTATCTCCGGTTCTAGTGCTTCGATTGAGCTGGAAATACACCATTTCCGTGTAGAATTTGACGCTGAATCCGAATCTGGCCTCCGTTTTCCCATCCGATGCTTCGTTTTGGCTCTACAGTAGGCAGCCATCGCAAAAATTCTAACTCGTTTTTCCGAAAAATGTTGAAAATTTTTCTCTCCGATTGACTTGAAACTCTCCGATTGACATGAAACTCACCATACAGATAGAGAATTTCACGCTGATTCCAAATCTGAAATCCGTTTTCCAATCCGATGCTTCGTTTTGAAACTATAGCCCAAAACGTCCCAAATTCTAACTCTGTCGTTTTTCGCCAATGTCCCAAAATCTTAAATGGCGTCTCACATCTAAACAAAGACAGGTATGAACAAGCCGTTTGTTTCAGTGAATTTGTCTCACTCTTAGCTTTCAAACGAGCTATGGCACGACTAAATCCGTCCACTGGAAGGCAAAATCGAAGCGAGCTGTCCAGAGGGGGGGGACGTCAGCGAAAATTTTTTCTCTCCGATTGACTTGAAACTCACCATACAGATAGAGAATTTCACGCTGATTCCAAATCTGAAATCCGTTTTCCAATCCGATGCTTCGTTTTGAAACTACAGCCCAAAACGTCCCAAATTCTAACTCTGTCGTTTTTCGCCAATGTCCCAAAATCTTAAATGGCGTCTCACATCTAAACGAAGACAGATATGAACAAGCCGTTTGTTTCAGTGAATTTGTCTCACTCTTAGCTTTCAAACGAGCTATGGCACGACTAAATCCGTCCACTGGAAGGCAAAATCGAAGCGAGCTGTCCAGAGGGGGGGGACGTCAGCGAAAATTTTTTCTCTCCGATTGACTTGAAACTCACCATACAGATAGAGAATTTCACGCTGATTCCAAATCTGGCCTCCGTTTTCCTATCCGATGCTTCGTTTGGGCGCTACACACCAAAACGTCCCAAATTCTAACTCTGTCGTTTTTTCGAAAAATTTTGAAAATTTTTTCTCGCCGATTGCCTTGAAACTCACCATACAGATAGAGAATTTCACGCTGATTCCAAATCTGAAATCCGTTTTCCAATCCGATGCTTCGTTTTGAAGCTACAGCCCAAAACGTCCCAAATTCTAACTCTGTCGTTTTTCGCCAATGTCTCAAAATCTTAAATGGCGTCTCACATCTAAACGAAGACAGATAGGAACAAGCCGATTCTTGCAGTGAATTTGTCTCACTCTTAGCTTTCAAACGAGCTATGGCACGACTAAATCCGTCCACTGGAAGGCAAAATCGAAGCGAGCTGTCCAGAGGGGGGGACGTCAGCGAAAATTTTTCTCTCCGATGGCGTTCAAATTCACCATACCGATGCAGAATTTCATGCTGAATCCGAATCTGGCCTCCGTTTTCTCATCCGAGCACTCCTTCCACTCGAAACAGCCCATTTTACAACCCAACATTCAGCAGATTGCACAAAAAACATCACACACTATAGCCTCAAGACTAATCCTGGCGGTCGCCAAAGTCCACCACGACACTCTGTCGTTCCAGAGGGGGGGGAGTCAGCGAACAGTTTGTGAACGTCAACCGACCTGGCCGGCACACCACGACAGACTACAACCTCTGTCGTTCCAGAGGGGGTGGGAGGGGGAGGGGGGAGGGGGGGGGTCAGACTCGAAGCACCACGGCGGCCGACCACGACACTCTGCCGTTCCAGAGGGGGGGAGGGGGGGCGAGGGGGATGGGAGGGGGAGAAGGGCGCGCCGGTCGAGTGTTTGCCGTTTCCTTACTACTCTTCATAACCTGAAAAAGGGTTCAAATTCATGAATTTATGTCGTTTTTAAAAATACCATTTTTTGAAAAAATGGTACTTTTTGAATGGACTAAATTCATGTATTTAGGTCTTAAAAACCTGAAAAAGGGTTCAAATTCATGAATTTATGTCGTTTTTAAAGATACTACTTTTTTAAATTTTATGGTGACCTGGAACGGTCTTTTTCCCATTACTTATGAAAGCTATATGACAATTATATGAGAGCTATACGACATCTAACTGAAAACTAACTGAAAACTAGCTGAAGACTACATGAAAACTAGATGAAAACTAGATGAAAACTATATGAAAACTATGCGACAACTAACTGAAAACTAACTGATGACTGATGACACTAATGTCACTAATGACACTCAAATTGACACTATTGACCCTCAAATTGACACTATTGACACTCAAATTGACACTATCGACACTGTTGAAGCTAATGACACTATTGACACTATTGACACTCAAATTGAAATTATTGACAATCAAATTGACACTATTGACAATCAAATTGAATCTATTGACGCTATATGACACTATATGACACTACATGAAAACTATCTGAAAACCATATGAAAACTATACGACAACCAACTGAAAACTAATTGATGTCCAATGACACTAATGACACTGATTACACTAATGACACTAATTACACTAGTGACACTGTGACACTGTGACACTAATGACATACATGAGCTATTGGACACCATTGGAAAACCATGCGAAAACTGTACGAAAACGATACGAAAAATATGCGAAAACGATATGAAGACTATATAAAAACTATATGAAAGCTATATGAAATACATATGAAAACTATATGAAAGCTATATAAAAATTATATGAGAGCCATACGACATCTAGCTTAAAACTAACTGAAAACTAGCTGAAAACTACATAAAAACTAGATGAAAACTAGAGGAAAACTAGATGAAAACTAGATGAAAACTATATGAAAACTATACGAAAAATATGCGAAAACTATATGAAAACCAGATGAAAACTAGTTGAAAACTATATGAAAACTATATAAAAACTATCTGAAAACCATATGAAAACCATATGAAAACTTTGCGACAACTAACTGAAAACTTACTGATGACTGATGACACTAATGTCACCATTGACACTCAAATTGACACTATTGACACGTTTGACACTCAAATTGACACTTTTGACACTTAAATTGACACTATTGTAACTCAAATTGACACTATTGACACTCAAATTGACACTTTTGACAGTGAAATTGACACTATTGACACTATTCACACTGAAATTAACACTATCGACGCCCAAATTGACACTATTGACACTTAAGTTGACACTATTGACACTGAAATTGACACTACTGACACTCAAATTAACGATATTGACACTCATATTGACGCCATTGACACTCATAATGACACTACTGACACTCAAATTGACACTATTGACACTCAAATTAACGATATTGACACTCATATTGACGCCATTGACACTCAAAATGACACTAGTGACACTCAAATTGACACTGTTTACACTATATGACACTATATGACACTACATGAAAACTATATTAAAACCATATGAAACTATGCATTAACCAACTAAAAACTAATTGATGACTGATGACACTAATGACACTAATGACACTTATTACACTAATGACGCTAATGACACTGTGACACTAATGACATAGATGAACTATTGGACACTATTGGAAAACCATGCGAAAACTGTACGAAAACTATACGAAAAATATGCGAAAACTATATGAATACTATATGAATACTATATGAAAAATATATGAAAACTGTAGGAAGATTATATGAAATGCATATGAAAACTATGTGAAAACTATATGAAGACTGCATGAAAACTACATGAAAACTATGTGAAGACTATATAAAAACTATATGAAAACTATATGAAAGCAATATGAAATACATATGAAAACTATATGAAAGCTATATGACTATTATATAAGAGCCATACGACATCTAACTGAAAACTAACTGAAAACGAGCTGAAAACTACATGAAAACTAGATGAAAACTAGATGAAAACTATATGAAAACTATATGAAAACTATATGAAAACTATATGAAGACTATATGAACACTATATGAAAGCTATATAAAAAACATATGAAAACTGTATGAAGGCTATATGACAATTATATGAGAGCCATACGACATCTAACTGAAAATTAACTGAAAACTAGCTGAAGACTACATGAAGACTATATGAAAACTATATGAAAACTATATAAAAACTATCTGAAAACCATATGAAAACTATGCGACAACTAACTGAAAACTAACTGATTACTGATGCCACTAATGTCACAAATGACACTCAAATTGAGACCACTGACACCATTGACACTCAAATTGACACTCAAATTGACACTATCGACACTGTTGAAGCTAATGACACTATTGACACTATTGACACTCAAATTGAAATTATTGACAATCAAATTGACACTATTGACAGGGAAATTGACACTATTGACTTTATATGACACTATATGACACTACATGAAAACTATATTAAAACCATATGAAAACTAGCGACAATCAACTAAAAACTAATTGATGACTGATGACACTAATGACACTAATGACACTTATTACACTAATGACGCTAATGACATAGATGAACTATTGGACACTATTGGAAACCATGCGAAAACTGTACGAAAACTGTACGAAAAATATGCGAAAACTATACAGAACAATACGAAAACTATGCGAAAACTATATGCAAACTATATGAATACTATATGAAAACTATATGAAAAATATATGAAAACTATATGAAGTCTATATGAAATGCATATGAAAACTATGTGAAAACTATGTGAAGACTGCATGAAAACTACATGAAATATATGTGAAGACAATATAAAACTATATGAAAACTATATGAAAGCTATATGAAATCCATATGAAAACTATATGAAAGCTATATGAGAATTAAATGAGAGCCATACGACATCTAACCTAAAACTAACTGAAAACTAGATGAAAACTACATGAAAACTAGATGAAAACTAGATGAAAATTAGATGAAAACTATATGAAAACTATATGAAGACTATATGAAAACTACATGAAAGCTATATAAAATACATATGAGAACTATATGAAAGCTATATGACAATTATATGAGAGCCATACGACATCTAACTGAAAACTAGCTGAAGACTACATGAAAACTATATGAAAACAAGATGAAAACTATATGAAAACTATATGAAAACTATATAAAAACTATCTGAAAACCATATGAAAACTTTGCGACAACTAACTGAAAACTAACTGATGACTGATGACACTAATGTCACTAATGACACTCAAATTGAGACCACTGACACTATTGACACTCAAATTGACACTATTGACACTCAAATTGACACTATCGACACTGTTAAAGCTAATGACACTATTGACACTATTGACACTCAAATTGAAATGATTGACAATCAAATTGACACTATTGACAGTCAAATTGACACTATTGACGCTATATGACACTATATGACACTACATGAAAACTATCTGAAAACCATATGAAAACTATACGACAACCAACTGAAAACTAATTGATGTCCGATGACACTATTGACACTAATGACACTGATTACACTAATGACACTAATTACACTAGTGACACTGTGACACTAATGACATATATGAGCTATTGGACACTATTGGAAAACCATGCGAAAGCTGTACGAAAACCATACGAAAAATATGCGAAAACGATATGAAGACTATATAAAAACTATATGAAAGCTATATGAAATACATATGAAAACTATATGAAAGCTATATAAAAATTATATGAGAGCCATACGACATCTAGCTTAAAACTAACTGAAAACTAGCTGAAAACTACATAAAAACTAGATGAAAACTAGAGGAAAACTAGATGAATACTAGATGAAAACTATATGAAAACTATACGAAAATTATGCGAAAACTATATGAAAACTAGATGAAAACTAGTTGAAAACTATATGAAAACTATATAAAAACTATCTGAAAACCATATGAAAACCATATGAAAACTTTGCGACAACTAACTGAAAACTTACTGATGACTGATGACACTAATGTCACCATTGACACTCAAATTGACACTATTGACAATCAAATTGACACTTTTGACAGTGAAATTGACACTATCGACACTATTCACACTGAAATTGACACTATCGACGCCCCAATTGACACTATTGACACTTAAGTTGACACTATTGACACTGAAATTGACACTACTGACACTCAAATTAACGATATTGACACTCATATTGACGCCATTGACACTCATAATGACACTACTGACACTCAAATTGACACTATTGACACTCAAATTAACGATATTGACACTCATATTGACGCCATTGACACTCAAAATGACACTAGTGACACTCAAATTGACACTGTTTACACTATATGACACTATATGACACTACATGAAAACTATATTAAAACCATATGAAACTATGCAACAACCAACTAAAAACTAATTGATGACTGATGACACTAATGACACTAATGACACTTATTACACTAATGACGCCAATGACACTGTGACACTAATGACATAGATGAACTATTGGACACTATTGGAAAACCATGCGAAAACTGTACGAAAACTATACGAAAAATATGCGAAAACTATATGAATACTATATGAATACTATATGAAAAATATATGAAAACTGTAGGAAGACTATATGAAATGCATATGAAAACTATGTGAAAACTATATGAAGATTGCATGAAAACTACATGAAAACTATGTGAAGACTATATAAAAACTATATGAAAACTATATGAAAGCAATATGAAATACATATGAAAACTATATGAAAGCTATATGACTATTATATAAGAGCCATACGACATCTAACTGAAAACTAACTGAAAACGAGCTGAAAACTACATGAAAACTAGATGAAAACTATATGAAAACTAGATGAAAACTAGATGAAAACTATATGAAAACTATATGAAGACTATATGAACACTATATGAAAGCTATATAAAAAACATATGAAAACTATATGAAGGCTATATGACAATTATATGAGAGCCATACGACATCTAACTGAAAATTAACTGAAAACTAGCTGAAGACTACATGAAAACTATATGAAAACTACCGGTATATGAAAACTATATAAAAACTATCTGAAAACCATATGAAAACTATGCGACAACTAACTGAAAACTAACTGATTTCTGATGCCACTAATGTCACTAATGACACTCAAATTGAGACCACTGACACCATTGACACTCAAATTGACACTCAAATTGACACTATTGACACTCAAATTGACACTATCGACACTGTTGAAGCTAATGACACTATTGACACTATTGACACTCAAATTGAAATTATTGACAATCAAATTGACACTATTGACAGGCAAATTGACACTATTGACTTTATATGACACTACATGAAAACTATATTAAAACGATATGAAAACTAGCGACATTCAACTAAAAACTAATTGATGACTGATGACACTAATGACACTAATGACACTTATTACACTAATGACGCTAATGACACTGTGACACTAATGACACAGATGAACTATTGGACACTATTGGAAAACCATGCGAATACTGTACGAAAACTATACGAAAAATATGCGAAAACTATACGGAACAATACGAAAACTATGCGAAAACTATATGCAAACTATATGAATACTATATAAAGACTATATGAAAAATATATGAAAACTATATGAAGTCTTTATGAAATGCATATGAAAACTATGTGAAAACTATATGAAGACTGCATGAAAACTACATGAAAACTATATGAAGACCATATAAAACTATATGAAAACTATATGAAAGCTATATGAAATCCATATGAAAACTATATGAAAGCTATATGACAATTATATGAGAGCCATACGACATCTAACTGAAAACTAACTGAAAACTAGCTGAAAACTACATGAAAACTAGATGAAAACTGGATGAAAACTAGATGAAAACTATATAAAGACTATATGAAAACTATATGAAAGCTATATAAAATACATATGAAAACTATATGAAAGCTATATGACAATTATATGAGAGCCATACGACATCTAACTGAAAACTAGCTGAAGACTACATGAAAACTATATGAAAACAAGTTGAAAACTAGATGAAAACTATATGAAAACTATATAAAAACTATCTGAAAACCATAGAAAACTTTGCAACAACTAACTGAAAACTAACTGATGACTGATGACACTAATGTCACTAATGACACTCAAATTGAGACCACTGACACCATTGACACTCAAATTGACACTATTGACACTCAAATTGACACTATCGACACTGTTGAAGCTAATGACACTATTGACACTATTGACACTCAAATTGAAATGATTGACAATCAAACTGACACTATTGACAGTCAAATTGACACTATTGACACCATATGACACTATATGACACTACATGAAAACTATCTGAAAACCATATGAAAACTATACGACAACCAACTGAAAACTAATTGATGACCGATGACACTATTGACACTAATGACACTAATTACACTAATTACAATAGTGACACTAATTACACTAGTGACACTGTGACACTAATGACATATATGAGCTATTGGACACTATCGATCAGCTTGTCTGCTGACGGCTGGTCGGATTGCTTGCGATCGCGTGAATTCCACTCTTGATCGTTTGCTACTTCAATCTCGTCTTGGATGTGCAATGGCTGGATCTTTAATACGTTATTCAATCAACGATCTTTTATACCTTCGTCGAAAAAGATGTGCTTGTTTACCCCGAATAATCAGAAGGCGACTTGTCTATCACAAAATATATGTGAGACATATCCCCACTCGCATTACTCGACGTAGTGATATCGTCGATAGAGAGGAATCGACTTGCTGGAATAGTCGATGTCTAATTCCCATTCCGAGGAATTCTTGTGTTTTGCGTCGGGCCCGCCGCTGTGCTCTGAATCCTTCTATTCTTATGACAAACATTCGGTCATTGAATAACAAATTCGACGAACTGTGTTTATTGATATCCCAACATCAACCAGACACGTGTGCCATTACGGAATCGTGGCTAGAGAGTAATATCCCAGATTCATCCGTGAATATTGATGGTTACTCTATTTTCCGAAGAGATCGAAGTGATGGAAGGAGAGGTGGAGGACTTCTATGTTACGTTCGCAGTATTTATTCATGCAGTATTGTGGATTGTGATGATATCCTCTCAGCTTCTCTTTCTCAAACTGAATTTCTTGTGCTGCATATTGAAGTATTTTATTTGGTTCTCATCATCGTGTATCATCCACATTGGAATGACCCAAGCGCACATGATGATGCCATTTCAACAATCAATGACCTTATTGATTTCACTCACGTCAAGTTTGGTCGAAGAATTAGACATTGTCTTTTGGGTGATTTCAATGACCTTCGACATTATTATGATGTGATAAGTTCTATGACCACTCTTACACAGATCGTGAAATTTGCAACGAGGGAAGAGCACACTCTTGACCAAATCTTTGTCAACTTTGCTTCCGATCACTCACCGTCACGTTTGGCTCCAATTGGTAACTCTGATCATTGTGTGGTTAAGTGGCGTCAATCCTCCACCGATTGGATGGCTTTGATTTCATGTCTATCATTTGATGAGGCAACTGAAACCTTTCTCAATCAAATATTGTACCTATTTGAAACCTGCTTTCCTCTTCGTGTGGTACGAGTAAGATCATCTGACCCTGAATGGATGAATGATTCGGTAAGACTTCTGATTGACGACCGTGACCGTGCATTTGCCCAAAAGAAGTTAATTAAGTATAATCGTCTTCGCCAGGAAGTCAAGTCACAGATTGCTTATCTTAAGAACTTGTTCATTCAGAAAGCCGCTCACAATGGTGAGAGTAAGAAGTTGTGGAAATCGCTTCGTTCCATAGCCAGATGCTCCAAAGCGTCGGTATCGGACAAGTTCTCGGTGGATGAGCTCAATGCGTATTTCGCATCAAATTATCAGGAATCTGAGCCTATACAATATGTAGAAAGTGATGATACTTGTCATATCATTATTGAGTGTTTTGAGGTCAGAGAGATCCTGCTGAGCCTGAAAGATTCCAATGGTGGACCTGACAATGTTCCGGCCTGGATTTTCAGGCGCTATGCTGAGTTCCTGACCCCAGCAATCACGTATCTTGTGAATTGGAGTCTGCGTGATTGTGTTGTTCCTAACTGCCTAAAGAAAGCAAACATCTCTCCTATTCCGAAAACTGCTTCGGCGACCTCCATTTCTGATTTTCGCCCTATTTCTTTGCTGCCTACATTGTCTAAAGTGTTCGAACGTATTGTGTCACGCCGATTTGTGTTACCGCAGATTAAAGATTTGTGTCATCCGTCTCAATTCGCATTTATTCCTAGGTGTGGATCTGGGACGACACCTGCGCTTGTTTTGGCTCAGCATAGAATTTTGCAATTCCTGGATTGTGATTCAGGCGCCGTCAGACTTTTATCTGTCGATCTCTGTAAGGCGTTTGACAAGCTTAGGCATCAAGTCATAGTGGACTCATGCATCAAATTTCATTTTCCATCTTGTACAATAAGGTGGATTATTAATTTTCTTTCCGACCGGCAGCATCGTGTGATGAGGAAAGATTTGTCGTCGAACTGGGTTGCTATTCCCAGTGGCATCCCCCAGGGAAGTGTCCTCGGGCCCTTATTATTTTCCATGTCCGTTGATTCAATTCATCCTGTTTGCTCTAATACAAGTGTGATCAAATATGCCGATGACTTGTTATTTTTGCATTTCTGTCGTGATTCTCATGATGATAACTTGCAGTCTGAATGGAATAACATTGTGAGCTGGTCAAATTCCATACAGCTTCCACTTAATGTTGACAAGTGCCATGTTTTTGATATTATCACTAGAAGAAATCTGTCAACCCAACCTATTGTAGTTGATAATGCTTCTTACCTCAAAAGTGTCGAATCAATGAAGTTTCTTGGTGTTTGGTTTTCTACTGATTTAAAGTGGAATAAGCACATTGACTTTATTATAAAAAAGGTGTGTAAACGTATTTATATTATTCGCAACCTAAGAAGGGCTCATTGCCCCAAAGTGCAGCTATTTCAATGTTATGTCGCTTTTGTTAGATCTGTTCTTCTCTACGCATATCCGTCTTTTTGTAATTTACCCAAGTATTTGATGAACAGATTGTTATGTGTTGAACGTCGACTTTATCGTATCATGGACATTCCTTTCGACAAATCCAAGTCACTTGATGTTATTGGTAATCGCACTTGTGAAAAGTTATTGCGTGAGATTGTTCAAAATGTGAACCATCCTCTCCGAGATATGTTTTTGATGAAACCAAGCTGTCGCACCACTCGGAATTGTCTACCTTTTCGTCGTCCTTTTTCAAGAACCAAGCGCTTCAATACTTCTTTTATAAGATTTTGTAAATAGTCTTTTTTACTTTTCTACTTTTTTACTCTATCAAGTACTGCTTTTTAATTCCTTTGATCCAATGCCATTGTGTTACTTTCCTTATATCTTTCGCTTATTGTACTCGAACTGTGTAATGTGCTCACCGAATTTGTAATTGTGAGACAGCAATAAAGAGATTTATTCTTCTATTCTATTCTTATTGGAAAACCATGCGAAAACTGTACGAAAACCAAACGAAAAATATGCGAAAACTATATGAAGACTATATAAAAACTATATGAAAGCCATATGAAATACATATGAAAACTATATGAAAGCTATATGAAAACTATATTGACACTCATATTGACGCCATTGACACTCATAATGACACTACTGACACTCAAATTGACACTGTTGACACTCAAATTAACGATATTGACACTCATATTGACGCCATTGACACTCATAATGACACTATATGACACTAAGTGAAAACTATATTAAAACCACATGAAAACTATGCGACAACCAACTAAAAACTAATTGATGACTGATGACACTAATGACACTAATGACACTTATTACACTAATGACGCTAATGACACTGTGACACTAATGACATAGATGAACTATTGGACACTATTGGAAAACCATGCGAATACTGTACGAAAACTATACGAAAAATATGCGAAAACTATACGGAACAATACGAAAACTAGGCGAAAACTATATGCAAACTATATGAATACTATATGAAAACTATATGAAAAATATATGAAGACTATATGAAAGCAATATAAAATACATATGAAAACTATATGAAAGCTATATGACAATTATATGAGAGCCATACGACATCTAACTGAAAACTAACTGAAAACTAGCTGAAAACTACATGAAAACTATATGAAAAGTATATGAAAACTATCTGAAAACCATATGAAAACTATGCGACAACTAACTGAAAACTAACTGATGATTGATGACACTAATTACACTAATGACACTAATTACACTAGTGACACTAATTACACTAGTGACACTGTGACACTAATGACATATATGAGCTATTGGACACTATTGGAAAACTATGCGAAAACTGTACGAAAACCATACAAAAAATATGCGAAAACTATATGAAGACTATATAAAATCTATATGAAAGCTATATGAAATACATATGAAAACTATATGAAAGCTATATAAAAATTATATGAGAGCCATACCACATCTAGTTGAAAACTAACTGAAAACTAGCTGAAAACTACATAAAAACTAGATGAAAACTACAGGAAAACTAGATGAATACTAGATGAAAACTATATGAAAACTATATGAAAACTTTATGAAAACTATATCAAGACTGTATAAAAACTATATGAAAGCTATATAAAATACATATGAAAACTATATGAAAGCTTTATGACAATTATATGAGAGCCAAACGACATCTAACTGAAAACTAACTGAAAACTAGCTGAAGACTACATGAAAACTATATAAAAACTATCTGAAAACCATATGAAAACTATGCGACAACTAACTGAAAACTAGCTGATGACTGATGACACTAATGTCACTAATGACACTCAAATTGACACTATTGACACTCAAATTGACACTATCGACACTGTTGAAGCTAATGACACTATTGACACTATCGACACTCAAATTGAAATTATTGACAATCAAATTGACACTAATGACAGTCAAATTGACACTATTGACACTATATGACAATACATAAAAACTATCTGAAAACCATATGAAAACTATACGACAACCAACTGAAAACTAATTGATGACCGATGACACTATTGACACTATTGACACTAATTACACTAATGACACTAATTACACTAGTGATACTACTTACACTAGTGACACTGTGACACTAATGACATATATGAACTATTGGTTATTATTGGAAAACCATGCGAAAACTGTACGAAAACTATACGAACAATATGCGAAAACTACATCAAGACTATCTAAAACTATATGAAAGCTATTTGAAATACATATGACAACTATATGAAAGCTATATAAAAATATATGAGAGCCATACGACATCTAGCTGAAAACTAACTGAAAACTAGCTGAAAACTACATCAAAAGTAGATGAAAACTAGATGAAAACTAGATGAAAACTAGTTGAAAACTATATGAAAACTATATAAAAACTAACTGAAAATCATATGAAAACCATATGAAAACTTTGCGACAACTAACTGAAAACTTGCTGATGACTGATGACACTAATGTCACCATTAACACTCAAATTGAGACTACTGACAACATTGACGCTCAAATTGACACTATTGACACTCAAATTGACACTATTGTAACTCAAATTGACATTATTGACACTCAAATTGACACTATTGACACTCAAATTGACACTATTGAAACTCAAATTGACACTATCGACACTGTTGAAGCTAATGACACTATTGACACTATTGACACTCAAATTGAAATTATTAACAATCAAATTGACACTATTGACACTAAGTGACACTATATGACAATACATGAAAACTATCTGAAAACCATACGAAAACTATACGACAACCAACTGAAAACTTATTGATGACCCATGACACTATTGACAATAATGACACTAATTACACTAATGACACTAATTACACTAGTGACACTAATTACACTAGTGACACTGTGACACTAATGACATATATGAACTATTGGATATTATCGGAAAACCATGCGAAAACTGTACGAAAACTATACGAAAAATATGCGAAAACTATATGAAGACTATATAAAAACTATATGAAAGCAATATGAAATACATATGACAACTATATGAAAGCTATATGAAAATTATATGAGAGCCATACGACATCTAGCTGAAAACTAACTGAAAACTAGCTGAAAACTACATAAAAACTAGATGAAAACTAGATGTAAACTATATGAAAACTATATTAAAACTATCTGAAAACCATATGAAAACTGTGCGACAACTAACTGAAAATTAACTGATGACTGCTGACACTAATGTCACTAATGACACTCAAATTGAGACTACTGACACCATTGACGCTCAAATTGACACTATTGACACTCAAATTGACACTATTGTAACTCAAATTGACAGTATTGACACTCAAATTGACACTATTGACACTCAAATTGACACTTTTGACACTCAAATTGACACTATTGACACTCAAATTGACACTTTTGACACTATTCACACTCAAATTGACACTATTGACACTCAAATTAACACTTTTGACAATCAAATTGACACTACTGACACTGAAATTGACACTATTGACACTCAAATTGACACTTTTGACACTATTCACACTCAAATTGACACTATCGACGCCCAAATTGACACTATTGACGCTTAAAATGACACTATTGACACTGAAATTGACACTACTGACACTCAAATTGACACTATTGACACTATATGACACTACATGAAAACTATATTAAAACCATATGAAAATTATGCGACAACCAACTGAAAACTAATTGATGACTGATGACACTAATGACACTTATAACACGAATGACGCTAATGACACTGTGACACTAATAACATAGATGAACTATTGGACACTATTGGAAAACAATGCGAAAACTGTACGAAAACTATACGAAAAATATGCGAAAACTATACGGAACAATACGAAAACTATGCGAAAACTATATGCAAACTATATGAATACTATATGAAAGCTATATGAAAAATATATGAAAACTATATGAAGTCTATATGAAATGCATATGAAAACTATGTGAAAACTATATGAAGACTAAATGAAAACTACATGAAAACTATGTGAAGACTATATAAAAACTATATGAAAACTATATGAAAGCAATATGAAATACATATGAAAACTATATAAAAGCCATATAAAAATTAGATGAGAGCCATACGACATCTAGCAAAAAACTAACTGAAAACTAGCTGAAGACTAAATGAAAACTATATGAAAACTAGATAGAACTATATGAAAACTATATGAAAACTATCTGAAAACCATATGAAAACTATGTGACAACTAACTGATGACTGATGACTGATGACACTAATGTCACTAATGACACTCAAATTGACACTATTGACACTCAAATTGACACTATTGACGCTGAAATAGACACTATTGACCCTCAAATTGACCCTTTTGACAATCAAATTGACACTATTGAAACTCAAATTGACACTATTCACACTCAAATTGACACTATTGACACTCAAATTTACACTATTGACACTTAATTTGACACTATCGACACTATTGAAGCTAATGACACTAATTAAAAACTATTGACACTCAAATTAATATTATTGGCACTCAAATTGACGCTATTGACACAAAAATTGACACTATTGACACTCAAATTGACACTATTGACCCTCAAATTGACACTATATGACACTCAAATTGACACTTTTGACACTTTTCACACTCAAATTGACACTATTGACGCTCAAATTGACACTATTGACACTTAAATTGACCTTATTGACACTGAAATTGACACTACTGACACTCAGATTAACGCTATTGGCACTGATGTTGACGCCATTGACACTCAAAATGACACTACTGACACTCAAATTAACACTATTGACACTATATGACACTACATGAAAACTATATTAAAACCATATGAAAATTATGCGACAACCAACTGAAAACTAATTGATGACTGATGACACAAATGACACTAATGACACTTTTTAAACTAATGACGCTAATGACACTGTGACAATAATGACATAAGTGAACTATTGCACACTATTGGAAAACCATGCGAAAACTGTACGAAAACTATACGAAAAATATGCCAAAACTATACGGAACAATACGAAAACTATGCGAAAACTATATGCAAACTATATGAATACTATATGAAAACTATATGAAAAATATATGAAAACTACATGAAAACTATATGAAATGCATATGAAAAAAAATGTGAAAACTATATGAAGACTGCATGAAAACTACATGAAAACTATGTGAAGACTATACAAAAACTATATGAAAACTATATGAAAGCAATGTGAAATACATATGAAAACCATATGAAAGCTATATGACAATTATATGAGAGCCATACGACATCTAACCGAAAACTAACTGAAAACTAGCTGAAAAGTACATGAAAACTATATGAAAACTATATGAAAACTAGATCAAAACTAGATGAAAACTTTATGAAAACTATATGAAGACTATATAAAAACTATATGAAAACTATATGAAATACATATGAAAACTATACGAAAGCTATATGACAATTATATGAGAGCCATACGACATCTAACTGAAAACTAACTGAAAACTAACTGAAAACTAACTGAAAACTAACTGAAAACTAGCTGAAGACTACATGAAAACTATATGGAAACTATATGAAAACTAGATGTAAAGTATACGAAAAATATATAAAAGCTATCTGAAAATCATATGAAAAGTATGCGACAATTAACTGTAAACTAACTGATGACTGATGACACTAATGTCACTAATGACACTCAAATTGAGACTACTGACTCCATTGACACTCAAATTGACACTATTGACCCTCAAATTGACACTATTGTAACTCAAATTGACAGTATTGACACTCAGATTGATACTATTGACACTTTGAACACTCAAATTGACACTTTTGATACTCAAATAGACACTATTGACACTCAAATTGACACTATTGACACTTAAATTGACACTTTTGACACTCAAATTGACACTATCGACACTGTTGAAGCTAATGACACTATTGACACTATTGACACTCAAATTGAAATTATTGACAATCAAATTGACACTATTGACAGTCAAATTGACACTATTGACACTATATGACACTACATGAAAACTATCTGAAAACCATATGAAAACTATATGAAAGCTATATAAAAATTATGTGAGAGCCATACGACATCTAGCTGAAAACTAACTGAAAACTAGCTGAAAACTACATAAAAACTAGATGAAAACTATATTAAAATTATCTGAAAACCATATGAAAAGCATGTGAAAACTATCCGACAACTAACTGAAAATTAACTGATGACTGATGACACTAATGTCACTAATGACACTCAAATTGACACTACTGACACCATTGACACTCAAATTGACACTTGTAACACTCAAATTGACACTTTTGATACTCAAATAGACACTATTGACACTCAAATTTACACTATTAACACTTAAATTGACACTATTGACACTCAAATTGACACTTTCGACACTGTTGAAGCTAATCACACTATTGACACTCAAATTGAAATTATTGACAATCAAATTGACACTCTTGACAATCAAATTAGCACTATTGACAGTCAAATGGACACTACTGGCACTCAAATTGACACTATTGACACTCAAATTGACATTTTTTACACTCAAATTGACACTTTTGACACTCAAATAGACACTATTGACACTCAAATAGGCACTATTCACACTTAAATTGAAACTATTGACACTCAAATTGACACTATCGATACTATTGAAGCTAATGACACTATTGACACTATTGACAGTCAAATTGAAATCATTGACACTGAAATTGAAATTATTCATACTCAAATTGACACTATTGACACTATTCACACTCAAATTGACACTATTGACGCTCAAATTGACACTATTGACACTTAAATTGACACTATTGACACTGAAATTGACACTACTGACACTCAAATCAACGCTATTGACACTTATATTGACGCCATTGACACTCAAAATGACACTACTGACACTCAAATTGACACTATTGACACTATATGACACTCCATGAAAACTATATTAAAACCATATGAAAACTATACGACAACTAACTTAAAACTAATTGATAACTGATGACACTAATTACACTAATGACGCTAATGACACTGTGACACTAATGACATACATGAACTATTGGACACTATTGGAAAACCATGCCAAACCTGTACGAAAACTATACGAAAAATATATGAAAACTATACGGAACAATACGAAAACTATGCGAAAACTATATCCAAACTATCTGAATACTATATGAAAACTATATGAAAAATATATGAAAACTACATGAAGGCTATATGAAACACATATGAAAACTATGTGAAAACTATATGAAGACTGCATGAAAACTACATGATAACTATATGAAGACTATGTAAAAACCCTATAAAAACTATATGGAAGCTATATGAAATACATATGAAACTATATGAAAGCTATATGACAATTATATGAGAGCAATACGACATCTAACTGAAAACTAGCTGAAAAATAAATGAAAACTATATGAAAACTAGATCAAAACTAACTGAAAACTAACTGATGACACTAATGTCACTAATGACACTCAAATTGACACTCTTCACACTCAAATTAACACTATTGACGCTCAAATTGACACTATCGACACTCAAATTGAAATTATTGACAATCAAATTGACACTATTGACAGTCAAATTGACACTATTGACACTATATGACACTATATGACACTACATGAAAACTATATTAAAACCATATGAAAACTATACGACAACTAACTGAAAACTAATTGATGACTGATGACACTAATGACACTAATGACACTGTGACACGAATTACAGTAATGACGCTAATGACACTGTGACACTAATGACATACATGAACTATTGTGCACTATTAGAAAACCATGCTAAAACTGTACGAAAACTATACAAAAAATATGCGAAAACTATAAGGAACAATACGAAAACTATGCGAAAACTATATGCAAACTATATGAATACTTCATGAAAACTATATGAAAAATGTATGAAAACTACACGAAAACTATATGAAGACTGCATGAAAACCACATGAAAACTATGTGAAGACTATATAAAAACTATATGAAAACTATATGAAAGCAATATGAAATACATATGGAAACTATATGAAAGCTATATGACAATTATATGAGAGCAATACGACATCTAACTGAAAACTAGCTCAAAACTACATGAAAACTATATGAAAACTAGATGAAAACTAGATGAAACCTAGATGAAAACTATATGAAAACTATATGGAGACTATATAAAAACTATATGAAAGCTATATGAAATACATATGAAAACCATATGGAAGTTATATGACAATTATATGAGAGCCATACGACATCTAGCTGAAAACTAGCTGAAAACTAGCTGAAAACTAGCTGAAAACTAGCTGAAGACTACATGAAAACTAGATGAAAACTAGATGAAAACTATATGAAAACTATATGAAAAATATATAAAAACTATCTGAAAATCATATGAAAACTATGCGACAACTAACTGAGAACTTACTGATGACTGGTGACACTAATGTCACTAATGACACTAAAATTGAGACTACTGACACCATTGACACTCAAATTGACACTATTGACACTCAAGTTGACACTATTGTAACTCAAATTGACAGTATTGACACTCAAATTGACACTATTGACACTTAAATTGACACTATTGACAATCAAATTGGCACTTTTGACAATCAAATTGACACTATTGACACTATTGACACTCAAATTGACACTACCGACACTCAAGTTGACACTATTGACACTCAAATTGACACTTTAGACACTCAAATAGACACTATTGACACTCAAATTGAAATTATTGACACTCAAATTGACACTATTGACACTTAAATTGACACTATTGACACTGAAATTGACGCCATTGACAATCGAAATGACACTACTGACACTCAAATTGACACTATTGACACTATATGACACTACATGAAACCATATGAAAACTATACGACAACTAACTGAAAACTAATTGATGACTGATGACACTAATGACACTAATGACACTAATGACACTGTGACACTAATTATAGTAATGACGCTAATGACACTGTGACACTAATGGCATATATGAACTATTGGACACTGTTGGAAAACCATGCTAAAACTGTACGCAAACTATACAAAAAATATGCGAAAACTATAAGGAACAATACGAAAACTATGCGAAAACTATATGCAAACTATATGAAAACTATATGAAAACTATATGAAAACTATATAAAGGCTATATGAAACACATATGAAAACTATGTGAAAACTATATGAAGACTGCATGAAAACTACATGATAACTATATGAAGACTGCATGAAAACTATGTGAAAACTATATGGAAGCTATATGAAATACATATAAAACTATATGAAAGGTATATGACAATTATATGAGAGCCATACGACATCTAACTGAAAACTAGCTGAAAACTACATGAAAACTAGATGAAAACTAGATGAAAACAATAAGAAAACCATACGAAAACTATGCGACAACTAACTGAAAACTAACTGATCACTGATGACACTAATGTCACTAATGACACTCAAATTGACACTATTGACACTATTGACACTCAAATTTACACTATTGACACTTAATTTGACACTATCGACTAATACAGCTAATGACACTATTGACACTATTGACACTCAAATTGAAATTATTGAGACTCAAATTGACACTATCACGCTCAAATTGCCACCATTGACACTTAAATTGACAGTATTGACACTGAAATTGACACTACTGACACTCAGATTAACGCTATTGACACTCATATTGGCGCCATTGACACTCAAAATGACACTACTGACACTCAAATTGACACTATTGACACCATATGACACTATATGACACTACATGAAAACTATATTAAAACCATATGAAAACTATACGACGACTAACTGAAAACTAATTGATGACTGATGACACTAATGACACTAATGACACTTATGACACTAATGACACTAACGACGCTAATGACGCTAATGACACCAGTGACATATATGAACTATTGGACACTATTGGAAAACCATGCGAAAACTGTACGAAAACTATACGAAAAATATGCGAAAACCATACGGAAAAATACGAAAACTATGCGAAAACTATATGCAAACTATATGAATACTATATGAAAACTATATGAAAACTATATGAAGGCTATATGAAATGCATATGAAAACTATGCGAAGACTATATGAAGACTGCATGAAAACTACATGAAAACTATATGAAGACTATATAAAAACTATATGAAAACTATAGGAAAGATATATGAAATACATATGAAAACTATATGAAAGCTATATGAGAATTATATGAGAGCCATACGACATCTAACTGAAAACTAACTGAAAACTAGCTGAAAACTACATGAAGACTATATGAAACCCAGATGAAAATTATATGATAACTATATAAAATCTATCTCAAAACCATATGAAAGCTATGCGACAACTAACTGAAAACTAACTGATGACTGATGGCACTAATGACACTAATTACACTGATGATACTAATGACACTGTGACACTAATGACATACATGAACTATTGGACACTATTGGAAAACCATGCAAAAACTGTACGAAAACGATACGAAAAATAAGCGAAAACCATACGGAACAATACGAACACTATGCGAAAACTATATGAATACTATATGAAAACTATATGAAAACTATATGAAAGCTATATGAAATACATATGAAAACTATATGAAAGCTATATGAAAATTATATGAGAGCCAGACGACCTCTAACTGAAAACTAGCTGAAAACTACATGAAAACTGGATGAAAACTAGATGAAAACTATATGAAAACTATATGAAAAGTATATAAAAACTATCTGAAAACTATATGAAAACTATTCGACAACTAACTGAAAACTAACTAATGACTGATGACACTAATGTCGCTAATGACACTCAAATTGAGACTACTGACACCATTGACACTATTGACGCTCAAATTGACACTATTGACACTCAAATTGACACTGAAATTAACACTATTGACACTCAAATTCACACTTTTGACACTCAAATTGACACTATTGACACTTTTGACACTCAAATTGACGCAATTGACACTATTGAGGCTAATGACACTATTGACACTATTGACACTCAAATTAAATATATTGACACTCAAATTGACATAATTGACACCCAAATTGAAGCTATTGACACTCAAATTGACATTATTGACACTCAAATTGACACTATTGACACTATTCACACTCAAATTGACACTATTGACGCTCAAATTGACACTATTGACACTTAAATTGACACTATTGACACTGAAATTGACACTACTGGCACTCAAATTAACGCCATTGAGACTCATATTGACGCCATTGACACTCAAGATGGCACTACTGACACTGAAATTGACACTCAAATTGACACTATTGACACTATATGACACTATATGACACTACATGAAAACTATATTAAAACCATATGAAAACTATACGACAACTAACTGAAAACTAACTGATGACTGATGACACTAATGACACTAATTACACTGATGACTCTAATGACACTGTCACACTAATGACATATATGAACTATTGGACACTATTGCAAAACCATGCGAAAACTGTACGAAAACTATACGAAAAATATGCGAAAACTATACGGAACAATACGAAAACTATGCGAAAACTATATGCAAGCTATATGAAATACATATATGAAATGCATTTGAAAACTAAGTGAAAACTATATGAAGACTGCATGAAAACTACATGAAAACTATATGAAGACTATATAAAAACTATATGAAAACTACAGGAAAGCTATATGAAATACATATGAAAACTATATAAAAACTATCTGAAAACCACATGAAAACTATTCGACATCTAACTGAAAACTAACTGATGACCGATGACACTAATGTCGCTAATGACACTCAAATTGAGACTACTGACTCCATTGACACTCAAACTGACACTATTGACACTCAAATTGATACTATTGACACTCAAATTGACAGTATTGACACTCGAATTGACACTATTGACACTTACATTGACACTATTGACACTTAAATTGACACTTTTGACAATCAAATTGACACTATTGACACTAAAATTGACACTACTGACACTCAAATTGTCACTATTGACCCTTTTGACACTCAAATTGACACTATTGACACTCAAATAGACACTATTGACAGTCAAATTGACAGTATTGACACTTAAATTGACACTATTGACACTATCGACACTGTTGAAGCTAATGACACTATTGACACTATTGACACTCAAATTGACACTATTGACTCTCAAATTGACACGGTTGACATTATTCACACTCAAATTAACACTATTGATGCTCAAATTGACACTATTGACACTTAAATTGACACTATTCACACTGAAATTGACACTACTGACACTCAAATTAACGCTATTGACACTCATATTGACGCCATTGACACTCAAAATGACACTACTGACACTCAAATTGACACTATATGACACCATATGACACTATATGACACTACATGAAAACTATATTAAAACCATATGAAAACTATACGACAACTAACTGAGAACTTACTGATGACTGATGACACTAATGTCACTAATGACACTAAAATTGAGACTACTGACAACATTGACACTCAAATTGACACTATTGATACTCAAGTTGACATAATTGACACCCAAATTGACACTATTGACACTCAAATTGACATTATTGACACTCAAATTGACACTATTGACACTATTGATACTCAAATTGACACTATTGACACTCAAATTGACTCTAATGACACTTAAATTGACACTATTGACACTGAAATTGACACTACTGACACTCAAATTAACGCTATTGACAGTCATGTTGACGCCATTGACACTGAAAATGACACTACTGACACTCAATTTGACACTATTGACACTATATGACACTATATGACACTACATGAAAACTATATTAAAACCATATGAAAACTATACGACAACTAACTGAAAACTAATTGATGACCGATGACACTAATGACACTAATTACACTAATGACGCTAATGACACTGTGACACTAATGACATAGATGAACTGTTGGACACTATTGGAAAACCATGCGAAAACTGTATGAAAACTATACGAAAAATATGCGAAAACTATACGGAACAATACGAAAACTATGCGAAAACTATATGCAAACTATATGAAATACATATGAAAACTATATGAAAGCTATATGAAGACTGCATGAAAACTGCATGAAAACTATATGAAGACTATATAAAAACTATATGAAAACTACAGGAAAGCTATATGAAATACATATGAAAACTATATGAAAGCTATATGAAAATTATATGAGAGCCATACGACATCTAACTGAAACTATATAAAAACTAGATGAAAAGCAGATGAACACTATTTGAGAACTATATGAAAACTATATAAAAAGTATCTGAAAACCATATGAAAACTATGCGACAACTAACTGAAAACTAACTGATGACTGATGACACTAATGTCACTAATGTCACTCAGATTGAGACTAATGACACCATTGACACTCAAATTGACACTACTGACACTCAAATAGACACTATAGACACTCAAATTGACACTACTGACACTCAAATTGACACTATAGACACTCAAATTGACACTACTGACACTCAAATTGACACTATTGACACTTTTGACACTCAAATTGACACTTTTCACAATGAAATTGACACTATTGACAATCAAATTGACACTACTGACAGTCAAATTGACACTATTGACACTATTGACACTGTTGAAGCCGATGACACTATTGACACTATTGACACTATTGACACTCAAATTGACAGTATTGAGACTCAAATTGACACTATTGACACTCAAATTGACACTATTGACACTTAAATTGACACTATTGACACTGAAATTGACACTACTGACACTCAAATTAACGCTATTGACACTCATATTGACGCCATTGACACTCAAAATGACACTATTGACACTCAAATTGACACTATATGACACTATATGACACTATGACATTACATGAAAACTATATTAAAACCATATGAAAACTATACGACAACCAACTGAAACTTACTGATGACTGATGACACTAATGTCACTAATGACACTAAAATTGAGACTACTGACACCTTTGACAATCAAATTGACACTATTAACACTCAAATTGACACTACTGACACTCAAATTGACACTATTGACACTCAAATTGACACTATTGACACTCAAATTGACACTTTTGACACTCAAATTGAAATTATTGACACTCAAATTGACACTATTGACACTCAAATTGATACTATTGACACTCAAATTGACACTTTTGACTCTCAAATTGACACTATCGACACTGTTGAAGCTAATGACACTATTGACACTATTGACACTCAAATTGAAATTATTGAGACTCAAATTGACACTATTGACACTATTGACACTATTCACACTCAAATTGACACTATTGACACTCAAATTGAGACTATTGACACTTAAATTGACACTATTGGCACTGAAATTGACACTACTGACACTCAGATTAGCGCTATTGACACTCATATTGACGCCATTGACACTCAAAATGACACTACTGACACTCAAATTGACAGTATTGACACCATATGACACTATATGACACTACATGAAAACTATATTAAAACCATATGAAAACTATACGACAACTAACTGAGAACTTACTGATGACTGATGACACTAATGTCACTAATGACACTAAAATTGAGACTACTGACAACGTTGACACTGAAATTGACACTATTGACACTTAAATTGACAGTATTGACACTCAAATTGACACTATTGACACTCAAATTGACACTTTTGAAAATCAAATTGACACTATTGACAATCAAATTGACACTACTGACACTCAAATTGACACTATTGACACAAATTGACACTTTTGACACTCAAAATTGACACTATTGACACTCAAAATGACACTACTGACACTCAAATTGACACTATTGACACTCAAATTGACACTATCGACACTGTTGAAGCTAATGACACAATTGACACTCAAATTGAAATTATTGACACTCAAATTGACACTATTGACACTCAAATTGACACTATTGACACTCAAATTGACACTATTGACACTCAAATTGACAGTATTGACACTATTCACACTCAAATTGACAGTATTGACGCTCAAATTGACACTATTGACACTATTGACACTAAAATTGACACGACTGACACTCAAATTAACGTTATTGACACTCATGTTGACGCCATTGACACTCAAAATGACACTACTGACACTCAAATTGACACTATTGACACACTATGACATTATGACACTACATGAAAACTATATTAAAACCATATGAAAACTATACGACAACCAACTGAAAACTAATTGATGACCGATGACACTAATGTCACTAATGACACTCAAATTGAGACTACTGACTCCATTGACACTCAAACTGACACTATTGACACTCAAATTGACACTATTGTAACTCATATTGACAGTATTGACACTCGAATTGACACTATTGACACTTACATTGACACTATTGACACTTAAATTGACACTTTTGACAATCAAATTGACACTATTGACACTAAAATTGTCATTATTGACCCTTTTGACACTCAAATTGACACTATTGACACTCAAATAGACACTATTGACAGTCAAATTGACACTATTCACACTGAAATTGATACTACTGACACTCAGATTAACGCTATTGACACTCATATTGACGCCATTGACACTCAAAATGACACTACTGACACTCAAATTGACAGTATTGACACCATATGACACTATATGACACTACATGAAAACTATATTAAAACCATATGAAAACTATACGACAACTAACTGAGAACTTACTGATGACTGATGACACTAATGTCACTAATGACACTCAAATTGAGACTACTGACACTATTGACACTTAAATTGACACTATTGACACTTAAATTGACAGTATTGACACTCAAATTGACACTATTGACACTCAAATTGACACTTTTGAAAATCAAATTGACACTATTGACAATCAAATTGACACTACTGACACTCAAATTGACACTATTGACACTCAAATTGACACTATTGACACTCAAATTGACACTATTGACACTCAAATTGACACTATTGACACTTAAATTGACACTATTGACACTCAAATTGACACTATCGACACTGTTGAAGCTAATGACACTATTGACACTCAAATTGAAATTATTGACACTCAAATTGACACTATTGACACTCAAATTGATACTATTGACACTCAAATTGACACTATTGACACTCAAATTGACACTATTGACACTATTCACACTCAAATTGACAGTATTGACGCTCAAATTGACACTATTGACACTTAAATTGACACTATTGACACTGAAATTGACACTACTGACACTCAAATTAACGCTATTGACAGTCATGTTGACGCCATTGACACTCAAAATGACACTACTGACACTCAAATTGACACTATTGACACTATATGACACTATGACACTACATGAAAACTATATTAAAACCATATGAAAACTATACGACAACCAACTGAAAACTAATTGATGACCGATGACACTAATGTCACTAATGACACTCAAATTGAGACTACTGACTCCATTGACACTCAAACTGACACTATTGACACTCAAATTGACACTATTGTAACTCAAATTGACAGTATTGACACTCGAATTGACACTATTGACACTTACATTGACACTATTGACACTTAAATTGACACTTTTGACAATCAAATTGACACTATTGACACTAAAATTGTCATTATTGACCCTTTTGACACTCAAATTGACACTATTGACACTCAAATAGACACTATTGACAGTCAAATTGACACTATTCACACTGAAATTGATACTACTGACACTCAGATTAACGCTATTGACACTCATATTGACGCCATTGACACTCAAAATGACACTACTGACACTCAAATTGACACTATATGACACCATATGACACTATATGACACTACATGAAAACTATATTAAAACCATATGAAAACTATGCGACAACTAACTGAAAACTAACTGATGACTGATGACACTAATGTCACTAACGACACTCACATTGAGACTACTGACACCATTGACACTCAAATTGACACTATTGACACTCAATTGACACTATTGACACTCAAATTGACACTATTGACACTCAAATTGACACTATTGACACTTAAATTGACACTACTGACACTCAAATTGACACTCAAATTGACACTATTGACACTTTCGACACTCAAGAAGACACTATTGACACTCAAATGGACACTATTGACACTTTTGACACTATTGACGCTCAAATTGACACTATTGAAGCTAATGACACTATTGACACTCAAATTGAAATTATTGACACTCAAATTGACACTATTGACACTCAAATTGATACTATTGACACTCAAATTGACACTATTGACACTCAAATTGACACTATTGACACTATTCACACTCAAATTGACAGTATTGACGCTGAGATTGACACTATTGACACTTAAATTGACACTATTGACACTGAAATTGACACTACTGACACTCAAATTAACGCTATTGACACTCATATTGACGCCATTGACACTCAAAATGACACTATTGACACTCAAATTGACACTATATGACACTATGACATTACATGAAAACTATATTAAAACCATATGAAAACTATACGACAACCAACTGAAAACTAATTGATGACCGATGACACTAATGACACCAATTACACTCAAATTGACACTACTGACCCATTGACACTCAAATTGACACTTTTGACACTCAAATTGACACTTTTGACACTCAAAAAGACACTATTGACACTCGAATTGACACTATTGACACTAAAATTGACACTATTGACACTCAAATTGACACTATTGACACTCAAATTGACACTATTGACACTCAAATTGACTCTATTAACAATTTTCACGCTCAAATTGACAGTAGTGACGCTCAAATTGACAACACTACTGACACTCAAATTAAGGCTATTGACAGTCATGTTGACGCCATTGACACTCAAAATGACACTACTGACACTCAAATTGACACTATATGACACCATATGACACTATGACACTACATGAAAACTATATTAAAACCATATGAAAACTATGCGACAAGTAACTGAAAACTAACTGATGACTGATGACACTAATGTCACTAATGACACTCAAATTTGAGACTAGTGACACCATTGACACTCAAATTGACACTATTGACACCCAAATTGACACTTTTGACACTCAAATTGAAATTATTGACACTCAAATTGACACTATTGACACTCAAATTGATACTATTGACACTCAAATTGAAATTATTGACACTCAAATTGACACTATTGACACTCAAATTGACACTATTGACACTCAAATTGACACTATTGACACTCAAATTGACACTATCGACACTGTTGAAGCTAATGACACTATTGACACTATTGACACTCAAATTGAAATTATTGACACTCAAATTGACACTATTGACACTCAAATTGACACTATTGACACACAAATTGACAGTATTGACGCTATAATTGACACTATTGACACTTAAATTGACACTATTGACACTGAAATTGACACTATTGACACTTAAATTGATAGTATTGACACTCAAATTGACACTAGTGACACTCAAATTGACACTTTTCACAAACAAATTGACACTATATGAAAATACATGAAAACTTGACACTAATGTCACTAATGACACTCAAATTGAGACTACTGACAACAGTGACACTTAAATTCACATTATTGACACTGAAATTGACACAATTGTAACCTGAATTGACACTATTGACACTCAAATTGACACTTTTAAGAATCAAATTGACACTATTGACACTGAAATTGACACTGAAATTGACACTACTGACACTCAAATTGACACTATTGACACTTTCGACACTCAAGAAGACACTATTGACACTCAAATGGACACTATTGACACTTTTGACACTATTGACGCTCAAATTGACACTATTGACACTATCGACACTGTTGACACTATTGACACTCAAATTGATACTATTGACACTCAAATTGACACTATTGACACTCAAATTGACACTATTGACACTATTGATACTCAAATTGACACTATTGACACTCAAATTGACTCTATTGACACTTAAATTGACACTATTGACACTGAAATTGACACTACTGACACTCAAATTAACGCTATTGACACTCATATTGACGCCATTGACACTCAAAATGACACTATTGACACTCAAATTGACACTATTGACACTATATGACACTATATGACACTACATGAAAACTATATTAAAACCATATGAAAACTATGCGACAACTAACTGAAAACTAACTGATGACTGATGACACTAATGTCACTAATGTCACTCAGATTGAGACTAATGACACCATTGACACTCAAATTGACACTACTGACACTCAAATTGACACTATTGACACTCAAATTGACACTTTTGACACTCAAATTGAAATTATTGACACTCAAATTGACACTATTGACACTCAAATTGATACTATTGACACTCAAATTGACACTTTTGACTCTCAAATTGACACTATTGACACACAAATTGACACGTTTGACACTCAAATTGACACTTTTGACACTCAAAAAGACACTATTGACACTCAAATTGACACTATTGACACTTAAATTGACACTATTGACACTCAAATTGACACTATCGACACTGTTGAAGCTAATGACACTATTGACACTATTGACACTCAAATTGAAATTATTGACACTCAAATTGACACTATTGACACTCAAATTGACACTATTGACACTGAAATTGACACTACTGACACTCAAATTGACACTATTGACACTTTTGACACTCAAAAACACTATTGACACTCAAATTGACACTATTGACACTTTTGACACTATTGACACTACATGAAAACTATATTAAAACCATATGAAAACTATGACAACTAACTGAGAACTTACTGATGACTGATGACACTAATGTCACTAATGACACTAAAAATGAGACTACTGACAACATTGACACTCAAATTGACACTATTGACACTCAAGTTGACACTATTGACACTTAAATTGACACTATTGACACTTAAATTGACACTTTATACAATCAAATTGACACTATTGACACTCAAATTGACACTATTGACACTCAAATTGACACTAATGACACTCAAATTGACACTATTGACTCTCAAATTGACACTATTGACACTTAAATTGACATTATTGACACTCAAATTGACACTATCGACACTGTTGAAGCTAATGACACTATTGACACTATTAACACTCAAATTGACACTACTGACACTCAAATTGACACTATTGACACTCAAATTGACACTATTGACACTCAAATTGACTCTATTGACAATTTTCACACTCAAATTGACAGTATTGACGCTCAAATTGACACTATTGACACTTAAATTGACACTATTGACACTGAAATTGACACTACTGACACTCAAATTAACGCTATTGACAGTCATGTTGACGCCATTGACACTCAAAATGACACTACTGACACTCAAATTGACACTATTGACACTATATGACACTATGACACTACATGAAAACTATATTAAAACCATATGAAAACTATACGACATCCAACTGAAAACTAATTGATGACCGATGACACTAATGACAGTAATTACACTAATGACGCTAATGACACTGTGACACTAATGACATAGATGAACTGTGGGACACTAGTGGAAAACCATGCGAAAACTGTATGAAAACTATACGAAAAATATGCGAAAACTATATCCAAACTATATGAATACTATATGAAAACTATCTGAAAAATATATGAAAACTATATGAAATGTATATGAAAACTATATAAAATACATATGAAAGCTATATGAAAGCTATATGAAAACTATATGAAAGCTATATGACAATTATATGAGACCCATACGACCTCTAACTCAAAACTATCTGAAAACCATATAAAAAAACTATGCGACAACTAACTGAAAACTAACTGATGACTGATGACACTAATGTCACTAATGACACTCAAATTGAGACTACTGACACCATTGACACTCAAATTGACACTATTGACACTCAAATTGACACTTTTGACACTCAAATTGAAATTATTGACACTCAAATTGACACTATTGACACTCAAATTGATACTATTGACACTTTTGACACTCAAATTGACGCAATTGACACTATTGAGGCTAATGACACTATTGACACTATTGACACTCAAATTAAATATATTGACACTCAAATTGACATAATTGACACCCAAATTGAAGCTATTGACACTCAAATTGACACTATTGACACTCAAATTGAAATTATTGACACTGAAATTGACACTACTGACACTCAAATTGACACTATTGACACGTTTGACACAAATTGACACTTTTGACACTTAAGAAGACACTATTGTAACTCAAATTGACAGTATTGACACTCAAATTGACACTATTGACACTCAAATTGACACTATCGACACTGTTGAAGCTAATGACACTATTGACACTATTGACACTCAAATTGAAATTATTGACACTCAAATTGACACTATTGACACTATTGACACTGAAATTGACACTACTTACACTCAGATTAACGCTATTGACACTCATATTGACGCCATTGACACTCAAAATGACACTACTGACACTCAAATTGACACTATATGACACCATATGACACTATATGACACTACATGAAAACTATATTAAAACCATATGAAAACTTGACACTAATGTCACTAACGACACTCACATTGAGACTACTGACACCATTGACACTCAAATTGACACTATTGACACTCAATTGACACTATTGACACTCAAATTGACACTATTGACACTGAAATTGACACTATTGACACTTAAATTGACAGTATTGACACTCAAATTGACACTATTGACACTCAAATTGACACTATTGACAGTGAAATTGACACTGTTGACACTCAGATTGACACTATTGACACTCAGATTGACACTATTGACGCTCAAATTGACACTATTGACACTATTGACACTATTAACACTCAAATTGACACTACTGACACTCAAATTGACACTATTGACACTCAAATTGACACTATTGACACTCAAATTGACTCTATTGACAATTTTCACACTCAAATTGACAGTATTGACGCTCAAATTGACACTATTGACACTTAAATTGACACTATTGACACTGAAATTGACACTACTGACACTCAAATTAACGCTATTGACAGTCATGTTGACGCCATTGACACTCAAAATGACACTACTGACACTCAAATTGACACTATTGACACTATATGACACTATGACACTACATGAAAACTATATTAAAACCATATGAAAACTATACGACATCCAACTGAAAACTAATTGATGACCGATGACACTAATGACAGTAATTACACTAATGACGCTAATGACACTGTGACACTAATGACATAGATGAACTGTGGGACACTAGTGGAAAACCATGCGAAAACTGTATGAAAACTATACGAAAAATATGCGAAAACTATATCCAAACTATATGAATACTATATGAAAACTATCTGAAAAATATATGAAAACTATATGAAATGTATATGAAAACTATATGAAAACTATATGAAAATATATGAAAACTATATGAAAACTATATGAAATCTATATGAAAACTATATGAAAAGTATAACTGAAAACTATCTGAAAACCATATAAAAAAACTATGCGACAACTAACTGAAAACTAACTGATGACTGATGACACTAATGTCACTAATGACACTCAAATTGAGACTACTGACACCATTGACACTCAAATTGACACTATTGACACTCAAATTGACACTATTGACACTCAAATTGACACTCAAATTGACAGTATTGACTCTCAAATTGACACTACTGACACTATTGACACACAAATTGACACTATTGACACTTAAATTGACACTATTGACACTGAAATTGACACTATTGACACTTAAATTGACAGTATTGACACTCAAATTGACACTATTGACACTCAAATTGACACTTTTGAAAATCAAATTGACACTATTGACAATCAAATTGACACTACTGACACTCAAATTGACACTATTGACACTCAAATTGACACTTTTGACAATCAAATTGACACTACTGACACTCAAATTGACACTATTGACACGTTTGACACAAATTGACACTATTGACACTCAAATTGAAATTATTGGCACTCAAATTGACACCTTTGACAATCAAATTGACACTATTAACACTCAAATTGACACTATCGACACTGTTGAAGCTAATGAGACTATTGACACTATTGACACTCAAATTGACACTTTTGACACTCAAAAAGACACTATTGACACTCGAATTGACACTATTGACACTGAAATTGACACTACTGACTCTCAAATTAACGCTATTGACAGTCATGTTCACGCCATTGACACTCAAAATGACACTACTGACACTCAAATTGACACTATTGACACTATATGACACTATGACACTACATGAAAACTATATCAAAACCATATGAAAACTATGCGACAACTAACTGAAAACTAACTGATGACTGATGACACTAATGTCACTAATGACACTCAATTTGAGACTAGTGACACCATTGACACTCAAATTGACACTATTGACACTCAAATTGACACTTTTGACACTCAAATTGACACTATTGACACTTAAATTGACACTATTGACACTCAAATTGACACTTTTGACACTTAAATTGACAGTATTGACACTCAAATTGACACTATTGACACTCAAATTGACACTTTTGAAAATCAAATTGACACTATTGACAATCAAATTGACACTACTGACACTCAAATTGACACTATTGACACGTTTGACACAAATTGACACTTTTGACACTTAAGAAGAAACTATTGTAACTCAAATTGACCGTATTGACACTCAAATTGACACTATTGACACTCAAATTGACACTATCGACACTGTTGAAGCTAATGACACTATTGACACTCAAATTGAAATTATTGACACTCAAATTGACAGCATTGACACTCAAATTGACATTATTGACACTCAAATTCACACTTTTCACAATCAAATTGACACTATTGACACTTTTGACACTCAAATTGACACTTTTAACACTCAAAAACACACTATCGACACTATGGAAGCTAATGACACTATTGACACTATTTACATTCAAATTGAAATTATTGACACTCAAATTGACACTATTGACACTCAAATTGATACTATTGACACTCAAATTGACACTATTGACACTCAAATTGACACTATTGACACTCAAATTGACACTATTGACACTTAAATTGACACTATTGACACTGAAATTGACACTACTGACTCTCAAATTAACGCTATTGACAGTCATGTTGACGCCATTGACACTCAAAATGACACTACTGACACTCAAATTGACACTCAAATTGACACTATTGACACTATTGACACTACATGACACTACATGAAAACTATATTAAAACCATATGAAAACTATACGACATCCAACTGAAAACTAATTGATGACCGATGACACTAATGACAGTAATTACACTAATGACGCTAATGACACTGTGACACTAATGACATAGATGAACTGTGGGACACTAGTGGAAAACCATGCGAAAACTGTATGAAAACTATACGAAAAATATGCGAAAACTATACGGAACAATACGAAAACTATGCGAAAACTATATCCAAACTATATGAATACTATATGAAAACTATCTGAAAAATATATGAAAACTATATGAAATGTATATGAAAACTATATAAAATACATATGAAAGCTATATGAAAGCTATATGACAATTATATGAGAGCCATACGACCTCTAACTGAAAACTATCTGAAAACCATATAAAAAAACTATGCGACAACTAACTGAAAACTAACTGATGACTGATGACACTAATGTCACTAATGACACTCAAATTGAGACTACTGACACCATTGACACTTAAATTGACACTATTGACACTCAAATTGAAATTATTGACACTCAAATTGACACCTTTGACAATCAAATTGACACTATTAACACTCAAATTGACACTACTGACACTCAAATTGACACTATTGACACTCAAATTGACACTATTGACACTCAAATTGACTCTATTGACACTCAAATTGACACTATTGACACTTTTGACACTCAAATTGACACTTTTCACAATGAAATTGACACTATTGACAATCAAATTGACACTACTGACAGTCAAATTGACACTATTGACACTCAAATTGACACTATTGACACTGAAATTGACACTATTGACACTTAAATTGACAGTATTGACACTCAAATTGACACTATTGACACTCAAAATGACACTACTGACACTCAAATTGACACTATATGACACTATATGAAAACTATAATAAACCGTATGAATACTATACGACAACCAACTGAAAACTAATTGATGACCGATGACACTAATGACACTAATGACACCAATTACACTAATTACACTAATGACGCTAATAACACTGTGACACTAAATACATAGATGAACTATTTGACACTATTGGAAAACCATGCGAAAACTGTATGAAAACTATACAAAAAATATGCGAAAACTATAAGGAACAATACGAACACTATGCGAAAACTATATGCAAACTATATGAATACTATATGAAGACTGCATGAAAACTACATGATAAATATATGAAGACTGCATGAAAACTATGTGAAAACTATATGGAAGCTATATGAAATACATATAAAACTATGTGAAAATTATATGACAATTATATGAGAGCCATACGACATCTAACTGAAAACTAGCTGAAAACTACATGAAAACTAGATGAAAACAATAAGAAAAAAAAACTATGCGACAACTAACTGAAAACTAACTGATGACTGATGACACTAATGTCACTAATGACACTCAAATTGACACTTTTGACACTCAAATTGACACTATTGACACTCAAATTGACACTATTGACACTCAAATTGATACTATTGACACTCAAATTGACAGTATTGACTCTCAAATGGACACTACTGACACGTTTGACACACAAATTGACAGTATTGACGCTCAAATTGACACTATTGACAATCAAATTGACACTACTGACACTCAAATTGACACTATTGACACTCAAATTGACACTATTGACACTCAAAATGACACTACTGACACTCAAATTGACACTATTGACACCATATGACACAATATGACACTACATGAAAACTATTGTCACTAATGTCACTAATGACACTCAAATTGAGACTACTGACACCATTGACACTCAAATTGACACTATTGACACTCAAATTGACACTTTTGACACTCAAATTGAAATTATTGACACTCAAATTGACACTATTGACACTCAAATTGATACTATTGACACTCAAATTGACACTTTTGACACTCAAATTAACACTATTGACACTTTTGACACTCAAATTGACACTATTGACACTCAAATTGACACTTTTGACACTCAAAAAGACACTATTGACACTCGAATTGACACTATTGACACTTAAATTGACACTATTGACACTCAAATTGACACTATTGACACTCAAATTGACTCTATTGACAATTTTCACACTCAAATTGACAGTATTGACGCTCAAATTGACACTATTGACACTTAAATTGACACTATTGACACTGAAATTGACACTACTGACACTCAAATTAACGCTATTGACAGTCATGTTGACGCCATTGACACTCAAAATGACACTACTGACACTCAAATTGACACTATTGACACTATATGACACTATGACACTACATGAAAACTATATTAAAACCATATGAAAACTATACGACAACCAACTGAAAACTAATTGATGACCGATGACACTAATGACACCAATTACACTAATGACGCTAATGACACTGTGACACTAATGACATAGATGAACTGTGGGACACTAGTGGAAAACCATGCGAAAACTGTATGAAAACTATACGAAAAATATGCGAAAATTATATGTAAACTATATGAAATACATATGAAAACTATATGAAAACTATATGAAAATTATATGAAAACTAACTGAAAACTAACTGAAAACTACCTGAAAACTGCATGAAAACTATATGAAAACTATATAAAAACTAGATGAAAAGCAGATGAAAACTATCTGAAAACCATATAAAAAAACTATGCGACAACTAACTGAAAACTAACTGATGACTGATGACACTAATGTCACTAATGACACTCAAATTGAGACTACTGACACCATTGACACTTAAATTGACACTATTGACACTCAAATTGAAATTATTGACACTCAAATTGACACCTTTGACAATCAAATTGACACTATTGACACTCAAATTGACACTATTGACACTCAAAAAGACACTATTGACACTCAAATTGACACTATTGACACTCAAATTGACACTATTGACACTCAAATTGACACTATTGACACTCAAATTGACACTTAAATTGAGTCTCTTGACAATTTTCACACTCAAATTGACAGTATTGACACTTAAATTGACACTATTGACACTGAAATTGACACTACTGACACTCAAATTAACGCTATTGACAGTCATGTTGACGCCATTGACACTCAAAATGACACTACTGACACTCAAATTGACACTATTGACACTATTGACACTATATGACACTATGACACTACATGAAAACTATATTAAAACCATATGAAAACTATACGACATCCAACTGAAAACTAATTGATGACCGATGACACTAATGACAGTAATTACACTAATGACGCTAATGACACTGTGACACTAATGACATAGATGAACTGTGGGACACTAGTGGAAAACCATGCGAAAACTGTATGAAAACTATACGAAAAATATGCGAAAACTATACGGAACAATACGAAAACTATGCGAAAACTATATCCAAACTATATGAATACTATATGAAAACTATCTGAAAAATATATGAAAACTATATGAAATGTATATGAAAACTATATGAAATGTATATGAAAACTATATAAAATACATATGAAAGCTATATGAAAGCTATATGACAATTATATGAGAGCCATACGACCTCTAACTGAAAACTATCTGAAAACCATATAAAAAAACTATGCGACAACTAACTGAAAACTAACTGATGACTGATGACACTAATGTCACTAATGACACTCAAATTGAGACTACTGACACCATTGACACTCAAATTGACACTATTGACACTCAAATTGGCACTTTTGACAATCAAATTGACAGTATTGACACTCAAATTGACACCATTGACACTCAAATTGACACTATTGACACTCAAATTGGCACTTTTGACAATCAAATTGACACTATTAACACTCAAATTGACACTACTGACACTCAAATTGACACTATTGACACTTTTGACACTCAAATTGACACTTTTGACACTCAAATTGACACTATTGACACTCAAATTGACACTATTGACACTCAAATTGACACTATTGACACACAAATTGACAGTATTGACGCTATAATTGACACTATTGACACTTAAATTGACACTATTGACACTGAAATTGACACTATTGACACTTAAATTGACAGTATTGACACTCAAATTGACACTATATGACACTATATGACACTACATGAAACCATACGAAAACTATACGACAACTAACTGAAAACTAATTGTTGACTGATGACACTAATGACACTAATGACACTAATGACACTAATGACACTAATGACACTGTGACACTAATTACAGTAATGACGCTAATGACACTGTGACACTAATGACATATATGAACTATTGGACACTGTTGGAAAACCATGCGAAAACTGTACGAAAACTATACAAAAAATATGCGAAAACTATAAGGAACAATACGAAAACTATGCGAAAACTATATGCAAACTATATGAATACTATATGAAAACTATATGAAAACTATATGAAAACTATATAAAGGCTATATGAAACACATATGAAAACTATAAACTATGTGAAAACTATATGGAAGCTATATGAAATACATATAAAACTATATGAAAGTTATATGACAATTATATGAGAGCCATACGACATCTAACTGAAAACTATCTGAAAACTAGATGAAAACAATAAGAAAAACTACGAAAACTATGCGACAACTAACTGAAAACTAACTGATGACTGATGACACTAATGTCACAAATGACACTCAAATTGACACTATTGACACTCAAATTGACACTATTGACACTCAATTTGACACTATTGACTCTCAAATTGACACTATTGACACTCAAATTGACACTATTGACACTCAAATTGATACTATTGACACTCAAATTGACACTATTGACACTCAAATTGACACTATTGACACTATTGATACTCAAATTGACACTATTGACACTCAAATTGACTCTATTGACACTTAAATTGACACTATTGACACTCAAATTGACACTTTTAACAATCAAATTGACACTATTGACACTGAAATTGACACTACTGACACTCAAATTGACACTATTGACATTTTGACACTTAAATTGACACTATTGACACTGAAATTGACAGTATTGACACTCAAATTGACACTATTGACACTCAAATTGATACTATTGACACTCAAATTGACACTTTTGACTCTCAAATTGACACTATTGACACACAAATTGACAGTATTGACGCTCAAATTGACACTATTGACACTTAAATTGACACTATTGACCCTGAAAGTCACACTATTGACACTTAAATTGACAGTATTGACACTCAAATTGACACTATTGACACTTTTGAAAACTATAATAAACCGTATGAATACTATACGACAACTAACTGAAAACTAATTGTTGACTGATGACACTAATGACACTAATGACACTAATGACACTAATGACACTGTGACACTAATTACACTAATGACGCTAATGACACTGTGACACTAATGACATAGATGAACTATTGGACACTGTTGGAAAACCATGCGAAAACTGTACGAAAACTATACAAAAAATATGCAAAAACTATACGGAACAATACGAAAACTATGCGAAAACTATATGCAAACTATATGAATACTATATGAAAACTATATGAAAACTATATGAAAACTATATAAAGGCTATATGAAACACATATGAAAACTATGTGAAAACTATATGAAGACTGCATGAAAACTACATGATAACTATATGAAGACTGAATGAAAACTATGTGAAAACTATATGGAAGCTATATGAAATACATATGAAAACTATATGAAAGTTATATGACAATTATATGAGAGCCATACGACATCTAACTGAAAACTATCTGAAAACTAGATGAAAACTCGATGAAAACAATAAGAAAAAAAAACTATGCGACAACTAACTGAAAACTAACTGATCACTGATGACACTAATGTCACTAATGACACTCAAATTGACACTATTGACACTATTGACACTCAAATTGACACTATTGACACTTAAAATGACACTATAATGACACTATTGACACTCAAATTGATACTATTGACACTCAAATTGACAGTATTGACTCTCAAATTGACACTACTGACACTATTGACACACAAATTGACACTATTGACAATTAAAATAGACACTATTGACACTGAAATTGACACTATTGACACTTAAATTGACAGTATTGACACTCAAATTGACACTATTGACACCCAAATTGAAGCTATTGACACTCAAATTGACATTATTGACACTCAAATTGACATTATTGACACTCAAATTGACACTATTGACACTATCGACACTCAGATTGACACTATTGACGCTCAAATTGACACTATTGACACTACTGACACTCAAATTAACGCTATTGACACTCATATTGACGCCATTGACACTCAAAATGACACTACTGACACTCAAATTGACACTCAAATTGACACTATTGACACTATATGACACTATATGACACTACATGAAAACTATATTAAAACCATATGAAAACTATACGACAACTAACTGAAAACTAACTGATGACTGATGACACTAATGACACTAATTACACTAATGACGCTAATGACACTGTGACACTAATGACATATATGAACTGTTGGATACTATTGGAAAACCATGCGAAAACTGTACGAAAACTATACGAAAAATTTGCGAAAACTATACGGAACAATACGAAAACTATGCGAAAACTATATGCAAACTATATGAAATACATATATGAAATGCATATGAAAACTACATGAAAACTATATGAAGACTATATAAAAACTATATGAAAACTATATGAAAGCTATATGAAATACATATGAAAACTATATGAAAGCTATATGACAATTATATGAGAGCCATACGACATCTAACTGCAAACTAACTGAAAACTAGATGAAAACAAACTATATGAAAACTATATAAAAACTATCTGAAAACCACATGAAAACTATTCGACATCTAACTGAAAACTAACTGATGACCGATGACACTAATGTCACTAATGACACTCAAATTGAGACTACTGACTCCATTGACACTCAAACTGACACTATTGACACTCAAATTGACACTATTGACACTATTGACACTCAAATTTACACTATTGACACTTAATTTGACACTATCGACTAATACAGCTAATGACACTATTGACACTCAAATTGAAATTATTGAGACTCAAATTGACACTATTGACACTCAAATTGACACTATTGACACTATTCACAATCAAATTGACACTATTCACACTCAAGTTGACACTATTGACACTTAAATTGACACTATTGACACTTAAATTGACACTATTGACACTCAAATTGACACTATTGACGCTATTGACACTCAATTTGAAATTATTGACTCTCAAATTGACACTATTGACACTCAAATTGATTCTATTGACAATTTTCACACTCAAATTGACAGTATTGACGCTCAAATTGACACTATTGACACTGAAATTGACACTACTGACACTCAAATTAACGCTATTGACAGTCATGTTGACGCCATTGACACTCAAATTGACACTATTGACACTATATGACACTATATGACACTACATGAAAACTATATTAAAACCATATGAAAACTATACGACAACTAACTGAAAACTAATTGATGACCGATGACACTAATGACACTAATTACACTAATGACTCTAATGACACTGTGACACTAATGACATAGATGAACTGTTGGACACTATTGTAAAACCATGCGAAAACTGTACGAAAACTATACGAAAAATATGCGAAAACTATACGGAACAATACGAAAACTATGCGAAAACTATATGCAAGCTATATGAAATACATATATGAAATGCATATGAAAACTAAGTGAAAATTATATGAAGACTGCATGAAAACTACATGAAAACTATATGAAGACTATATAAAAACTATATGAAAACTACAGGAAAGCTATATGAAATACATATGAAAACTATATAAAAGCTATATGAAAATTATATGAGAGCCATACGACATCTAACTGCAAACTAACTGAAAACTAGATGAAAACTACATGAAAACTAGATGAAAACTACATGAAAACTAGATGAAAACTAGATAAAAACTATATGAAAACTATATGAAAACTATATAAAAACTATCTGAAAACCACATGAAAACTATTCGACATCTAACTGAAAACTAACTGATGACTGATGACACTAATGTCACTAATGGCACTCAGATTGAGACTAATGACACCATTGACACTCAAATTGACACTACTGACACTCAAATAGACACTATAGACACTCAAATTGACACTATTGACACTTTTGACACTCAAATTGACACTTTTCACAATGAAATTGACACTATTGACACTCAAATTGACACCTTTGACAATCAAATTGACACTATTAACACTCAAATTGACACTACTGACACTCAAATTGACACTATTGACACTTTTGACACTCAAAAAGACACTATTGACACTCAAATTGACACTATTGACACTTAAATTGACACTATTGACACTCAAATTGACACTATTGACACTCAAATTGATTCTATTGACACTCAAATTGACACTATTGACACTTAAATTGACACTATTGACACTGAAATTGACGCCATTGACACTCGAAATGACACTACTGACACTCAAATTGACAGTATTGACACTATATGACACTACATGAAACCATACGAAAACTATACGACAACTAACTGAAAACTAATTGTTGACTGATGACACTAATGACACTAATGACACTAATGACACTAATGACACTAATGACACTAATGACACTAATGACACTGTGACACTAATTACAGTAATGACGCTAATGACACTGTGACACTAATGACATATATGAACTATTGGACACTGTTGGAAAACCATGCTAAAACTGTACGAAAACTATACAAAAAATATGCGAAAACTATAAGGAACAATACGAAAACTATGCGAAAACTATATGCAAACTATATGAATACTATATGAAAACTATATGAAAACTATATGAAAACTATATAAAGGCTATATGAAACACATATGAAAACTATGTGAAAACTATATGAAGACTGATGAAAACTACATGATAACTATATGAAGACTGCATGAAAACTATGTGAAAACTATATGGAAGCTATATGAAATACATATAAAACTATATGAAAGTTCTATGACAATTATATGAGAGCCATACGACATCTAACTGAAAACTAGCTGAAAACTAGATGAAAACAATAAGAAAAAAAAACTATGCGACAACAAACTGAAAACTAACTGATCACTGATGACACTAATGTCACTAATGACACTCAAATTGACACTATTGACACTACTGACACTCAAATTGACACTATTGACACGCTTGACACGTTTGACACTTTTGACACTTAAGAAGACACTTTCGTAACTCAAATTGACAGTATTGACACTCAAATTGAAATTATTGACACTCAAATTGACACTATTGACACTCAAATTGATACTATTGACACTCAAATTGACAGTATTGACTGTCAAATTGACACTATTGACACTGAAATTGACACTATTGACACTTAAGTTGACAGTATTGACACTCAAATTGACACTATTGACACTCAAATTGACACTATTGACACTCAAATTGACACTTTTGACACTCAAATTGACACTATTGACACTCAAATTGAAATTATTGACACTCAAATTGACTCTATTGACACTCAAATTGACACTATTGACAGTGAAATTGACACTGTTGACACTCAGATTGACACTATTGACACTCAGATTGACACTATTGACACTGAAATTGACACTATTGACACTGAAATTGACACTATTGACACTGAAATTGACACTATTGACACTCAAAATGACACTACTGACACTCAAATTGACACTATATGACACTATATGAAAACTATAATAAACCGTATGAATACTATACGACAACTAACTGAAAACTAATTGATGACCGATGACACTAATGACACTAATTACACTAATGACGCTAATGACACTGTGACACTAATGACAGTAATGACGCTAATGACACTGTGACACTAATGACATATATGATCTATTGGACACTATTGGAAAACCATGCGAAAACTGTACGAAAACTATACAAAAAATATGCGAAAACTATAAGGAACAATACGAAAACTATGCGAAAACTATATGCAAACTATATGAATACTATATGAAAACTATATGAAAACTATATGAAAACTATATAAAGGCTATATGAAACACATATGAAAACTATGTGAAAACTATATGAAGACTGCATGAAAACTACATGATAACTATATGAAGACTGAATGAAAACTATGTGAAAACTATATGGAAGCTATATGAAATACATATAAAACTATATGAAAGTTATATGACAATTATATGAGAGCCATACGACATCTAACTGAAAACTAGCTGAAAACTAGATGAAAACTAGATGAAAACAATAAGAAAAACCTACGAAAACTATGCGACAACAAACTGAAAACTAACTGATCACTGATGACACTAATGTCACTAATGACACTCAAATTGACACTATTGACACTATTGACACTCAAATTGACACCATTCACACTCAAATTGACACTATTGACGCTCAAATTGACACTATTGACACTTAAATTGACACTATTGACACTGAAATTGACGCCATTGACACTCGAAATGACACTACTGACACTCAAATTGACAGTATTGACACTATATGACACTACATGAAACCATACGAAAACTATACGACAACTAACTGAAAACTAATTGTTGACTGATGACACTAATGACACTAATGACACTAATGACACTAATGACACTAATGACACTAATGACACTAATGACACTGTGACACTAATTACAGTAATGACGCTAATGACACTGTGACACTAATGACATATATGAACTATTGGACACTGTTGGAAAACCATGCTAAAATTGTACGAAAACTATACAAAAAATATGCGAAAACTATAAGGAACAATACGAAAACTATGCGAAAACTATATGCAAACTATATGAATACTATATGAAAACTATATGAAAACTATATGAAAACTATATAAAGGCTATATGAAACACATATGAAAACTATGTGAAAACTATATGAAGACTGCATGAAAACTACATGATAAGTATATGAAGACTGCATGAAAACTATGTGAAAACTATATGGAAGCTATATGAAATACATATAAAACTATATGAAAGTTATATGACAATTATATGAGAGCCATACGACATCTAACTGAAAACTAGCTGAAAACTAGATGAAAACAATAAGAAAAACCTACGAAAACTATGCGACAACAAACTGAAAACTAACTGATGACTGATGACACTAATGTCACTAATGACACTCAAATTGACACTCAAATTGACACTATCGACACTCAAATTGACACTATTGACACTCAAATTGACACTATTGACGCTATTGACACTCAATTTGAAATTATTGACACTCAAATTGACACTATTGACACTCAAATTGACACTATTGACGCTATTGACACTCAATTTGAAATTATTGACACTCGAATTGACACTATTGACACTTTAATTGACACTATTGACACTCAAATTGACACTATTGACACTCAAATTGACTCTAATGACACTTAAATTGACACTACTGACACTCAAATTGTCACTATTGACACTCAAATTGACACTAATGACACTCAAATTGACACTATTGACTCTCAAATTGACACTATTGACACTTAAATTGACATTATTGACACTCAAATTGACACTATTGACACTCAAATTGACACCATTCACACTCAAATTGACACTATTGACGCTCAAATTGACACTATTGACACTTAAATTGACACTATTGACACTGAAATTGACGCCATTGACACTCGAAATGACACTACTGACACTCAAATTGACACTATTGACACTATATGACACTACATGAAACCATACGAAAACTATACGACAACTAACTGAAAACTAATTGATGACTGATGACACTAATGACACTAATGACACTAATGACACTAATGACACTGTGACACTAATTACAGTAATGACGCTAATGACACTGTGACACTAATGACATATATGAACTATTGGACACTGTTGGAAAACCATGCTAAAACTGTACGAAAACTATACAAAAAATATGCGAAAACTATAAGGAACAATACGAAAACTATGCGAAAACTATATGCAAACTATATGAATACTATATGAAAACTATATGAAAACTATATGAAAACTATATAAAGGCTATATGAAACACATATGAAAACTATGTGAAAACTATATGAAGACTGCATGAAAACTACATGATAACTATATGAAGACTGAATGAAAACTATGTGAAAACTATATGGAAGCTATATGAAATACATATAAAACTATATGAAAGTTATATGACAATTATATGAGAGCCATACGACATCTAACTGAAAACTAGCTGAAAACTAGATGAAAACTAGATGAAAACAATAAGAAAAACCTACGAAAACTATGCGACAACAAACTGAAAACTAACTGATCACTGATGACACTAATGTCACTAATGACACTCAAATTGACACTATTGACACTATTGACACTCAAATTGACACTATTGACACTTAATTTGACACTATCGACTAATACAGCTAATGACACTATTGACACTCAAATTGAAATTATTGAGACTCAAATTGACACTATTGACACTCAAATTGACACTATTGACACTATTCACAATCAAATTGACACTATTCACACTCAAGTTGACACAATTGACACTCGAATTGACACTATTGACACTTAAATTGACACTATTGACACTCAAATTGACACTATTGACACTCAAATTGACACTTTTGACACTCAAATTGAAATTATTGACACTCAAATTGACACTATTGACACTCAAATTGACACTATTGACACTCAAATTGACACTATTGACACTTAAATTGACACTATTGACACTGAAATTGACACTACTGACACTCAAATTAACGCTATTGACACTCATATTGACGCCATTGACACTCAAAATGACACTATTGACACTCAAATTGACACTCAATTTGACACTATTGACACTATATGACACTATATGACACTATATGAAAACTATAATAAACCGTATGAATACTATACGACAACTAACTGAAAACTAATTGATGACCGATGACACTAATGACACTAATTACACTAATGACGCTAATGACACTGTGACACTAATGACATAGATGAACTGTTGGACACTATTGGAAAACCATGCGAAAACTGTATGAAAACTATACGAAAAATATGCGAAAACTATACGGAACAATACGAAAACTATGCGAAAACTATATGCAAGCTATATGAAATACATATATGAAATGCATATGAAAACTAAGTGAAAACTATATGAAGACTGCATGAAAACTACATGAAAACTATATGAAGACTATATAAAAACTATATGAAAACTACAGGAAAGCTATATGAAATACATACGAAAACTATATAAAAGCTATATGAAAATTATATGAGAGCCATACGACATCTAACTGCAAACTAACTGAAAACTAGATGAAAACTACATGAAAACTAGATGAAAACTAAAAAACTATATGAAAACTATATGAAATCTAAATCAAAACTATCTGAAAACCATATGAAAACTATGCGACAACTAACTGAAAACTAACTGATGACTGATGACACTAATGTCACTAATGACACTCAAATTGAGACTACTGACAACAGTGACACTTAAATTCACATTATTGACACTGAAATTGACACAATTGTAACCTGAATTGAAAGTATTGACACTCAAATTGACACTATTGACACTTAAATTGACACTATTGACACTGAAATTGACACTACTGACACTCAAAGTAACGCTATTGACACTCAAATTGACACTATTGACACTCAAATTGACACTATTGACACTTTTGACACTCAAAAAGACACTATTGACACTCGAATTGACACTATTGACACTATTGACACTCAAATTGACACTATTGACACTCAAAATGACACTACTGACACTCAAATTGACACTATTGACACTATATGAAAACTATTATAAACCTTATGAATACTATACGACAACTAACTGAAAACTAATTGATGACCGATGACACTAATGACACTAATTACACTAATGACGCTAATGACACTGTGACACTAAATACAGTAATGACGCTAATGACACTGTGACACTAATGACATAGATGTTCTATTGGACACTGTTGGAAAACCATGCTAAAACTGTACGAAAACTATACGAAAAATATGCGAAAACTATATGGAACAATACGAAAACTATATGCAAACTATATGCAAACTATATGAAAACTATATGAAAACTATATGAAAACTATATAAAGGCTATATGAAACACATATGAAAACTATGTGAAAACTATATGAAGACTGCATGAAAACTACATGATAACTATATGAAGACTGCATGAAAACTATGTGAAAACTATATGGAAGCTATATGAAATACATATAAAACTATATGAAAGTTATATGACAATTATATGAGAGCCATACGACATCTAACTGAAAACTAGCTGAAAACTAGATGAAAACTAGATGAAAACAATAAGAAAAATCTACGAAAACTATGCGACAACAAACTGAAAACTAACTGATCACTGATGACACTAATGTCACTAATGACACTCAAATTGACACTATTGACACTATTGACACTCAAATTGACACTATTGACACTTAATTTGACACTATCGACTAATACAGCTAATGACACTCAAATTGACACTATTGACACTCAAATTGAAATTATTGACACTCAAATTGACACTATTGTAACTCAAATTGACACTATTGACACTATTCACACTCAAATTGACACTATTGACGCTCAAATTGACACCATTGACACTGAAATTGACACTACTGACACTCAGATTAACGCTATTGACACTCATATTGACGCCATTGACACTCAAAATGACACTACTGACACTCAAATTGACACTATTGACACCATATGACACTATATGACACTACATGAAAACTATATTAAAACCATATGAAAACTATACGACAACTAACTGAGAACTTACTGATGACTGATGACACTAATGTCACTAATGACACTAAAATTGAGACTACTGACAACATTGACACTCAAATTGACACTATTGACACTCAAATTGACACTATTGACACTTAAATTGACACTATTGACACTTAAATTGACACTTTTGACAATCAAATTGACACTATTGACACTCAAATTGACACTACTGACACTCAAATTGTCACTATTGACACTCTAATTGACACTAATGACACTCAAAGTAACACTATTGACTCTCAAATTGACACTATTGACACTTAAATTGACATTATTGACACTCAAATTGACACTATCGACACTGTTGAAGCTAATGACACTATTGACACTTTTGACACTCAAAAAGACACTATTGACACTCGAATTGACACTATTGACACTTAAATTGACACTATTGACACTCAAATTGACACTATTGACACTCAAATTGACTCTATTGACAATTTTCACACTCAAATTGACAGTATTGACGCTCAAATTGACACTATTGACACTTAAATTGACACTATTGACACTGAAATTGACACTACTGACACTCAAATTAACGCTATTGACAGTCATGTTGACGCCATTGACACTCAAAATGACACTACTGACACTCAAATTGACACTATTGACACTATATGACACTATGACACTACATGAAAACTATATTAAAACCATATGAAAACTATACGACAACCAACTGAAAACTAATTGATGACTGATGACACTAATGACACTAATTACACTAATGACTCTAATGACACTGTGACACTAATGACATATATGAACTGTTGGACACTACCATGCGAAAACTGTACGAAAACTATACGAAAACAATGCGAAAACTATATGCAAACTATATGAAATACATATGAAAACTATATGAAAGCTAAATGAAAATTATATGAGAGCCAGACTAACTGAAAACTACATGAAAACTGGATGAAAACTAGATAAAATCTATATGAAAAGTATATAAAAACTATCTGAAAACTATATGAAAACTATTCGACAACTAACTGAAAACTAACTAATGACTGATGACACTAATGTCACTAATGACACTCAAATTGAGACTACTGACACCATTGACACTCAAATTGACACCATTGAAACTCAAATTGACACTATTGACACTCAAATTGACACCTTTGTAACTCAAATTGAAATTATTGACACTCAAATTGACACTATTGACACTCAAATTGACACTATTGACACTTTTGACACTCAAATTGACACTATTGACACTATTGAGGCTAATGACACTATTGACACTATTGACACTCAAATTTAATATATTGACACTCAAATTGACATTATTGACACCCAAATTGAAGCTATTGACACTCAAATTGACATTATTGACACTCAAATTGACACTATTGACACTTTTCACACTCAAATTGACACTATTGACGCTCAAATTGACACTATTGACACTGAAATTGACACTACTGGCACTCAAATTAACGCCATTGACACTCATATTGACGCCATTGACACTCAAAATGGCACTACTGACACTGAAATTGACACTCAAATTGACACTATTGACACTATATGACACTATATGACACTACATGCAAACTATATTAAAACCATATGAAAACTATACGACAACTAACTGAAAACTAACTGATGACTGATGACACTAATGACACTAATTACACTGATGACTCTAATGACACTGTGACACTAATGACATATATGAACTATTGGACACTATTGCAAAACCATGCGAAAACTGTACGAAAACTGTACGAAAACTATACGAAAAATATGCGAAAACTATACGGAACAATACGAAAACTATGCGAAAACTATATCCAAGCTATATGAAATACATATATGAAATGCATATGAAAACTAAGTGAAAACTATATGAAGACTGCATGAAAACTACATGAAAACTATATGAAGACTATATAAAACTATATGAAAACTACAGGAAAGCTATATGAAATACATATGAAAACTATATAAAAGCTATATGAAAATTATATGAGAGCCATACGACATCTAACTGCAAACTAACTGAAAACTAGATGAAAACTACATGAAAACTAGATGAAAACTACATGAAAACTAGATGAAAACTAGATGAAAACTAGATAAAAACTATATGAAAACTATATGAAAACTATATAAAAACTATCTGAAAACCACATGAAAACTATTCGACATCTAACTGAAAACTAACTGATGACCGATGACACTAATGTCACTAATGACACTCAAATTGAGACTACTGACTCCATTGACACTCAAACTGACACTATTGACACTCAAATTGACACTATTGTAACTAAAATTGACAGTATTGACACTCGAATTGACAATATTGACACTTACATTGACACTATTGACACTTAAATTGACACTTTTGACAATCATATTGACACTATTGAGACTAAAATTGACACTATTGACACTCAAATTGTCACTATTGACCCTTTTGACACTCAAATTGACACTATTGACGCTCAAATTGACACTATTGACACTATTGACACTGAAATTGACGCCATTGACACTCGAAATGACACTACTGACACTCAAATTGACACTATTGACACTATATGACACTACATGAAACCATACGAAAACTATACGACAACTAACTGAAAACTAATTGATGACTGATGACACTAATGACACTAATGACACTAATGACACTAATGACACTAATGACACTGTGACACTAATTACAGTAATGACGCTAATGACACTGTGACACTAATGACATATATGTTCTATTGGACACTGTTGGAAAACCATGCTAAAACTGTACGAAAACTATACAAAAAATATGCGAAAACTATATGGAACAATACGAAAACTATATGCAAACTATATGCAAACTATATGAAAACTATATGAAAACTATATGAAAACTATATAAAGGCTATATGAAACACATATGAAAACTATGTGAAAACTATATGAAGACTGCATGAAAACTACATGATAACTATATGAAGACTGCATGAAAACTATGTGAAAACTATATGGAAGCTATATGAAATACATATAAAACTATATGAAAGTTATATGACAATTATATGAGAGCCATACGACATCTAACTGAAAACTAGCTGAAAACTAGATGAAAACTAGATGAAAACAATAAGAAAAATCTACGAAAACTATGCGACAACAAACTGAAAACTAACTGATCACTGATGACACTAATGTCACTAATGACACTCAAATTGACACTATTGACACTATTGACACTCAAATTGACACTATTGACACTCAATTTGACACTATCGACTAATACAGCTAATGACACTATTGACACTATTGACACTCAAATTGAAATTATTGAGACTCAAATTGACACTATTGTAACTCAAATTGACACTATTGACACTATTCACACTCAAATTGACACTATTGACGCTCAAATTGACACCATTGACACTGAAATTGACACTACTGACACTCAGATTAACGCTATTGACACTCATATTGACGCCATTGACACTCAAAATGACACTACTGACACTCAAATTGACACTATTGACACCATATGACACTATATGACACTACATGAAAACTATATTAAAACCATATGAAAACTATACGACAACTAACTGAGAACTTACTGATGACTGATGACACTAATGTCACTAATGACACTAAAATTGAGACTACTGACAACATTGACACTCAAATTGACACTATTGACACTCAAGTTGACACTATTGACACTTAAATTGACACTATTGACACTTAAATTGACACTTTTGACAATCAAATTGACACTATTGACACTCAAATTGACACTACTGACACTCAAATTGTCACTATTGACACTCTAATTGACACTAATGACACTCAAATTGACACTATTGACTCTCAAATTGACACTATTGACACTTAAATTGACATTATTGACACTCAAATTGACACTATCGACACTGTTGAAGCTAATGACACTATTGACACTATTGACACTCAAATTGAAATTATTGAGACTCAAATTGACACTATTGACACTCAATTTGACACTATTGACACTCAAATTGACACTATTGACACTATTGACACTATTGACACTATTCACACTCAAATTGACAGTATTGACGCTCAAATTGACACTATTGACACTTAAATTGACACTATTGACACTGAAATTGACACTACTGACACTCAGATTAACGCTATTGACACTCATATTGACGCCATTGACACTCAAAATGACACTAATGACACTCAAGTTGACACTATTGACACTATATGACACTATGACACTACATGAAAACTATATTAAAACCATATGAAAACTATACGACAACCAACTGAAAACTAATTGATGACTGATGACACTAATGACACTAATTACACTGATGACTCTAATGACACTGTGACACTAATGACATATATGAACTGTTGGACACCATGCGAAAACTGTACGAAAACTATACGAAAACAATGCGAAAACTATATGCAAACTATATGAAATACATATGAAAACTATATGAAAGCTATATGAAAATTATATGAGAGCCAGACTAACTGAAAACTACATGAAAACTGGATGAAAACTAGATAAAATCTATATGAAAAGTATATAAAAACTATCTGAAAACTATATGAAAACTATTCGACAACTAACTGAAAACTAACTAATGACTGATGACACTAATGTCGCTAATGACACTCAAATTGAGACTACTGACACCATTGACACTCAAATTGACACTATTGACACTCAAATTGACACTATTGACACTCAAATTGACACTGAAATTAACACTATTGACACTCAAATTCACACTTTTGACACTCAAATTGACACTATTGACACTTTTGACACTCAAATTGACGCAATTGACACTATTGAGGCTAATGACACTATTGACACTATTGACACTCAAATTAAATATATTGACACTCAAATTGACATAATTGACACCCAAATTGAAGCTATTGACACTCAAATTGACATTATTGACACTCAAATTGACACTATTGACACTTTTCACACTCAAATTGACACTATTGACGCTCAAATTGACACTATTGACACTGAAATTGACACTACTGACACTCAAATTAACGCCATTGAGACTCATATTGACGCCATTGACACTCAAGATGGCACTACTGACACTGAAATTGACACTCAAATTGACACTATTGACACTATATGACACTATATGACACTACATGAAAACTATATTAAAACCATATGAAAACTATACGACAACTAACTGAAAACTAACTGATGACTGATGACACTAATGACACTAATTACACTGATGACTCTAATGACACTGTGACACTAATGACATATATGAACTATTGGACACTATTGCAAAACCATGCGAAAACTGTACGAAAACTATACGAAAAATATGCGAAAACTATACGGAACAATACGAAAACTATGCGAAAACTATATCCAAGCTATATGAAATACATATATGAAATGCATATGAAAACTAAGTGAAAACTATATGAAGACTGCATGAAAACTACATGAAAACTATATGAAGACTATATAAAACTATATGAAAACTACAGGAAAGCTATATGAAATACACATGAAAACCATATAAAAGCTATATGAAAATTATATGAGAGCCATACGACATCTAACTGCAAACTAACTGAAAACTAGATGAAAACTACATGAAAACTAGATGAAAACTACATGAAAACTAGATGAAAACTAGATAAAAACTATATGAAAACTATATGAAAACTATATAAAAACTATCTGAAAACCACATGAAAACTATTCGACATCTAACTGAAAACTAACTGACGACCGATGACACTAATGTCACTAATGACACTCAAATTGAGACTACTGACTCCATTGACACTCACACTGACACTATTGACACTCAAATTGACACTATTGTAACTCAAATTGACAGTATTGACACTCGAATTGACACTATTGACACTTACATTGACACTATTGACACTTAAATTGACACTTTTGACAATCAAATTGACACTATTGACACTAAAATTGACACTACTGACACTCAAATTGTCACTATTGACCCTTTTGACACTCAAATTGACACTATTGACACTCAAATTGACATTATTGACACTCAAATTGACACTATTGACACTCAAATTGACACCATTCACACTCAAATTGACACTATTGACGCTCAAATTGACACTATTGACACTTAAATTGACACTATTGACACTGAAATTGACGCCATTGACACTCGAAATGACACTACTGACACTCAAATTGACACTATTGACACTATATGACACTACATGAAACCATATGAAAACTATACGACAACTAACTGAAAACTAATTGATGACTGATGACACTAATGACACTAATGACACTAATGACACTAATGACACTTATGACACTAATTACAGTAATGACGCTAATGACACTGTGACACTAATGACATATATGAACTATTGGACACTGTTGGAAAACCATGCTAAAACTGTACGAAAACTATACAAAAAATATGCGAAAACTATAAGGAATAATACGAAAACTATGCGAAAACTATATGCAAACTATATGAATACTATATGAAAACTATATGAAAACTATATGAAAACTATATAAAGGCTATATGAAACACATATGAAAACTATGTGAAAACTATATGAAGACTGCATGAAAACTACATGATAACTATATGAAGACTGCATGAAAACTATGTGAAAACTATATGGAAGCTATATGAAATACATATAAAACTATATGAAAGTTATATGACAATTATATGAGAGCCATACGACATCTAACTGAAAACTAGCTGAAAACTAGATGAAAACTAGATGAAAACAATAAGAAAAATCTACGAAAACTATGCGACAACAAACTGAAAACTAACTGATCACTGATGACACTAATGTCACTAATGACACTCAAATTGACACTATTGACACTATTGACACTCAAATTTACACTATTGACACTTAATTTGACACTATCGACTAATACAGCTAATGACACTATTGACACTATTGACACTCAAATTGAAATTATTGAGACTCAAATTGACACTATTGTAACTCAAATTGACACTATTGACACTATTCACACTCAAATTGACACTATTGACGCTCAAATTGACACCATTGACACTGAAATTGACACTACTGACACTCAGATTAACGCTATTGACACTCATATTGACGCCATTGACACTCAAAATGACACTACTGACACTCAAATTGACACTATTGACACCATATGACACTATATGACACTACATGAAAACTATATTAAAACCATATGAAAACTATACGACAACTAACTGAGAACTTACTGATGAATGATGACACTAATGTCACTAATGACACTAAAATTGAGACTACTGACAACATTGACACTCAAATTGACACTATTGACACTCAAGTTGACACTATTGACACTTAAATTGACACTATTGACACTTAAATTGACACTTTTGACAATCAAATTGACACTATTGACACTCAAATTGACACTACTGACACTCAAATTGTCACTATTGACACTCTAATTGACACTAATGACACTCAAATTGACACTATTGACTCTCAAATTGACACTATTGACACTTAAATTGACATTATTGACACTCAAATTGACACTATCGACACTGTTGAAGCTAATGACACTATTGACACTATTGACACTCAAATTGAAATTATTGAGACTCAAATTGACACTATTGACACTCAATTTGACACTATTGACACTCAAATTGACACTATTGACACTATTGACACTATTGACACTATTCACACTCAAATTGACAGTATTGACGCTCAAATTGACACTATTGACACTTAAATTGACACTATTGACACTGAAATTGACACTACTGACACTCAGATTAACGCTATTGACACTCATATTGTCGCCATTGACACTCAAAATGACACTAATGACACTCAAGTTGACACTATTGACACTATATGACACTATGACACTACATGAAAACTATATTAAAACCATATGAAAACTATACGACAACCAACTGAAAACTAATTGATGACTGATGACACTAATGACACTAATTACACTGATGACTCTAATGACACTGTGACACTAATGACATATATGAACTGTTGGACACCATGCGAAAACTGTACGAAAACTATACGAAAACAATGCGAAAACTATATGCAAACTATATGAAATACATATGAAAACTATATGAAAGCTATATGAAAATTATATGAGAGCCAGACTAACTGAAAACTACATGAAAACTGGATGAAAACTAGATAAAATCTATATGAAAAGTATATAAAAACTATCTGAAAACTATATGAAAAACTATTCGACAACTAACTGAAAACTAACTAATGACTGATGACACTAATGTCGCTAATGACACTCAAATTGAGACTACTGACACCATTGACACTCAAATTGACACTATTGACACTCAAATTGACACTATTGACACTCAAATTGACACTGAAATTAACACTATTGACACTCAAATTCACACTTTTGACACTCAAATTGACACTATTGACACTTTTGACACTCAAATTGACGCAATTGACACTATTGAGGCTAATGACACTATTGACACTATTGACACTCAAATTAAATATATTGACACTCAAATTGACATAATTGACACCCAAATTGAAGCTATTGACACTCAAATTGACATTATTGACACTCAAATTGACACTATTGACACTTTTCACACTCAAATTGACACTATTGACGCTCAAATTGACACTATTGACACTGAAATTGACACTACTGGCACTCAAATTAACGCCATTGAGACTCATATTGACGCCATTGACACTCAAGATGGCACTACTGACACTGAAATTGACACTCAAATTGACACTATTGACACTATATGACACTATATGACACTACATGAAAACTATATTAAAACCATATGAAAACTATACGACAACTAACTGAAAACTAACTGATGACTGATGACACTAATGACACTAATTACACTGATGACTCTAATGACACTGTGACACTAATGACATATATGAACTATTGGACACTATTGCAAAACCATGCGAAAACTGTACGAAAACTATACGAAAAATATGCGAAAACTATACGGAACAATACGAAAACTATGCGAAAACTATATCCAAGCTATATGAAATACATATATGAAATGCATATGAAAACTAAGTGAAAACTATATGAAGACTGCATGAAAACTACATGAAAACTATATGAAGACTATATAAAACTATATGAAAACTACAGGAAAGCTATATGAAATACACATGAAAACCATATAAAAGCTATATGAAAATTATATGAGAGCCATACGACATCTAACTGCAAACTAACTGAAAACTAGATGAAAACTACATGAAAACTAGATGAAAACTACATGAAAACTAGATGAAAACTAGATAAAAACTATATGAAAACTATATGAAAACTATATAAAAACTATCTGAAAACCACATGAAAACTATTCGACATCTAACTGAAAACTAACTGACGACCGATGACACTAATGTCACTAATGACACTCAAATTGAGACTACTGACTCCATTGACACTCACACTGACACTATTGACACTCAAATTGACACTATTGTAACTCAAATTGACAGTATTGACACTCGAATTGACACTATTGACACTTACATTGACACTATTGACACTTAAATTGACACTTTTGACAATCAAATTGACACTATTGACACTAAAATTGACACTACTGACACTCAAATTGTCACTATTGACCCTTTTGACACTCAAATTGACACTATTGACACTCAAATTGACATTATTGACACTCAAATTGACACTATTGACACTCAAATTGACACCATTCACACTCAAATTGACACTATTGACGCTCAAATTGACACTATTGACACTTAAATTGACACTATTGACACTGAAATTGACGCCATTGACACTCGAAATGACACTACTGACACTCAAATTGACACTATTGACACTATATGACACTACATGAAACCATATGAAAACTATACGACAACTAACTGAAAACTAATTGATGACTGATGACACTAATGACACTAATGACACTAATGACACTAATGACACTTATGACACTAATTACAGTAATGACGCTAATGACACTGTGACACTAATGACATATACTGTATGAACTATTGGACACTGTTGGAAAACCATGCTAAAACTGTACGAAAACTATACAAAAAATATGCGAAAACTATAAGGAATAATACGAAAACTATGCGAAAACTATATGCAAACTATATGAATACTATATGAAAACTATATGAAAACTATATGAAAACTATATAAAGGCTATATGAAACACATATGAAAACTATGTGAAAACTATATGAAGACTGCATGAAAACTACATGATAACTATATGAAGACTGCATGAAAACTATGTGAAAACTATATGGAAGCTATATGAAATACATATAAAACTATATGAAAGTTATATGACAATTATATGAGAGCCATACGACATCTAACTGAAAACTAGCTGAAAACTAGCTGAAAACTACAAGAAAACTAGATGAAAACTAGGTGAAAACAATAAGAAAACCATACGAAAACTATGCGACAACAAACTGAAAACTAACTGATCACTGATGACACTAATGTCACTAATGACACTCAAATTGACACTATTGACACTATTGACACTCAAATTTACACTATTGACACTTAATTTGACACTATCGACTAATACAGCTAATGACACTATTGACACTATTGAAACTCAAATTGAAATTATTGAGACTCAAATTGACACTATTGACACTCAAATTGACACTATTGACACTATTCACACTCAAATTGACACTATTGACGCTCAAATTGACACCATTGACACTGAAATTGACACTACTGGCACTCAAATTAACGCCATTGAGACTCATATTGACGCCATTGACACTTAAGATGGCACTACTGACACTGAAATTGACACTCAAATTGACACTATTGACACTATATGACACTATATGACACTACATGCAAACTATATTAAAACCATATGAAAACTATACGACAACTAACTGAAAACTAACTGATGACTGATGACACTAATGACACTAATTACACTGATGACTCTAATGACACTGTGACACTAATGACATATATGAACTATTGGACACTATTGCAAAACCATGCGAAAACTGTACGAAAACTATACGAAAAATATGCGAAAACTATACGGAACAATACGAAAACTATGCGAAAACTATATCCAAACTATATGAAATACATATATGAAATGCATATGAAAACCAAGTGAAAACTATATGAAGACTGCATGAAAACTACATGAAAACTATATGAAGACTATATAAAAACTATATGAAAACTACAGGAAAGCTATATGAAATACACATGAAAACCATATAAAAGCTATATGAAAATTATATGAGAGCCATACGACATCTAACTGCAAACTAACTGAAAACTAGATGAAAACTACATGAAAACTAGATGAAAACTACATGAAAACTAGATGAAAACTAGATAAAAACTATATGAAAACTATATGAAAACTATATAAAAACTATCTGAAAACCACATGAAAACTATTCGACATCTAACTGAAAACTAACTGACGACCGATGACACTAATGTCACTAATGACACTCAAATTGAGACTACTGACTCCATTGACACTCACACTGACACTATTGACACTCAAATTGACACTATTGTAACTCAAATTGACAGTATTGACACTCGAATTGACACTATTGACACTTACATTGACACTATTGACACTTAAATTGACACTTTTGACAATCAAATTGACACTATTGACACTAAAATTGACACTACTGACACTCAAATTGTCACTATTGACCTTTTGACACTCAAATTGACACTATTGACACTCAAATTGACATTATTGACACTCAAATTGACACTATTGACACTCAAATTGACACCATTCACACTCAAATTGACACTATTGACGCTCAAATTGACACTATTGACACTTAAATTGACACTATTGACACTGAAATTGACGCCATTGACACTCGAAATGACACTACTGACACTCAAATTGACACTATTGACACTATATGACACTACATGAAACCATATGAAAACTATACGACAACTAACTGAAAACTAATTGATGACTGATGACACTAATGACACTAATGACACTAATGACACTAATGACACTTATGACACTAATTACAGTAATGACGCTAATGACACTGTGACACTAATGACATATATGAACTATTGGACACTGTTGGAAAACCATGCTAAAACTGTACGAAAACTATACAAAAAATATGCGAAAACTATAAGGAATAATACGAAAACTATGCGAAAACTATATGCAAACTATATGAATACTATATGAAAACTATATGAAAACTATATGAAAACTATATAAAGGCTATATGAAACACATATGAAAACTATGTGAAAACTATATGAAGACTGCATGAAAACTACATGATAACTATATGAAGACTGCATGAAAACTATGTGAAAACTATATGGAAGCTATATGAAATACATATAAAACTATATGAAAGTTATATGACAATTATATGAGAGCCATACGACATCTAACTGAAAACTAGCTGAAAACTAGCTGAAAACTACAAGAAAACTAGATGAAAACTAGATGAAAACAATAAGAAAACCATACGAAAACTATGCGACAACAAACTGAAAACTAACTGATCACTGATGACACTAATGTCACTAATGACACTCAAATTGACACTATTGACACTATTGACACTCAAATTTACACTATTGACACTTAATTTGACACTATCGACTAATACAGCTAATGACACTATTGACACTATTGAAACTCAAATTGAAATTATTGAGACTCAAATTGACACTATTGACACTCAAATTGACACTATTGACACTATTCACACTCAAATTGACACTATTGACGCTCAAATTGACACCATTGACACTGAAATTGACACTACTGGCACTCAAATTAACGCCATTGAGACTCATATTGACGCCATTGACACTTAAGATGGCACTACTGACACTGAAATTGACACTCAAATTGACACTATTGACACTATATGACACTATATGACACTACATGCAAACTATATTAAAACCATATGAAAACTATACGACAACTAACTGAAAACTAACTGATGACTGATGACACTAATGACACTAATTACACTGATGACTCTAATGACACTGTGACACTAATGACATATATGAACTATTGGACACTATTGCAAAACCATGCGAAAACTGTACGAAAACTATACGAAAAATATGCGAAAACTATACGGAACAATACGAAAACTATGCGAAAACTATATGCAAGCTATATGAAATACATATATGAAATGCATATGAAAACTAAGTGAAAACTATATGAAGACTGCATGAAAACTACATGAAAACTATATGAAGACTATATAAAAACTATATGAAAACTACAGGAAAGCTATATGAAATACATATGAAAACTATATAAAAGCTATATGAAAATTATATGAGAGCCATACGACATCTAACTGCAAACTAACTGAAAACTAGATGAAAACTACATGAAAACTAGATGAAAACTACATGAAAACTAGATGAAAACTAGATAAAAACTATATGAAAACTAGATGAAAACTATATAAAAACTATCTGAAAACCACATGAAAACTATTCGACATCTAACTGAAAACTAACTGATGACCGATGACACTAATGTCACTAATGACACTCAAATTGAGATTACTGACTCCATTGACACTCAAACTGACACTATTGACACTCAAATTGACACTATTGTAACTCAAATTGACAGTATTGACACTCGAATTGACACTATTGACACTTACATTGACACTATTGACACTTAAATTGACACTTTTGACAATCAAATTGACACTACTGACACTCAAATTGTCACTATTGACCCTTTTGACACTCAAATTGACACTCAAATAGACACTATTGACAGTCAAATTGACAGTATTGACACTTAAATTGACACTATTGACACTATCGACACTGTTGAAGCTAATGATACTATTGACACTATTGACACTCAAATTGACAGTATTGAGACTCAAATTGACACTATTGACACTCAGATTAACGCTATTGACACTCATATTGACGCCATTGACACTCAAAATGACACTACTGACACTCAAATTGACACTATATGACACCATATGACACTATATGACACTACATGAAAACTATATTAAAACCATATGAAAACTATACGACAACTAACTGAGAACTTACTGATGACTGATGACACTAATGTCACTAATGACACTAAAATTGAGACTACTGACACCATTGACACTCAAATTGACACTATTGATACTCAAGTTGACACTATTGTAACTCAAATTGACACTTTTGACACTCAAATTGACACTATTGACGCTCAAATTGACACTATTGACACTCAAATTGAAATTATTGACACTGAAATTGACACTACTGACACTCAAATCAATGCTATTGACACTCATATTGACACTATTGACACTCAAATTGACACTATCGACACTGTTGAAGCTAATGACACTATTGACACTATTGACACTCAAATTGAAATTATTGAGACTCAAATTGACACTATTGACACTATTGACACTATTCACACTCAAATTGACACTATTGATGCTCAAATTGACACTATTGACACTTAAATTGACACTATTGACACTGAAATTGACACTATTGACACTATATGACACTACATGAAAACTATATTAAAACCATATGAAAACTATACGACAAAAAAACTGAGAACTTACTGATGACTGATGACACTAATGTCACTAATGACACTAAAATTGAGACTACTGACAACATTGACACTCAAACTGACACTATTGACACTCAAGTTGACACTATTGACACTTAAATTGACACTATTGACACTTAAATTGACACTTTTGACAATCAAATTGACACTATTGACACTAAAATTGACACTACTGACACTCAAATTGTCACTATTGACACTCAAATTGACACTAATGACACTCAAATTGACACTATTGACTCTCAAATTGACACTATTGACACTTAAATTGACATTATTGACACTCAAATTGACACTATCGACACTGTTGAAGCTAATGACACTATTGACACTCAAATTGAAATTATTGAGACTCAAATTGACACTATTGACACTCAAATTGACACTATTGACACTCAAATTGATACTATTGACACTTAAATTGACAGTATTGACACTGAAATTGACACTACTGACATTCAGATTAACGCTATTGACACTCATATTGACGCCATTGACACTCAAAATGACACTAATGACACTCAAGTTGACACTATTGACACTATATGACACTATGACACTACATGAAAACTATATTAAAACCATATGAAAACTATACGACAACCAACTGAAAACTAATTGATGACCGATGACACTAATGACACTAATGACACTTATGACGCTAATGACACTGTGACACTAATGACATATATGAACTGTTGGACACCATGCGAAAACTGTACGAAAACTATACGAAAACTATGCGAAAACTATATGTAAACTATATGAAATACATATGAAAACTATATGAAAGCTATATGAAAATTATATGAGAGCCAGACTAACTGAAAACTAACTGAAAGCTAGCTGAAAACTACATGAAAACTGGATGAAAACTAGATAAAAACTATATGAAAACTATATGAAAAGTATATAAAAACTATCTGAAAATTATATGAAAACTATTCGACAACTAACTGAAAACTAACTAAATACTGATGACACTAATGTCACTAATGACACCCAAATTGAGACTACTGACACCATTGACACTCAAATTGACACTATTGACACTCAAATTGACACTATTGACACTCAAATTGACACTGAAATTAACACTATTGACACTCAAATTCACACTTTTGACACTCAAATTGACACTATTGACACTTTTGACACTCAAATTGACGCAATTGACACTATTGAGGCTAATGACACTATTGACACTCAAATTAAATATATTGACACTCGAATTGACATAATTGACACCCAAATTGAAGCTATTGACACTCAAATTGACACTATTGACGCTCAAATTGACACTATTGACACTTAAATTGACACTATTGACACTGAAATTGACACTACTGGCACTCAAATTAACATCATTGAGACTCATATTGACGCCATTGACACTCAAGATGGCACTACTGACACTGAAATTGGCACTCAAATTGACACTATTGACACTATATGACACTATATGACACTACATGAAAACTATATTAAAACCATATGAAAACTATACGACAACTAACTGAAAACTAACTGATGACTGATGACACTAATGACACTAATTACACTGATGACTCTAATGACACTGTGACACTAATGACATATATGAACTATTGGACACTATTGCAAAACCATGCGAAAACTGTACGAAAACTATACGAAAAATATGCGAAAACTATACGGAACAATACGAAAACTATGCGAAAACTATATGCAAGCTATATGAAATACATATATGAAAACTATATGAAAACTAAGTGAAAACTATATGAAGACTGCATGAAAACTACATGAAAACTATATGAAGACTATATAAAAACTATATGAAAACTACAGGAAAGCTATATGAAATACATATGAAAACTATATAAAAGCTATATGAAAATTATATGAGAGCCATACGACATCTAACTGCAAACTAACTGAAAACTAGATGAAAACTACATGAAAACTAGATGAAAACTACATGAAAACTAGATGAAAACTAGATAAAAAACTATATGAAACTAGATGAAAACTATATAAAAACTATCTGAAAACCACATGAAAACTATTCGACATCTAACTGAAAACTAACTGATGACCGATGACACTAATGTCACTAATGACACTCAAATTGAGACTACTGACTCCATTGACACTCAAACTGACACTATTGACACTCAAATTGACACTATTGTAACTCAAATTGACAGTATTGACACTCGAATTGACACTATTGACACTTACATTGACACTATTGACACTTAAATTGACACTTTTGACAATCAAATTGACACTATTGACACTCAAATTGACACTACTGACACTCAAATTGTCACTATTGACACTCAAATTGACACTAATGACACTCAAATTGACACTATTGACTCTCAAATTGACACTATTGACACTTAAATTGACATTATTGACACTCAAATTGACACTATCGACACTGTTGAAGCTAATGACACTATTGACACTATTGACACTCAAATTGAAATTATTGAGACTCAAATTGACACTATTGACACTCAATTTGACACTATTGACACTCAAATTGACACTATTGAGACTAAAATTGACACTACTGACACTCAAATTGTCACTATTGACCCTTTTGACACTCAAATTGACACTATTGACACTCAAATTGACATTATTGACACTCAAATTGACACTATTGACACTCAAATTGACACCATTCACACTCAAATTGACACTATTGACGCTCAAATTGACACTATTGACACTTAAATTGACACTATTGACACTGAAATTGACGCCATTGACACTCGAAATGACACTACTGACACTCAAATTGACACTATTGACACTATATGACACTACATGAAACCATATGAAAACTATACGACAACTAACTGAAAACTAATTGATGACTGATGACACTAATGACAATAATGACAGTAATGACGCTAATGACACTAATGACACTGTGACGCTAATGACATATATGAACTATTGGACACTGTTGGAAAACCATGCTAAAACTGTACGAAAACTATACAAAAAATATGCGAAAACTATAAGGAACAATACGAAAACTATGCGAAAACTATATGCAAACAATATGAATACTATATGAAAACTATATGAAAACTATATAAAGGCTATATGAAACACGTATGAAAACTATGTGAAAACTATATGAAGACTGCATGAAAACTACATGATAACTATATGAAGACTGCATGAAAACTATGTGAAAACTATATGGAAGCTATATGAAATACATATAAAACTATATGAAAGTTATATGACAATTATATGAGAGCCATACGACATCTAACTGAAAACTAGCTGAAAACTACATGAAAACTAGATGAAAACTAGATGAAAACAATAAGAAAACCATACGAAAACTATGCGACAACTAACTGAAAACTAACTGATCACTGATGACACTAATGTCACTAATGACACTCAAATTGACACTATTGGCACTCAAATTTACACTATTGACACTTAATTTGACACTATCGACTAATACAGCTAATGACACTATTGACACTCAAATTGAAATTATTGAGACTCAAATTGACACTATTGACACTCAAATTGACACTATTGACACTATTCACACTCAAATTGACACTATTGACGCTCAAATTGACACCATTGACACTTAAATTGACAGTATTGACACTGAAATTGACACTACTGACACTCAGATTAACGCTATTGACACTCATATTGACGCCATTGACACTCAAAATGACACTACTGACACTCAAATTGACACTATTGACACCATATGACTCTATATGACACTACATGAAAACTATATTAAAACCATATGAAAACTATACGACGACTAACTGAAAACTAATTGATGACTGATGACACTAATGACACTAATGACACTTATGACACTAATGACACTAATGACGCTAATGACGCTAATGACACCAGTGACATATATGAACTATTGGACACTATTGGAAAACCATGCGAAAACTGTACGAAAACTATACAAAAAATATGCGAAAACCATACGGAAAAATACGAAAACTACGCGAAAACTATATGCAAACTATATGAAGACTATATGAAAACTATATGAAAACTATATGAAAACTATATGAAGGCTATATGAAATGCATATGAAAACTATGCAAAGACTATATGAAGACTGCATGAAAACTACATGAAAACTATATGAAGACTATATAAAAACTATATGAAAACTATAGGAAAGATATATGAAATACATATGAAAACTATATGAAAGCTATATGAGAATTATATGAGAGCCATACGACATCTAACTGAAAACTAACTGAAAACTAGCTGAAAACTACATGAAGACTATATGAAACCTAGATGAAAATTATATGATAACTATATAAAATCTATCTCAAAACCATATGAAAACTATGCGACAACTAACTGAAAACTAACTGATGACTGATGGCACTAATGACACTAATTACACTGATGATACTAATGACACTGTGACACTAATGACATACATGAACTATTGGACACTATTGGAAAACCATGCAAAAACTGTACGAAAACGATACGAAAAATAAGCGAAAACCATACGGAACAATACGAACACTATGCGAAAACTATATGAATACTATAAGAAAACTATATGAAAACTATATGAAAGCTATATGAAATACATATGAAAACTATATGAAAGCTATATGAAAATTATATGAGAGCCAGATTAACTGAAAACTAACTGAAAACTAGCTGAAAACTACATGAAAACTGGATGAAAACTAGATGAAAACTATATGAAAACTATATGGAAAGTATATAAAAACTATCTGAAAACTATATGAAAACTATTTGACAACTAACTGAAAACTAACTAATGACTGATGACACTAATGTCGCTAATGACACTCAAATTGAGACTACTGACACCATTGACACTCAAATTGACACTTTTGACACTCAAATTGACACTATTGACACTTTTGACACTCAAATTGACGCAATTGACACTATTGAGGCTAATGACACTATTGACACTCAAATGAAATATATTGACACTCAAATTGACATAATTGACACCCAAATTGAAGCTATTGACACTCAAATTGACATTATTGACACTCAAATTGACACTATTGACACTATTCACACTCAAATTGACACTATTGACGCTCAAATTGACACTATTGACACTGAAATTGACACTACTGGCACTCAAATTAACGCCATTGAGACTCATATTGACGCCATTGACACTCAAGATGGCACTACTGACACTGAAATTGACACTCAAATTGACACTATTGACACTATATGACTCTATATGACACTACATGAAAACTATATTAAAACCATATGAAAACTATACGACAACTAACTGAAAACTAACTGATGACTGATGACACTAATGACACTAATGACACTCAAATTGAGACTACTGACACTATTGACACTCAAATTGACACTATTGTAACTCAAATTGACAGTATTGACACTCGAATTGACACTATTGACACTTACATTGACACTATTGACACTTAAATTGACACTATTGACACTTACATTGACACTATTGACACTTAAATTGACACTTTTGACAATCAAATTGACACTATTGACACTAAAATTGACACTACTGACACTCAAATTGTCACTATTGACCCTTTTGACACTCAAATTGACACAATTGACACTCAAATAGACACTATTGACACTTAAATTGACAGTATTGACACTTAAATTGACACTATTGACACTATCGACACTGTTGAAGCTAATGACACTATTGACACTATTGACACTCAAATTGACAGTATTGAGACTCAAATTGACACTATTGACACTCAAATTGACACTATTGACACTTAAATTGACCGTATTGACACTGAAATTGACACTACTGACACTCAGATTAACGCTATTGACACTCATATTGACGCCATTGACACTCAAAATGACACTACTGACACTCAAATTGACACTATTGACACCATATGACTCTATATGACACTACATGAAAACTATATTAAAACCATATGAAAACTATACGACGACTAACTGAAAACTAGTTGATGACTGATGACACTAATGACACTAATGACACTTATGACACTAATGACACTAATGACGCTAATGACGCTAATGACACCAGTGACATATATGAACTATTGGACACTATTGGAAAACCATGCGAAAACTGTACGAAAACTATACGAAAAATATGCGAAAACCATACGGAAAAATACGAAAACTATGCGAAAACTATATGCAAACTATATGAATACTATATGAAAACTACATGAAAACTATATGTAAACTATATGAAAACTATATGAAAACTATATGAAGGCTATATGAAATGCATATGAAAACTATGCAGAGACTATATGAAGACTGCATGAAAACTACATGAAAACTATATGAAGACTATATAAAAACTATATGAAAACTATAGGAAAGATATATGAAATACATATGAAAACTATATGAAAGCTATATGAGAATTATATGAGAGCCATACGACATCTAACTGAAAACTAACTGAAAACTAGCTGAAAACTACATGAAGACTATATGAAACCTAGATGAAAATTATATGATAACTATATAAAATCTATCTCAAAACCATATGAAAACTATGCGACAACTAACTGAAAACTAACTGATGACTGATGGCACTAATGACACTAATTACACTGATGATACTAATGACACTGTGACTCTAATGCCATACATGAACTATTGGACACTATTGGAAAACCATGCAAAAACTGTACGAAAACGATACGAAAAATAAGCGAAAACCATACGGAACAATACGAACACTATGCGAAAACTATATGAATACTATATGAAAACTATATGAAAACTATATGAAAGCTATATGAAATACATATGAAAACTATATGAAAGCTATATGAAAATTATATGAGAGCCAGATTAACTGAAAACTAACTGAAAACTAGCTGAAAACTACATGAAAACTGGATGAAAACTATATGAAAACTATATGAAAACTATATGGAAAGTATATAAAAACTATCTGAAAACTATATGAAAACTATTCGACAACTAACTGAAAACTAACTAATGACTGATGACACTAATGTCGCTAATGACACTCAAATTGAGACTACTGACACCATTGACACTCAAATTGACACTTTTGACACTCAAATTGACACTATTGACACTTTTGACACTCAAATTGACGCAATTGACACTATTGAGGCTAATGACACTATTGACACTATTGACACTATTGACACTCAAATTAAATATATTGACACTCAAATTGACATAATTGACACCCAAATTGAAGCTATTGACACTCAAATTGACACTATTGACACTCAAATTGACACTATTGTAACTCAAATTGACAGTATTGACACTCGAATTGACACTATTGACACTTACATTGACACTATTGACACTTAAATTGACACTATTGACACTTACATTGACACTATTGACACTTAAATTGACACTTTTGACAATCAAATTGACACTATTGACACTAAAATTGACACTACTGACACTCAAATTGTCACTATTGACCCTTTTGACACTCAAATTGACACAATTGACACTCAAATAGACACTATTGACACTTAAATTGACAGTATTGACACTTAAATTGACACTATTGACACTATCGACACTGTTGAAGCTAATGACACTATTGACACTATTGACACTCAAATTGACAGTATTGAGACTCAAATTGACACTATTGACACTCAAATTGACACTATTGACACTTAAATTGACAGTATTGACACTGAAATTGACACTACTGACACTCAGATTAACGCTATTGACACTCATATTGACGCCATTGACACTCAAAATGACACTACTGACACTCAAATTGAAAACTATTGACACCATATGACTCTATATGACACTACATGAAAACTATATTAAAACCATATGAAAACTATACGACGACTAACTGAAAACTAGTTGATGACTGATGACACTAATGACACTAATGACACTTATGACACTAATGACACTAATGACGCTAATGACGCTAATGACACCAGTGACATATATGAACTATTGGACACTATTGGAAAACCATGCGAAAACTGTACGAAAACTATACGAAAAATATGCGAAAACCATACGGAAAAATACGAAAACTATGCGAAAACTATATGCAAACTATATGAATACTATATGAAAACTACATGAAAACTATATGTAAACTATATGAAAACTATATGAAAACTATATGAAGGCTATATGAAATGCATATGAAAACTATGCAGAGACTATATGAAGACTGCATGAAAACTACATGAAAACTATATGAAGACTATATAAAAACTATATGAAAACTATAGGAAAGATATATGAAATACATATGAAAACTATATGAAAGCTATATGAGAATTATATGAGAGCCATACGACATCTAACTGAAAACTAACTGAAAACTAGCTGAAAACTACATGAAGACTATATGAAACCTAGATGAAAATTATATGATAACTATATAAAATCTATCTCAAAACCATATGAAAACTATGCGACAACTAACTGAAAACTAACTGATGACTGATGGCACTAATGACACTAATTACACTGATGATACTAATGACACTGTGACTCTAATGCCATACATGAACTATTGGACACTATTGGAAAACCATGCAAAAACTGTACGAAAACGATACGAAAAATAAGCGAAAACCATACGGAACAATACGAACACTATGCGAAAACTATAAGAATACTATATGAAAACTATATGAAAACTATATGAAAGCTATATGAAATACATATGAAAACTATATGAAAGCTATATGAAAATTATATGAGAGCCAGATTAACTGAAAACTAACTGAAAACTAGCTGAAAACTACATGAAAACTGGATGAAAACTAGATGAAAACTATATGAAAACTATATGGAAAGTATATAAAAACTATCTGAAAACTATATGAAAACTATTCGACAACTAACTGAAAACTAACTAATGACTGATGACACTAATGTCGCTAATGACACTCAAATTGAGACTACTGACACCATTGACACTCAAATTGACACTTTTGACACTCAAATTGACACTATTGACACTTTTGACACTCAAATTGACGCAATTGACACTATTGAGGCTAATGACACTATTGACACTATTGACACTATTGACACTCAAATTAAATATATTGACACTCAAATTGACATAATTGACACCCAAATTGAAGCTATTGACACTCAAATTGACATTATTGACACTCAAATTGACACTATTGACACTATTGACACTATTCACACTCAAATTGACACTATTGATGCTCAAATTGACACTATTGACACTGAAATTGACACTACTGGCACTCAAATTAACGCCATTGAGACTCATATTGACGCCATTGACACTCAAGATGGCACTACTGACACTGAAATTGACACTCAAATTGACACTATTGACACTATATGACTCTATATGACACTACATGAAAACTATATTAAAACCATATGAAAACTATACGACAACTAACTGAAAACTAACTGATGACTGATGACACTAATGACACTAATGACACTTATGACACTAATGACACTAACGACGCTAATGACGCTAATGACACCAGTGACATATATGAACTATTGGACACTATTGGAAAACCATGCGAAAACTGTACGAAAACTATACGAAAAATATGCGAAAACCATACGGAAAAATACGAAAACTATGCGAAAACTATATGCAAACTATATGAATACTATATGAAAACTATATGAAAACTATATGAAGGCTATATGAAATGCATATGAAAACTATGCAGAGACTATATGAAGACTGCATGAAAACTACATGAAAACTATATAAAGACTATATAAAAACTATATGATAACTATAGGAAAGATATATGAAATACATATGAAAACTATATGAAAGCTATATGAGAATTATATGAGAGCCATACGACATCTAACTGAAAACTAACTGAAAACTAGCTGAAAACTACATGAAGACTATATGAAACCTAGATGAAAATTATATGATAACTATATAAAATCTATCTCAAAACCATATGAAAACTATGCGACAACTAACTGAAAACTAACTGATGACTGATGGCACTAATGACACTAATTACACTGATGATACTAATGACACTGTGACACTAATGCCATACATGAACTATTGGACACTATTGGAAAACCATGCAAAAACTGTACGAAAACGATACGAAAAATAAGCGAAAACCATACGGAACAATACGAACACTATGCGAAAACTATATGAATACTATATGAAAACTATATGAAAACTATATGAAAGCTATATGTAAACTATATGAAAACTATATGAAAACTATATGAAGGCTATATGAAATGCATATGAAAACTATGCAGAGACTATATGAAGACTGCATGAAAACTACATGAAAACTATATGAAGACTATATAAAAACTATATGAAAACTATAGGAAAGATATATGAAATACATATGAAAACTATATGAAAGCTATATGAGAATTATATGAGAGCCATACGACATCTAACTGAAAACTAACTGAAAACTAGCTGAAAACTACATGAAGACTATATGAAACCTAGATGAAAATTATATGATAACTATATAAAATCTATCTCAAAACCATATGAAAACTATGCGACAACTAACTGAAAACTAACTGATGACTGATGGCACTAATGACACTAATTACACTGATGATACTAATGACACTGTGACTCTAATGCCATACATGAACTATTGGACACTATTGGAAAACCATGCAAAAACTGTACGAAAACGATACGAAAAATAAGCGAAAACCATACGGAACAATACGAACACTATGCGAAAACTATATGAATACTATATGAAAACTATATGAAAACTATATGAAAGCTATATGAAATACATATGAAAACTATATGAAAGCTATATGAAAATTATATGAGAGCCAGATTAACTGAAAACTAACTGAAAACTAGCTGAAAACTACATGAAAACTGGATGAAAACTAGATGAAAACTATATGAAAACTATATGGAAAGTATATAAAAACTATCTGAAAACTATATGAAAACTATTCGACAACTAACTGAAAACTAACTAATGACTGATGACACTAATGTCGCTAATGACACTCAAATTGAGACTACTGACACCATTGACACTCAAATTGACACTTTTGACACTCAAATTGACGCAATTGACACTATTGAGGCTAATGACACTATTGACACTATTGACACTCAAATTAAATATATTGACACTCAAATTGACATAATTGGCACCCAAATTGAAGCTATTGACACTCAAATTGACATTATTGACACTCAAATTGACACTATTGACACTATTCACACTCAAATTGACACTATTGATGCTCAAATTGACACTATTGACACTGAAATTGACACTACTGGCACTCAAATTAACGCCATTGAGACTCATATTGACGCCATTGACACTCAAGATGGCACTACTGACACTGAAATTGACACTCAAATTGACACTATTGACACTATATGACTCTATATGACACTACATGAAAACTATATTAAAACCATATGAAAACTATACGACAACTAACTGAAAACTAACTGATGACTGATGACACTAATGACACTAATGACACTTATGACACTAATGACACTAACGACGCTAATGACGCTAATGACACCAGTGACATATATGAACTATTGGACACTATTGGAAAACCATGCGAAAACTGTACGAAAACTATACGAAAAATATGCGAAAACCATACGGAAAAATACGAAAACTATGCGAAAACTATATGCAAACTATATGAATACTATATGAAAACTATATGAAAACTATATGAAGTCTATATGAAATGCATATGAAAACTATGCAGAGACTATATGAAGACTGCATGAAAACTACATGAAAACTATATGAAGACTATACAAAAACTATATGAAAACTATATGAAAGCTATATGAGAATTATATGAGAGCCATACGACATCTAACTGAAAACTAACTGAAAACTAGCTGAAAACTACATGAAGACTATATGAAACCTAGATGAAAATTATATGATAACTATATAAAATCTATCTCAAAACCATATGAAAACTATGCGACAACTAACTGAAAACTAACTGATGACTGATGGCACTAATGACACTAATTACACTGATGATACTAATGACACTGTGACTCTAATGCCATACATGAACTATTGGACACTATTGGAAAACCATGCAAAAACTGTACGAAAACGATACGAAAAATAAGCGAAAACCATACGGAACAATACGAACACTATGCGAAAACTATATGAATACTATATGAAAACTATATGAAAACTATATGAAAGCTATATGAAATACATATGAAAACTATATGAAAGCTATATGAAAATTATATGAGAGCCAGATTAACTGAAAACTAACTGAAAACTAGCTGAAAACTACATGAAAACTGGATGAAAACTATATGAAAACTATATGAAAACTATATGGAAAGTATATAAAAACTATCTGAAAACTATATGAAAACTATTCGACAACTAACTGAAAACTAACTAATGACTGATGACACTAATGTCGCTAATGACACTCAAATTGAGACTACTGACACCATTGACACTCAAATTGACACTTTTGACACTCAAGTTGACACTATTGACACTTTTGACACTCAAATTGACGCAATTGACACTATTGAGGCTAATGACACTATTGACACTATTGACACTCAAATTAAATATATTGACACTCAAATTGACATAATTGACACCCAAATTGAAGCTATTGACACTCAAATTGACATTATTGACACTCAAATTGACACTATTGACACTATTCACACTCAAATTGACACTATTGATGCTCAAATTGACACTATTGACACTGAAATTGACACTACTGGCACTCAAATTAACGCCATTGAGACTCATATTGACGCCATTGACACTCAAGATGGCACTACTGACACTGAAATTGACACTCAAATTGACACTATTGACACTATATGACTCTATATGACACTACATGAAAACTATATTAAAACCATATGAAAACTATACGACAACTAACTGAAAACTAACTGATGACTGATGACACTAATGACACTAATGACACTTATGACACTAATGACACTAACGACGCTAATGACGCTAATGACACCAGTGACATATATGAACTATTGGACACTATTGGAAAACCATGCGAAAACTGTACGAAAACTATACGAAAAATATGCGAAAACCATACGGAAAAATACGAAAACTATGCGAAAACTATATGCAAACTATATGAATACTATATGAAAACTATATGAAAACTATATGAAGGCTATATGAAATGCATATGAAAACTATGCGAAGACTATATGAAGACTGCATGAAAACTACATGAAAACTATATGAAGACTATATAAAAACTATATGAAAACTATAGGAAAGATATATGAAATACATATGAAAACTATATGAAAGCTATATGAGAATTATATGAGAGCCATACGACATCTAACTGAAAACTAACTGAAAACTAGCTGAAAACTACATGAAGACTATATGAAACCTAGATGAAAATTATATGATAACTATATAAAATCTATCTCAAAACCATATGAAAACTATGCGACAACTAACTGAAAACTAACTGATGACTGATGGCACTAATGACACTAATTACACTGATGATACTAATGACACTGTGACACTAATGACATACATGAACTATTGGACACTATTGGAAAACCATGCGAAAACTGTACGAAAACGATACGAAAAATAAGCGAAAACCATACGGAACAATACGAACACTATGCGAAAACTATATGAATACTATATGAAAACTATATGAAAACTATATGAAAGCTATATGAAATACATATGAAAACTATATGAAAGCTATATGAAAATTATATGAGAGCCAGACTAACTGAAAACTAACTGAAAACTAGCTGAAAACTACATGAAAACTGGATGAAAACTAGATGAAAACTATATGAAAACTATATGGAAAGTATATAAAAACTATCTGAAAACTATATGAAAACTATTCGACAACTAACTGAAAACTAACTAATGACTGATGACACTAATGTCGCTAATGACACTCAAATTGAGACTACTGACACTATTGACACTCAAATTGACACTATTGTAACTCAAATTGACAGTATTGACACTCGAATTGACACTATTGACACTTACATTGACACTATTGACACTTAAATTGACACTTTTGACAATCAAATTGACACTATTGACCCTTTTGACACTCAAATTGACACTATTGACACTCAAATAGACACTATTGACACTTAAATTGACAGTATTGACACTTAAATTGACACTATTGACACTATCGACACTGTTGAAGCTAATGACACTATTGACACTATTGACACTCAAATTGACAGTATTGAGACTCAAATTGACACTATTGACACTCAAATTGACACTATTGACACTTAAATTGACAGTATTGACACTGAAATTGACACTACTGACACTCAGATTAACGCTATTGACACTCATATTGACGCCATTGACACTCAAATTGACACTACTGACACTCAAATTGACACTATTGACACCATATGACTCTATATGACACTACATGAAAACTATATTAAAACCATATGAAAACTATACGACGACTAACTGAAAACTAGTTGATGACTGATGACACTAATGACACTAATGACACTTATGACACTAATGACACTAATGACGCTAATGACGCTAATGACACCAGTGACATATATGAACTATTGGACACTATTGGAAAACCATGCGAAAACTGTACGAAAACTATACGAAAAATATGCGAAAACCATACGGAAAAATACGAAAACTATGCGAAAACTATATGCAAACTATATGAATACTATATGAAAACTATATGAAAACTATATGTAAACTATATGAAAACTATATGAAAACTATATGAAGGCTATATGAAATGCATATGAAAACTATGCAGAGACTATATGAAGACTGCATGAAAACTACATGAAAACTATATGAAGACTATATAAAAACTATATGAAAACTATAGGAAAGATATATGAAATACATATGAAAACTATATGAAAGCTATATGAGAATTATATGAGAGCCATACGACATCTAACTGAAAACTAACTGAAAACTAGCTGAAAACTACATGAAGACTATATGAAACCTAGATGAAAATTATATGATAACTATATAAAATCTATCTCAAAACCATATGAAAACTATGCGACAACTAACTGAAAACTAACTGATGACTGATGGCACTAATGACACTAATTACACTGATGATACTAATGACACTGTGACTCTAATGCCATACATGAACTATTGGACACTATTGGAAAACCATGCAAAAACTGTACGAAAACGATACGAAAAATAAGCGAAAACCATACGGAACAATACGAACACTATGCGAAAACTATATGAATACTATATGAAAACTATATGAAAGCTATATGAAATACATATGAAAACTATATGAAAGCTATATGAAAATTATATGAGAGCCAGACTAACTGAAAACTAACTGAAAACTAGCTGAAAACTACATGAAAACTGGATGAAAACTAGATGAAAACTATATGAAAACTATATGGAAAGTATATAAAAACTATCTGAAAACTATATGAAAACTATTCGACAACTAACTGAAAACTAACTAATGACTGATGACACTAATGTCGCTAATGACACTCTTATTGAGACTACTGACACCATTGACACTCAAATTGACACTTTTGACTTTCAAATTGACACTATTGACACTTTTGACACTCAAATTGACGCAATTGACACTATTGAGGCTAATGACACTATTGACACTATTGACACTCAAATTAAATATATTGACACTCAAATTGACATAATTGACACCCAAATTGAAGCTATTGACACTCAAATTGACATTATTGACACTCAAATTGACACTATTGACACTATTCACACTCAAATTGACACTATTGACGCTCAAATTGACACTATTGACACTGAAATTGACACTACTGGCACTCAAATTAACGCCATTGAGACTCATATTGACGCCATTGAGACTCAAGATGGCACTACTGACACTGAAATTGACACTCAAATTGACACTATATGACACTATATGACACTATATGACACTACATGAAAACTATATTAAAACCATATGAAAACTATACGACAACTAACTGAAAACTAACTGATGACTGATGACACTAATGACACTAATTACACTGATGACTCTAATGACACTGTGACACTAATGACATATATGAACTATTGGACACTATTGCAAAACCATGCGAAAACTGTACGAAAACTATACGAAAAATATGCGAAAACTATACGGAACAATACGAAAACTATGCGAAAACTATATGCAAGCTATATGAAATACATATATGAAATGCATATGAAAACTATATGAAAACTATATGAAGACTCCATGAAAACTACATGAAAACTATATGAAGACTATATAAAAACTATATGAAAACTACAGGAAAGCTATATGAAATACATATGAAAACTATATAAAAGCTATATGAAAATTATATGAGAGCCAGACTAACTGAAAACTAACTGAAAACTAGCTGAAAACTACATGAAAACTGGATGAAAACTAGATGAAAACTATATGAAAACTATATGGAAAGTATATAAAAACTATCTGAAAACTATATGAAAACTATTCGACAACTAACTGAAAACTAACTAATGACTGATGACACTAATGTCGCTAATGACACTCAAATTGAGACTACTGACACCATTGACACTCAAATTGACACTATTGACACTTTTGACACTCAAAATGACGCAATTGACACTATTGAGGCTAATGACACTATTGACACTATTGACACTCAAATTAAATATATTGACACTCAAATTGACATAATTGACACCCAAATTGAAGCTATTGACACTCAAATTGACATTATTGACACTCAAATTGACACTATTGACACTATTCACACTCAAATTGACACTATTGACGCTCAAATTGACACTATTGACACCATATGACTCTATATGACACTACATGAAAACTATATTAAAACCATATGAAAACTATACGACGACTAACTGAAAACTAGTTGATGACTGATGACACTAATGACACTAATGACACTTATGACACTAATGACACTAATGACGCTAATGACGCTAATGACACCAGTGACATATATGAACTATTGGACACTATTGGAAAACCATGCGAAAACTGTACGAAAACTATACGAAAAATATGCGAAAACCATACGGAAAAATACGAAAACTATGCGAAAACTATATGCAAACTATATGAATACTATATGAAAACTATATGAAAACTATATGTAAACTATATGAAAACTATATGAAGGCTATATGAAATGCATATGAAAACTATGCAGAGACTATATGAAGACTGCATGAAAACTACATGAAAACTATATGAAGACTATATAAAAACTATATGAAAACTATAGGAAAGATATATGAAATACATATGAAAACTATATGAAAGCTATATGAGAATTATATGAGAGCCATACGACATCTAACTGAAAACTAACTGAAAACTAGCTGAAAACTACATGAAGACTATATGAAACCTAGATGAAAATTATATGATAACTATATAAAATCTATCTCAAAACCATATGAAAACTATGCGACAACTAACTGAAAACTAACTGATGACTGATGGCACTAATGACACTAATTACACTGATGATACTAATGACACTGTGACTCTAATGCCATACATGAACTATTGGACACTATTGGAAAACCATGCAAAAACTGTACGAAAACGATACGAAAAATAAGCGAAAACCATACGGAACAATACGAACACTATGCGAAAACTATATGAATACTATATGAAAACTATATGAAAACTATATGAAAGCTATATGAAATACATATGAAAACTATATGAAAGCTATATGAAAATTATATGAGAGCCAGACTAACTGAAAACTAACTGAAAACTAGCTGAAAACTACATGAAAACTGGATGAAAACTAGATGAAAACTATATGAAAACTATATGGAAAGTATATAAAAACTATCTGAAAACTATATGAAAACTATTCGACAACTAACTGAAAACTAACTAATGACTGATGACACTAATGTCGCTAATGACACTCTTATTGAGACTACTGACACCATTGACACTCAAATTGACACTTTTGACTTTCAAATTGACACTATTGACACTTTTGACACTCAAATTGACGCAATTGACACTATTGAGGCTAATGACACTATTGACACTATTGACACTCAAATTAAATATATTGACACTCAAATTGACATAATTGACACCCAAATTGAAGCTATTGACACTCAAATTGACATTATTGACACTCAAATTGACACTATTGACACTATTCACACTCAAATTGACACTATTGACGCTCAAATTGACACTATTGACACTGAAATTGACACTACTGGCACTCAAATTAACGCCATTGAGACTCATATTGACGCCATTGAGACTCAAGATGGCACTACTGACACTGAAATTGACACTCAAATTGACACTATATGACACTATATGACACTATATGACACTACATGAAAACTATATTAAAACCATATGAAAACTATACGACAACTAACTGAAAACTAACTGATGACTGATGACACTAATGACACTAATTACACTGATGACTCTAATGACACTGTGACACTAATGACATATATGAACTATTGGACACTATTGCAAAACCATGCGAAAACTGTACGAAAACTATACGAAAAATATGCGAAAACTATACGGAACAATACGAAAACTATGCGAAAACTATATGCAAGCTATATGAAATACATATATGAAATGCATATGAAAACTATATGAAAACTATATGAAGACTCCATGAAAACTACATGAAAACTATATGAAGACTATATAAAAACTATATGAAAACTACAGGAAAGCTATATGAAATACATATGAAAACTATATAAAAGCTATATGAAACTTATATGAGAGCCAGACTAACTGAAAACTAACTGAAAACTAGCTGAAAACTACATGAAAACTGGATGAAAACTAGATGAAAACTATATGAAAACTATATGGAAAGTATATAAAAACTATCTGAAAACTATATGAAAACTATTCGACAACTAACTGAAAACTAACTAATGACTGATGACACTAATGTCGCTAATGACACTCAAATTGAGACTACTGACACCATTGACACTCAAATTGACACTATTGACACTTTTGACACTCAAAATGACGCAATTGACACTATTGAGGCTAATGACACTATTGACACTATTGACACTCAAATTAAATATATTGACACTCAAATTGACATAATTGACACCCAAATTGAAGCTATTGACACTCAAATTGACATTATTGACACTCAAATTGACACTATTGACACTATTCACACTCAAATTGACACTATTGACGCTCAAATTGACACTATTGACACTGAAATTGACACTACTGGCACTCAAATTAACGCCATTGAGACTCATATTGACGCCATTGAGACTCAAGATGGCACTACTGACACTGAAATTGACACTCAAATTGACACTATATGACACTATATGACACTATATGACACTACATGAAAACTATATTAAAACCATATGAAAACTATACGACAACTAACTGAAAACTAACTGATGACTGATGACACTAATGACACTAATTACACTGATGACTCTAATGACACTGTGACACTAATGACATATATGAACTATTGGACACTATTGCAAAACCATGCGAAAACTGTACGAAAACTATACGAAAAATATGCGAAAACTATACGGAAAAATACGAAAACTATGCGAAAACTATATGCAAGCTATATGAAATACATATATGAAATGCATATGAAAACTAAGTGAAAACTATATGAAGACTGCATGAAAACTACATGAAAACTATATGAAGACTATATAAAAACTATATGAAAACTACAGGAAAGCTATATGAAATACATATGAAAACTATATAAAAGCTATATGAAAATTATATGAGAGCCAGACTAACTGAAAACTAACTGAAAACTAGCTGAAAACTACATGAAAACTGGATGAAAACTAGATGAAAACTATATGAAAACTATATGGAAAGTATATAAAAACTATCTGAAAACTATATGAAAACTATTCGACAACTAACTGAAAACTAACTAATGACTGATGACACTAATGTCGCTAATGACACTCTTATTGAGACTACTGACACCATTGACACTCAAATTGACACTATTGACACTTTTGACACTCAAAATGACGCAATTGACACTATTGAGGCTAATGACACTATTGACACTATTGACACTCAAATTAAATATATTGACACTCAAATTGACATAATTGACACCCAAATTGAAGCTATTGACACTCAAATTGACATTATTGACACTCAAATTGACACTATTGACACTATTCACACTCAAATTGACACTATTGATGCTCAAATTGACACTATTGACACTGAAATTGACACTACTGGCACTCAAATTAACGCCATTGAGACTCATATTGACGCCATTGACACTCAAGATGGCACTACTGACACTGAAATTGACACTCAAATTGACACTATTGACACTATATGACTCTATATGACACTACATGAAAACTATATTAAAACCATATGAAAACTATACGACAACTAACTGAAAACTAACTGATGACTGATGACACTAATGACACTAATGACACTTATGACACTAATGACACTAACGACGCTAATGACGCTAATGACACCAGTGACATATATGAACTATTGGACACTATTGGAAAACCATGCGAAAACTGTACGAAAACTATACGAAAAATATGCGAAAACCATACGGAAAAATACGAAAACTATGCGAAAACTATATGCAAACTATATGAATACTATATGAAAACTATATGAAAACTATATGAAGGCTATATGAAATGCATATGAAAACTATGCGAAGACTATATGAAGACTGCATGAAAACTACATGAAAACTATATGAAGACTATATAAAAACTATATGAAAACTATAGGAAAGATATATGAAATACATATGAAAACTATATGAAAGCTATATGAGAATTATATGAGAGCCATACGACATCTAACTGAAAACTAACTGAAAACTAGCTGAAAACTACATGAAGACTATATGAAACCTAGATGAAAATTATATGATAACTATATAAAATCTATCTCAAAACCATATGAAAACTATGCGACAACTAACTGAAAACTAACTGATGACTGATGGCACTAATGACACTAATTACACTGATGATACTAATGACACTGTGACACTAATGACATACATGAACTATTGGACACTATTGGAAAACCATGCGAAAACTGTACGAAAACGATGCGAAAAATAAGCGAAAACCATACGGAACAATACGAACACTATGCGAAAACTATATGAATACTATATGAAAACTATATGAAAACTATATGAAAGCTATATGAAAGCTATATGAAATACATATGAAAACTATATGAAAGCTATATGAAAATTATATGAGAGCCAGACTAACTGAAAACTAACTGAAAACTAGCTGAAAACTACATGAAAACTGGATGAAAACTAGATGAAAACTATATGAAAACTATATGGAAAGTATATAAAAACTATCTGAAAACTATATGAAAACTATTCGACAACTAACTGAAAACTAACTAATGACTGATGACACTAATGTCGCTAATGACACTCAAATTGAGACTACTGACACTATTGACACTCAAATTGACACTATTGTAACTCAAATTGACAGTATTGACACTCGAATTGACACTATTGACACTTACATTGACACTATTGACACTTAAATTGAGACTTTTGACAATCAAATTGACACTATTGACCCTTTTGACACTCAAATTGACACTATTGACACTCAAATAGACACTATTGACACTTAAATTGACAGTATTGACACTTAAATTGACACTATTGACACTATCGACACTGTTGAAGCTAATGACACTATTGACACTCAAATTGACAGTATTGAGACTCAAATTGACACTATTGACACTCAAATTGACACTATTGACACTTAAATTGACAGTATTGACACTGAAATTGACACTACTGACACTCAGATTAACGCTATTGACACTCATATTGACGCCATTGACACTCAAAATGACACTACTGACACTCAAATTGACACTATTGACACCATATGACTCTATATGACACTACATGAAAACTATATTAAAACCATATGAAAACTATACGACGACTAACTGAAAACTAGTTGATGACTGATGACACTAATGACACTAATGACACTTATGACACTAATGACACTAATGACGCTAATGACGCTAATGACACCAGTGACATATATGAACTATTGGACACTATTGGAAAACCATGCGAAAACTGTACGAAAACTATACGAAAAATATGCGAAAACCATACGGAAAAATACGAAAACTATGCGAAAACTATATGCAAACTATATGAATACTATATGAAAACTATATGAAAACTATATGTAAACTATATGAAAACTATATGAAAACTATATGAAGGCTATATGAAATGCATATGAAAACTATGCAGAGACTATATGAAGACTGCATGAAAACTACATGAAAACTATATGAAGACTATATAAAAACTATATGAAAACTATAGGAAAGATATATGAAATACATATGAAAACTATATGAAAGCTATATGAGAATTATATGAGAGCCATACGACATCTAACTGAAAACTAACTGAAAACTAGCTGAAAACTACATGAAGACTATATGAAACCTAGATGAAAATTATATGAAACTATATAAAAACTATCTGAAAACCATATGAAAACTATGCGACAACTAACTGAAAACTAACTGATGACTGATGACACTAATGACACTAATTACACTGATGACGCTAATGACACTGTGACACTAATGACATATATGAACTGTTGGATACTATTGGAAAACCATGCTAAAACTGTACGAAAACTATACGAAAAATAAGCGAAAACCATACGGAACAATACGAACACTATGCGAAAACTATATGAATACTATATGAAAACTATATGAAAACTATATGAAAGCTATATGAAATACATATGAAAACTATATGAAAGCTATATTACAATTATATGAGAGCCATACGACATCTAACTGAAAACTAACTGAAAACTAGCTGAAAACTACATGAAAACTGGATGAAAACTAGATGAAAACTATATGAAAACTATATGGAAAGTATATAAAAACTATCTGAAAACTATATGAAAACTATTCGACAACTAACTGAAAACTAACTAATGACTGATGACACTAATGTCGCTAATGACACTCAAATTGAGACTACTGACACCATTGACACTCAAATTGACACTTTTGACACTCAAATTGACACTATTGACACTTTTGACACTCAAATTGACGCAATTGACACTATTGAGGCTAATGACACTATTGACACTATTGACACTCAAATTAAATATATTGACACTCAAATTGACATAATTGACACCCAAATTGAAGCTATTGACACTCAAATTGACATTATTGACACTCAAATTGACACTATTGACACTATTCACACTCAAATTGACACTATTGACGCTCAAATTGACACTATTGACACTGAAATTGACACTACTGGCACTCAAATTAACGCCATTGAGACTCATATTGACGCCATTGACACTCAAGATGGCACTACTGACACTGAAATTGACACTCAAATTGACACTATATGACACTATATGACACTACATGAAAACTATATTAAAACCATATGAAAACTATACGACAACTAACTGAAAACTAACTGATGACTGATGACACTAATGACACTAATTACACTGATGACTCTAATGACACTGTGACACTAATGACATATATGAACTATTGGACACTATTGCAAAACCATGCGAAAACTGTACGAAAACTATACGAAAAATATGCGAAAACTATACGGAACAATACGAAAACTATGCGAAAACTATATGCAAGCTATATGAAATACATATATGAAATGCATATGAAAACTAAGTGAAAACTATATGAAGACTGCATGAAAACTACATGAAAACTATATGAAGACTATATAAAAACTATATGAAAACTACAGGAAAGCTATATGAAATACATATGAAAACTATATAAAAGCTATATCAAAATTATATGAGAGCCAGACTAACTGAAAACTAACTGAAAACTAGCTGAAAACTACATGAAAACTGGATGAAAACTAGATGAAAACTATATGAAAACTATATGGAAAGTATATAAAAACTATCTGAAAACTATATGAAAACTATTCGACAACTAACTGAAAACTAACTAATGACTGATGACACTAATGTCGCTAATGACACTCAAATTGAGACTACTGACACCATTGACACTCAAATTGACACTTTTGACACTCAAATTGACACTATTGACACTTTTGACACTCAAAATGACGCAATTGACACTATTGAGGCTAATGACACTATTGACACTATTGACACTCAAATTAAATATATTGACACTCAAATTGACATAATTGACACCCAAATTGAAGCTATTGACACTCAAATTGACATTATTGACACTCAAATTGACACTATTGACACTATTCACACTCAAATTGACACTATTGACGCTCAAATTGACACTATTGACACTGAAATTGACACTACTGGCACTCAAATTAACGCCATTGAGACTCATATTGACGCCATTGACACTCAAGATGGCACTACTGACACTGAAATTGACACTCAAATTGACACTATATGACACTATATGACACTACATGAAAACTATATTAAAACCATATGAAAACTATACGACAACTAACTGAAAACTAACTGATGACTGATGACACTAATGACACTAATTACACTGATGACTCTAATGACACTGTGACACTAATGACATATATGAACTATTGGACACTATTGCAAAACCATGCGAAAACTGTACGAAAACTATACGAAAAATATGCGAAAACTATACGGAACAATACGAAAACTATGCGAAAACTATATGCAAGCTATATGAAATACATATATGAAATGCATATGAAAACTAAGTGAAAACTATATGAAGACTGCATGAAAACTACATGAAAACTATATGAAGACTATATAAAAACTATATGAAAACTACAGGAAAGCTATATGAAATACATATGAAAACTATATAAAAGCTATATGAGAATTATATGAGAGCCAGACTAACTGAAAACTAACTGAAAACTAGCTGAAAACTACATGAAAACTGGATGAAAACTAGATGAAAACTATATGAAAACTATATGGAAAGTATATAAAAACTATCTGAAAACTATATGAAAACTATTCGACAACTAACTGAAAACTAACTAATGACTGATGACACTAATGTCGCTAATGACACTCAAATTGAGACTACTGACACCATTGACACTCAAATTGACACTTTTGACACTCAAATTGACACTATTGACACTTTTGACACTCAAATTGACGCAATTGACACTATTGAGGCTAATGACACTATTGACACTATTGACACTCAAATTAAATATATTGACACTCAAATTGACATAATTGACACCCAAATTGAAGCTATTGACACTCAAATTGACATTATTGACACTCAAATTGACACTATTGACACTATTCACACTCAAATTGACACTATTGACGCTCAAATTGACACTATTGACACTGAAATTGACACTACTGGCACTCAAATTAACGCCATTGAGACTCATATTGACGCCATTGACACTCAAGATGGCACTACTGACACTGAAATTGACACTCAAATTGACACTATTGACACTATATGACACTATATGACACTACATGAAAACTATATTAAAACCATATGAAAACTATACGACAACTAACTGAAAACTAACTGATGACTGATGACACTAATGACACTAATTACACTGATGACTCTAATGACACTGTGACACTAATGACATATATGAACTATTGGACACTATTGCAAAACCATGCGAAAACTGTACGAAAACTATACGAAAAATATGCGAAAACTATACGGAACAATACGAAAACTATGCGAAAACTATATGCAAGCTATATGAAATACATATATGAAATGCATATGAAAACTAAGTGAAAACTATATGAAGACTGCATGAAAACTACATGAAAACTATATGAAGACTATATAAAAACTATATGAAAACTACAGGAAAGCTATATGAAATACATATGAAAACTATATAAAAGCTATATGAAAATTATATGAGAGCCAGACTAACTGAAAACTAACTGAAAACTAGCTGAAAACTACATGAAAACTGGATGAAAACTAGATGAAAACTATATGAAAACTATATGGAAAGTATATAAAAACTATCTGAAAACTATATGAAAACTATTCGACAACTAACTGAAAACTAACTAATGACTGATGACACTAATGTCGCTAATGACACTCAAATTGAGACTACTGACACCATTGACACTCAAATTGACACTTTTGACACTCAAATTGACACTATTGACACTTTTGACACTCAAAATGACGCAATTGACACTATTGAGGCTAATGACACTATTGACACTATTGACACTCAAATTAAATATATTGACACTCAAATTGACATAATTGACACCCAAATTGAAGCTATTGACACTCAAATTGACATTATTGACACTCAAATTGACACTATTGACACTATTCACACTCAAATTGACACTATTGACGCTCAAATTGACACTATTGACACTGAAATTGACACTACTGGCACTCAAATTAACGCCATTGAGACTCATATTGACGCCATTGACACTCAAGATGGCACTACTGACACTGAAATTGACACTCAAATTGACACTATATGACACTATATGACACTACATGAAAACTATATTAAAACCATATGAAAACTATACGACAACTAACTGAAAACTAACTGATGACTGATGACACTAATGACACTAATTACACTGATGACTCTAATGACACTGTGACACTAATGACATATATGAACTATTGGACACTATTGCAAAACCATGCGAAAACTGTACGAAAACTATACGAAAAATATGCGAAAACTATACGGAACAATACGAAAACTATGCGAAAACTATATGCAAGCTATATGAAATACATATATGAAATGCATATGAAAACTAAGTGAAAACTATATGAAGACTGCATGAAAACTACATGAAAACTATATGAAGACTATATAAAAACTATATGAAAACTACAGGAAAGCTATATGAAATACATATGAAAACTATATAAAAGCTATATGAGAATTATATGAGAGCCAGACTAACTGAAAACTAACTGAAAACTAGCTGAAAACTACATGAAAACTGGATGAAAACTAGATGAAAACTATATGAAAACTATATGGAAAGTATATAAAAACTATCTGAAAACTATATGAAAACTATTCGACAACTAACTGAAAACTAACTAATGACTGATGACACTAATGTCGCTAATGACACTCAAATTGAGACTACTGACACCATTGACACTCAAATTGACACTTTTGACACTCAAATTGACACTATTGACACTTTTGACACTCAAATTGACGCAATTGACACTATTGAGGCTAATGACACTATTGACACTATTGACACTCAAATTAAATATATTGACACTCAAATTGACATAATTGACACCCAAATTGAAGCTATTGACACTCAAATTGACATTATTGACACTCAAATTGACACTATTGACACTATTCACACTCAAATTGACACTATTGACGCTCAAATTGACACTATTGACACTGAAATTGACACTACTGGCACTCAAATTAACGCCATTGAGACTCATATTGACGCCATTGACACTCAAGATGGCACTACTGACACTGAAATTGACACTCAAATTGACACTATTGACACTATATGACACTATATGACACTACATGCAAACTATATTAAAACCATATGAAAACTATACGACAACTAACTGAAAACTAACTGATGACTGATGACACTAATGACACTAATTACACTGATGACTCTAATGACACTGTGACACTAATGACATATATGAACTATTGGACACTATTGCAAAACCATGCGAAAACTGTACGAAAACTATACGAAAAATATGCGAAAACTATACGGAACAATACGAAAACTATGCGAAAACTATATGCAAGCTATATGAAATACATATATGAAATGCATATGAAAACTAAGTGAAAACTATATGAAGACTGCATGAAAACTACATGAAAACTATATGAAGACTATATAAAAACTATACGAAAACTACAGGAAAGCTATATGAAATACATATGAAAACTATATAAAAGCTATATGAAAATTATATGAGAGCCATACGACATCTAACTGCAAACTAACTGAAAACTAGATGAAAACTACATGAAAACTAGATGAAAACTACATGAAAACTAGATGAAAACTAGATAAAAACTATATGAAAACTAGATGAAAACTATATAAAAACTATCTGAAAACCACATGAAAACTATTCGACATCTAACTGAAAACTAACTGATGACCGATGACACTAATGTCACTAATGACACTCAAATTGAGACTACTGACTCCATTGACACTCAAACTGACACTATTGACACTCAAATTGACACTATTGTAACTCAAATTGACAGTATTGACACTCGAATTGACACTATTGACACTTACATTGACACTATTGACACTTAAATTGACACTTTTGACACTAAAATTGACACTACTGACACTCAAATTGTCACTATTCACCCTTTTGAGGCACAAATTGACACTATTGACACTCAAATAGACACTATTGACACTTAAATTGACAGTATTGACACTCGAAATGACACTATTGACACTATCGACACTGTTGAAGCTAATGACACTATTGACACTATTGACACTCAAATTGACAGTATTGAGACTCAAATTGACACTATTGACACTCAAATTGACACTATTGACACTATTGACACTATTCACACTCAAATTGACACTATTGATGCTCAAATTGACACTATTGACACTTAAATTGACATTAATGACACTGAAATTGACACTACTGACACTCAGATTAACGCTATTGACACTCATATTGACGCCATTGACACTCTAAATGACACTACTGACACTCAAATTGACACTATATGACACCATATGACACTATATGACACTACATAAACTATATTAAAACCATATGAAACTATACGACAACTAGCTGAGAACTTACTGATGACTGATGACACTAATGTCACTAATGACACTCAATTTGAGACTACTGACACCATTGACACTTAATTTGACACTATTGATACTCAAGTTGACACTATTGACACTTAAATTGACGCTATTGACACTCAAATTGACACTATTGACACCTTTGACACTATTGACACTCAAATTGAAATTATTGACACTGAAATTGACACTACTGACACTCAAATTGTCACTATTGACACTCAAATTTACACTAATGACACTCAAATTGACACTATTGACTCTCAAATTGACACTATTGACACTTAAATTGACATTATTGACACTCAAATTGACACTATCGACACTGTTGAAGCTAATGACACTATTGACACTATTGACACTCAAATTGAAATTATTGACACTCAAATTGACACTATTGACACTCAAATTGACACTATTGGCACTCAAATTGACACTATTGACACTCAAATTGACACTATTGACACTATTCACACTCAAATTGACAGTATTGACGCTCAAATTGACACTATTGACATTTAAATTGACACTATTGACACTGAAATTGACACTACTGACACTCAGATTAACGCTATTGACACTCATATTGACGCCATTGACACTCAAAATGACACTATTGACACTCAAGTTGACACTAATGACACTAATGACACTTATGACACTAATGACACTGTGACACTAATTACATATATGAACTGTTGGACACCATGCGAAAACTGTACGAAAACTATACGAAAAATATGCGAAAACTATACGAAACAATACCAAAACTATGCGAAAACTATATGAAATACATATGAAAACTATATGAAAGCTATATTACAATTATATGAGAGCCATACGACATCTAACTGAAAACTAACTGAAAACTGTCTGAATACCATATGAAAACTATGCGACAACTAACTGAAAACTAACTGATGACTGATCACATAAATGTCACTAATGACACTAAAAGTTTGACTACTGACACCATTGACACTCAAATTGACACTATTGATACTCAAGTTGACACTATTGTAACTCAAATTGACACTTTTGACACTCAAATTGACACTATTGAAACCTTTGACACTATTGACACTCAAATTGAAATTATTGACACTGAAATTGACACTACTGACACTCAAATTAATGCTATTGACACTCATATTGACGCCATTGACACTCAAATTGACACTAATGACACTCAAATAGACACTATTGACAGTCAAATTGACAGTATTGACACTTAAATTGACACTATTGACACTATCGACACTGTTGAAGCTAATGACTCTATTGACACTATTGACACTCAAATTGACACTATTGACACTATTGACACTATTCATACTCAAATTGACACTATTGATGCTCAAATTGACACTATTGACACTTAAATTGACACTATTGACACTGAAATTGACACTACTGACACTCAGATTAACGCTATTGAGACTCATATTGACGCCATTGACACTCAAAATGACACTACTGACACTCAAATTGACACTATTGACACCATATGACACTATATGACACTACATGAAAACTATAATAAAACCATCTGAGAACTATACGACAACTAACTGAGAACTTACTGATGACTGATGACACTAATGTCACTAATGACACTAAAATTGAAACTACTGACAACATTGACACTCAAATTGACACTATTGACACTCAAGTTGACACTATTTTAACTCAAATTGACAGTATTGACACTCAAATTGACACTATTGACACTTAAATTGACACTATTGACACTTAAATTGACACTTTTGACAATCAAATTGACACTATTGACACTCATATTGACGCCATTGACACTCAAATTGACACTAATGACACTCAAATAGACACTATTGACAGTCAAATTGACAGTATTGACACTTAAATTGACACTATTGACACTATCGACACTGTTGAAGCTAATGACTCTATTGACACTATTGACACTCAAATTGACACTATTGACACTATTGACACTATTCATACTCAAATTGACACTATTGATGCTCAAATTGACACTATTGACACTTAAATTGACACTATTGACACTGAAATTGACACTACTGACACTCAGATTAACGCTATTGAGACTCATATTGACGCCATTGACACTCAAAATGACACTACTGACACTCAAATTGACACTATTGACACCATATGACACTATATGACACTACATGAAAACTATATTAAAACCATCTGAAAACTATACGACAACTAACTGAGAACTTACTGATGACTGATGACACTAATGTCACTAATGACACTAAAATTGAAACTACTGACAACATTGACACTCAAATTGACACTATTGACACTCAAGTTGACACTATTTTAACTCAAATTGACAGTATTGACACTCAAATTGACACTATTGACACTTAAATTGACACTATTGACACTTAAATTGACACTTTTGACAATCAAATTGACACTATTGACACTCAAATTGACACTACTGACACTCAAATTGTCACTATTGACACTCAAATTTACACTAATGACACTCAAATTGACACTATTGACTCTCAAATTGACACTATTGACACTCAAATTGACACTATTGGCACTCAAATTGACACTATTGACACTCAAATTGACACTATTGACACTATTCACACTCAAATTGACAGTATTGACACTGAAATTGACACTATTGACACTCAAATTGACAGTATTGACACTCAAATTGACACTATTGACACTCAAATTGACACTATTGACACTATATGACACTATGACACTACATGAAAACTATATTAAAACCATATGAAAACTATACGACAACCAACTGAAAACTAATTGATGACCGATGACACTAATGACACTAATGACACTAATTACACTAATGACGCTAATAACACTGTGACACTAATGACATAGATGAACTGTTGGACACCATGCGAAAATTGTACGAAAACTATACGAAAATTATGCGAAAACTATACGGAACAATACGAAAACTATATGCAAACTATATGAAATACATATGAAAACTATATGAAAGCTTTATGACATTTATATGAGAGCCATACGACATCTAACTGAAAACTATCTGAAAACCATATGAAAACTATGCGACAACTAACTGAAAACTAACTGATGACTGATCACATAAATGTCACTAATGACACTAAAAGTTTGACTACTGACACCATTGACACTCAAATTGACACTATTGTAACTCAAATTGACCGTATTGACACTCAAATTGACACTATTGACACTCAAATTGACACTATTGACACTCAAAAAGACACTATTGACAATCAAATTGACACTATTAACACTCAAATTGACACTACTGACACTCAAATTGACACTATTGACACTTTTGACACTCAAAAAGACACTATTGACACTCAAATTGACACTATTGACACTTAAATTGACACTATTGACACTCAAATTGACACTATTGACACTCAAATTGACACTATTGACACTATTGACACTGAAATTGACACTACTGACACTCAAATTAACGCTATTGACACTCATATTGACGCCATTGACACTCAAAATGACACTACTGACACTCAAATTGACACTATTGACACTATATGACACTATGACACTACATGAAAACTATATTAAAACCATATGAAAACTATACGACAACCAACTGAAAACTAATTGATGACCGATGACACTAATGACACTAATGACACTTATGACGCTAATGACACTGTGACACTAATGACATATATGAACTGTTGGACACCATGCGAAAACTGTACGAAAACTATACGAAAAATATGCGAAAACTATACGAAACAATACCAAAACTATGCGAAAACTATATGAAATACATATGAAAACTATATGAAAGCTATATTACAATTATATGAGAGCCATACGACATCTAACTGAAAACTAACTGAAAACTGTCTGAATACCATATGAAAACTATGCGACAACTAACTGAAAACTAACTGATGACTGATCACATAAATGTCACTAATGACACTAAAAGTTTGACTACTGACATTATTAACACTGAAATTGACACTACTGACACTCAAATTAATGCTATTGACACTCATATTGACGCCATTGACACTCAAATTGACACTAATGACACTCAAATAGACACTATTGACAGTCAAATTGACAGTATTGACACTTAAATTGACACTATTGACACTCAAATTGACACTATCGACACTGTTGAAGCTAATGACTCTATTGACACTATTGACACTATTGACACTCAAATTGACACTATTGACACTATTGACACTATTCACACTCAAATTGACACTATTGATGCTCAAATTGACACTATTGACACTTAAATTGACACTACTGACACTCAGATTAACGCTATTGACACTCATATTGACGCCATTGACACTCAAAATGACACTACTGACACTCAAATTGACACTATTGACACCATATGACACTATATGACACTACATGAAAACTATATTAAAACCATCTGAAAACTATACGACAACTAACTGAGAACTTACTGATGACTGATGACACTAATGTCACTAATGACACTAAAATTGAAACTACTGACAACATTGACACTCAAATTGACACTATTGACACTCAAGTTGACACTATTGTAACTCAAATTGACAGTATTGACACTCAAATTGACACTATTGACACTTAAATTGACACTATTGACACTTAAATTGACACTTTTGACAATCAAATTGACACTATTGACACTCAAATTGACACTACTGACACTCAAATTAATGCTATTGACACTCAAATTGACACTAATGACACTCAAATTGACACTATTGACTCTCAAATTGACACTATTGACACTTAAATTGACATTATTGACACTCAAATTGACACTATCGACACTGTTGAAGCTAATGACACTATTGACACTATTGACACTCAAATTGAAATTATTGAGACTCAAATTGACACTATTGACACTCAAATTGACACTATTGACACTCAAATTGACACTATTGACACTATTCACACTCAAATTGACACTATTGATGCTCAAATTGACACTATTGACACTTAAATTGACACTACTGACACTCAGATTAACGCTATTGAGACTCAAATTGACACTATTGACACTCAACTTGACACTATTTTAACTCAAATTGACAGTATTGACGCTCAAATTGACACTATTGACACTTAAATTGACACTATTGACACTCAAATTGAAATTATTGACACTCAAATTGACACTATTGACACTCAAATTGATACTATTGACACTCAAATTGACAGTATTGACTCTCAAATTGACACTACTGACACTCAAATTGACACTATTGACTCTCAAATTGACACTATTGACACTTAAATTGACATTATTGACACTCAAATTGACACTATTGACACGCAAATTGACACTATTGACACTATTCACACTCAAATTGACACTATTGACACGCAAATTGACACTATTGACACTATTCACACTCAAATTGACGCCATTGACACTCAAAATGACACTATTGACACTCAAGTTGACACTATTGACACTATATGACACTATGACACTACATGAAAACTATATTAAAACCATATGAAAACTATACGACAACCAACTGAAAACTAATTGATGACCGATGACACTAATGACACTAATGACACTTATGACGCTAATGACACTGTGACACTAATGACATATATGAACTGTTGGACACCATGCGAAAACTGTACGAAAACTATACGAAAAATATGCGAAAACTATACGAAACAATACCAAAACTATGCGAAAACTATATGAAATACATATGAAAACTATATGAAAGCTATATTACAATTATATGAGAGCAATACGACATCTAACTGAAAACTAACTGAAAACTGTCTGAATACCATATGAAAACTATGCGACAACTAACTGAAAACTAACTGATGACTGATGACATAAATGTCACTAATGACACTAAAAGTTTGACTACTGACACCATTGACACTCAAATTGACACTATTGTCACTCAAATTGACACTATTGTAACTCAAATTGACAGTATTGACACTCAAATTGACACTATTGACACTCAAATTGACACTATTGACACTCAAATTGACACTTTTCACAATCAAATTGACACTATTGACTCTCAAATTGACACTACTGACATTCAAATTGACACTATTGACACGTTTGACACTCAAATTGACACTTTTGACACTTAAGAAGACACTATTGACACTCAAATTGACACTATTGACACTTAAATTGACACTATTGACGCCAAAATTGACACTATCGACACTATTGACACTGAAATTGACACTACTGACACTCAAATTAACGCTATTGACACTCATATTGACGCCATTGACACTCAAAATGACACTACTGACACTCAAATTGACACTATTGACACTATATGACACTATGACACTACATGAAAACTATATTAAAACCATATGAAAACTATACGACAACCAACTGAAAACTAATTGATGACCGATGACACTAATGACACTAATGACACTTATGACGCTAATGACACTGTGACACTAATGACATATATGAACTGTTGGACACCATGCGAAAACTGTACGAAAACTATACGAAAAATATGCGAAAACTATACGAAACAATACCAAAACTATGCGAAAACTATATGAAATACATATGAAAACTATATGAAAGCTATATTACAATTATATGAGAGCAATACGACATCTAACTGAAAACTAACTGAAAACTGTCTGAATACCATATGAAAACTATGCGACAACTAACTGAAAACTAACTGATGACTGATGACATAAATGTCACTAATGACACTAAAAGTTTGACTACTGACACTATTGACACTGAAATTGACACTACTGACACCCAAATTAACGCTATTGACACTCATATTGACGCCATTGACACTCAAAATGACACTATTGACACTCAAATTGGCACTTTTGACAATCAAATTGACACTATTAACACTCAAATTGACACTACTGACACTCAAATTGACACTATCGACACTGTTGAAGCTAATGACTCTATTGACACTATTGACACTCAAATTGACACTCAAATTGACACTATTGACACTATTCACACTCAAATTGACACTATTGATGCTCAAATTGACACTATTGACACTTAAATTGACACTACTGACACTCAGATTAACGCTATTGAGACTCATATTGACGCCATTGACACTCAAAATGACACTACTGACACTCAAATTGACACTATTGACTCCATATGACACTATATGACACTACATGAAAACTATATTAAAACCACCTGAAAACTATACAACAACTAACTGAGAACTTACGGATGACTGATGACACTAATGTCACTAATGACACTAAAATTGAAACTACTGACACTGTTGATACTCAAATTGACACTATTGACACTCAAATTGGCACTATTGTAACTCAAATTGACAGTATTGACACTCAAATTGACACTATTGACACTCAAATTGACACTTTTCACAATCAAATTGACACTATTGACAATCAAATTGACACTATTGACACTCAAATTGACACTATTGACACTCAAATTGACACTCAAATTGACACTTTTGACACTCAAAAAGACACTATTGACACTCAAATTGACACTATTGACACTTAAATTGACACTATTGACACTCAAATTGACACTATCGACAATGTTGAAGCTAATGACACTATTCACACTATTCACACTCAAATTGAAATTATTGACACTCAAATTGACACTATTGACACTCAAATTGACACTATTGACACTCAAATTGACAGTATTGACACTATTCACACTCAAATTGACAGTATTGACGCTCATATTGACACTATTGACACTTAAATTGACACTACTGACACTCAAATTAACGCTATTGACACTCATGTTGACGCCATTGACACTCAAAATGACACTACTGACACTCAAATTGACACTATTGACACTATATGACACTATATGACACTACATGAAAACTATATTAAAACCATATGAAAACTATACGACAACTAACTGAGAACTTACTGATGACTGATGACACTAATGTCACTAATGACACTAAAATTGAAACTACTGACAACATTGACACTCAAATTGACACTATTGACACTCAAGTTGACACTATTGTAACTCAAATTGACAGTATTGACACTCAAATTGACACTATTGACACTTAAATTGACACTATTGACACTTAAATTGACACTTTTGACACTCAAATTGACACTATTGACACTCAAATTGACACTACTGACACTCAAATTAATGCTATTGACACTCAAATTGACACTAATGACACTCAAATTGACACTATTGACTCTCAAATTGACACTATTGACACTTAAATTGACACTATTGACACTCAAATTGACACTATCGACACTGTTGAAGCTAATGACACTATTGACACTATTGACACTCAAATTGAAATTATTGACAATCAAATTGACACTATTAACACTCAAATTGACACTACTGACACTCAAATTGACACTATTGACACTTTTGACACTCATATTGACGCCATTGACACTCAAAATGACACTATTGACACCCAAATTGACACTATTGACACTATATGACACTATGACACTACATGAAAACTATATTAAAACCATATGAAAACTATACAACAACCAACTGAAAACTAATTGATGACCGATGACACTAATGACACTAATTACACTAATGACGCTAATGACACTGTGACACTAATGACATATATGAACTGTTGGATACTATTGGAAAACCATGCGAAAACTGTACGAAAACTATACGAAAAATTTGCGAAAACTATACGGAACAATACGAAAACTATGCAAACTATATGTAATACATATGAAAAAAAGTATATGAATACTATATGACAATTACATGAGAGCCATACGACATCTAACTGAAAACTAACTGAAAACTATCTGAAAACCATATGAAAACTATCCGACAACTAACTGAAAACTAACTGATGACTGATGACACTAATGTCACTAATGACACTCAAATTGAGACTACTGACAGTATTAACACTTAAATTGACACTAATGACACTCAAATTAATGCTATTGACACTCAAATTGACACCATTGACACGTTTGACACTCAAATTGACACTTTTGACACTCAAAAAGACACTATTGACACTCAAATTGACACTATTGACACTTAAATTGACACTATTGACACTCAAATTGACACTATCGACACTGTTGAAGCTATTGACGCTATTGACACTATTGACACTATTGACACTCAAATTGACACTATTGACACTATTGACACTATTCACAATCAAATTGACACTATTGATGCTCAAATTGACACTATTGACACTCAAATTGACACTATTGACACCATATGACACTATATGACACTACATGAAAACTATATTAAAACCATCTGAAAACTATACGACAACTAACTGAGAACTTAATGATGACTGATGACACTAATGTCACTAATGACACTCAAATTGAGACTACTGACACCATTGACACTCAAATTGACACTATTGACACTCAAATTGACACCTTTGTAACTCAAATTGACAGTATTGACACTCAAATTGACACTATTGACACTCAAATTGACACTTTTAACAATCAAATTGACACTATTGACACTGAAATTGACACTACTGACACTCAAATTGACACTATTGACACTCAAATTGACACTATTGACACTCAAATTGACACTTTTGACACTCAAATTGAAATTATTGACACTTAAATTGACACTATTGACACTCAAATTGACACTATCGACACTGTTGAAGCTAATGACACTATTGACACTATTGACACTCAAATTGAAATTATTGAGACTCAAATTGACACTATTGACACTCAAATTGACACTATTGACACGCAAATTGACACTATTGACACTATTCACACTCAAATTGACGCCATTGACACTCAAAATGACACTATTGACACTCAAGTTGACACTATTGACACTATATGACACTATGACACTACATGAAAACTATATTAAAACCATATGAAAACTATACGACAACCAACTGAAAACTAATTGATGACCGATGACACTAATGACACTAATGACACTTATGACGCTAATGACACTGTGACACTAATTACATATATGAACTGTTGGACACCATGCGAAAACTGTACGAAAACTATACGAAAAATATGCGAAAACTATACGAAACAATACCAAAACTATGCGAAAACTATATGTAAACTATATGAAATACATATGAAAACTATATGAAAGCTATATTACAATTATATGAGAGCCATACGACATCTAACTGAAAACTAACTGAAAACTGTCTGAATACCATATGAAAACTATGCGACAACTAACTGAAAACTAACTGATGACTGATGACACTAATGTCACAAATGACACTAAAATTTTGACTACTGACACCATTGACACTCAAATTGACACTATTGACACTCAAATTGACACCTTTGTAACTCAAATTGACAGTATTGACACTCAAATTGACACTATTGACACTCAAATTGACACTATTGACACTCAAATTGACACTTTTCACAATCAAATTGACACTATTGACAATCAAATTGACACTACTGACACTCAAATTGACACTATTGACACGTTTGACACAAATTGACACTTTTGACACTTAAGAAGACACTATTGTAACTCAAATTGACAGTATTGACACTCAAATTGACACTATTGACACTCAAATTGACACTATCGACACTATTGACACTGAAATTGACACTACTGACTCTCAAATTAACGCTATTGACACTCATATTGACGCCATTGACACTCAAAATGACACTACTGACACTCAAATTGACACTATTGACACTATATGACACTATGACACTACATGAAAACTATATTAAAACCATATGAAAACTATACGACAACCAACTGAAAACTAATTGATGACCGATGACACTAATGACACTAATGACACTAATTACACTAATGACGCTAATAACACTGTGACACTAAATACATAGATGAACTATTTGACACTATTGGAAAACCATGCGAAAACTGTATGAAAACAACTATATGAAATACATATGAAAACTATATGAAAGCTAAATGACACTTACATGAGAGCCATACGACCTCTGACTGAAAACTATCTGAAAACCATATAAAAAACTATGCGACAACTAACTGAAAACTAACTGATGACTGATGACACTAATGTCACAAATGACACTAAAATTTTGACTACTGACACCATTGACACTCAAATTGACACTATTAACACTCAAATTGACACTATTGTAACTCAAATTGATAGTATTGACACTCAAATTGACACTATTGACACTCAAATTGACACTCAAATTGACACTTTTCACAATCAAATTGACACTACTGACACTCAAATTAATGCTATTGACACTCATATTGACGCCATTGACACTCAAATTGACACTAATGACACTCAAATAGACACTATTGACAGTCAAATTGACAGTATTGACACTTAAATTGACACTATTGACACTCAAATTGACACTATCGACACTGTTGAAGCTAATGACTCTATTGACACTATTGACACTCAAATTGACACTATTGACACTCAAATTGACACTATTGACACTATTGACACTATTCACACTCAAATTGACACTATTGATGCTCAAATTGACACTATTGACACTTAAATTGACACTACTGACACTCAGATTAACGCTATTGAGACTCATATTGACGCCATTGACACTCAAAATGACACTACTGACACTCAAATTGACACTACTGACACTCAAATTAATGCTATTGACACTCAAATTGACACTAATGACACTCAAATTGACACTATTGACTCTCAAATTGACACTATTGACACTTAAATTGACATTATTGACACTCAAATTGACACTATCGACACTGTTGAAGCTAATGACACTATTGACACTATTGACACTCAAATTGAAATTATTGAGACTCAAATTGACACTATTGACACTCAAATTGACACTATTGACACTATTGACACTATTCACACTCAAATTGACACTATTGATGCTCAAATTGACACTATTGACACTTAAATTGATACTACTGACACTCAGATTAACGCTATTGAGACTCATATTGACGCCATTGACACTCAAAATGACACTACTGACACTCAAATTGACACTATTGACTCCATATGACACTATATGACACTACATGAAAACTATCTGAAAACCATATAAAAAAACTATGCGACAACTAACTGAAAACTAACTGATGACTGATGACACTAATGTCACTAGTGACACTACCATTTTGACTACTGACACCATTGAAACTCAAATTGACACTATTGACACTCAAATTGACACCTTTGTAACTCAAATTGAAATTATTGACACTCAAATTGACACTATTGACACTCAAATTGACACTTTTAAGAATCAAATTGACACTATTGACACTGAAATTGACACTGAAATTGACACTACTGACACTCAAATTGACACTATTGACACTCAAATTGACACTATTGACGCTCAAATTGACACTATTGACAATCAAATTGACACTACTGACACTCAAATTGACACTATTGACACTCAAATTGACACTATCGACACTGTTGAAGCTAATGACACTATTGACACTATTGACACTCAAATTGAAATTATTGACACTCAAATTGACACTATTGACACTCAAATTGACACTATTGACACTCAAATTGACACTATTGACACTATTCACACTCATATTGACGCCATTGACACTCAAAATGACACTACTGACACCCAAATTGACACTATTGACACTATATGACACTATGACACTACATGAAAACTATATTAAAACCATATGAAAACTATACGACAACCAACTGAAAACTAATTGATGACCGATGACACTAATGACACCAATTACACTAATTACACTAATGACACTGTGAAACTAATGACATATATGAACTATTGGACACTATTGGAAAACCATGCGAAAACTGTACGAAAACTATACGAAAAATATGCGAAAACTATATGAAAGCTATATGAAATACATATGAAAACTATATGAAAGCTATATGACAATTATATGAGAGCCATACGACATTTAGCTGAAAACTAACTGAAAACTACCTGAAAACTATATGGAAACTATATGAAAACTAGATGAAAAGTAGATGAAAACTATTTGAGAACTATATGAAAACTATATAAAAACTATCTGAAAACCATATGAAAACTATGCGACAACTAACTGAAAACTAACTGATGACTGATGACACTAATGTCACTAATGACACTCAAATTGAGACTAATGACACCATTGACACTCAAATTGACACTAATTACACTAATGACGCTAATGACACTGTGACACTAATGACATATATGAACTGTTGGATACTATTGGAAAACCATGCGAAAACTGTACGAAAACTACAAGAAAATTATGCGAAAACTATACGGAACAATACGAAAACTATTCGAAAACTATATGCAAACTATATGAAATACATATGAAAAAAAAGTATATGAAAGCTATATGACAATTATATGAGAGCCATACGACATCTAACTGAAAACTATCTGAAAACCATATGAAAACTATGCGACAACTAACTGAAAACTAACTGATGACTGATGACACTAATGTCACTAATGACACTAAAAGTTTGACTACTGACACCATTGACACTCAAATTGACACTATTGACACTCAAATTGATAGTATTGACACTCAAATTGACACTATTGACACTCAAATTGACACTATTGACACTCAAATTGACACTATTGACACTCAAATTGACACTTTTCACAATCAAATTGACACTATTGACAATCAAATTGACACTACTGACACTCAAATTGACACTATTGACACGTTTGACACTCAAATTGACACTTTTGACACTTAAGAAGACACTATTGACACTCAAATTGACACTATTGACACTATATGACACTATGACACTACATGAAAACTATATTAAAACCATATGAAAACTATACGACAACCAACTGAAAACTAATTGATGACCGATGACACTAATGACACCAATTACACTAATTACACTAATGACACTGTGAAACTAATGACATATATGAACTATTGGACACTATTGGAAAACCATGCGAAAACTGTACGAAAACTATACGAAAAATATGCGAAAACTATATGAAAGCTATATGAAATACATATGAAAACTATATGAAAGCTATATGACAATTATATGAGAGCCATACGACATTTAGCTGAAAACTAACTGAAAACTACCTGAAAACTACATGAAAACTATATGAAAACTAGATGAAAACTATTTGAGAACTATATGAAACTATATAAAAACTATCTGAAAACCATATGAAAACTATGCGACAACTAACTGAAAACTAACTGATGACTGATGACACTAATGTCACTAATGACACTCAAATTGAGACTAATGACACCATTGACACTCAAATTGACACTAATGACACTAATTACACTAATGACACTCAAATTGACACTGTGACACTCAAATGACACTATATGACACTGTTGGACACTATTGGAAAACCATGCGAAAACTGTACGAAACAATACCAAAACTATGACGAAAACTATATGACACTATATGAAATACATATGAAAACTATATGAAAGCTATTGACAATTATATGAGAGCCATACGACATTTAGCTGAAAACTAACTGAAAAATAACTGATGACTGATGACACTAATGTCACAAATGACACTAAAATTTTGACTACTGACACCATTGACACTACTGACACTATTGACACACAAACTGACAGTATTGACGCTCAAATTGACACTTTTCACAATCAAATTGACACTATTGACACTCAAATTGAAATTATTGACACTCAAATTGACACCTTTGACAATCAAATTGACACTATTAACACTCAAATTGACACTACTGACACTCAAATTGACACTATTGACACTTTTGACACTCAAATTGACACTTTTGACACTCAAAAAGACACTATTGACACTCGAATTGACACTATTGACACTTAAATTGACACTATTGACACTCAAATTGACACTATTGACACTCAAATTAACGCTATTGACACTCATATTGACGCCATTGACACTCAAAATGACACTACTGACACTCAAATTGACACTATTGACACTATATGACACTATGACACTACATGAAAACTATATTAAAACCATATGAAAACTATACAACAACCAACTGAAAACTAATTGATGACCGATGACACTAATGACACTAATTACACTAATGACGCTAATGACACTGCGACACTAATGACATAGATGAACTGTTGGACACTATTGGAAAACCATGCGAAAACTGTATGGAAACTATACGAAAAATATGCGAAAACTATACGGAACAATACGAAAACTATGCGAAAACTATATGAAAACTATATGAAACACATATGAAAACTATATGAAAGCTATATGACAATTATATGAGACCCATACGACCTCTAACTGAAAACTATCTGAAAACCATATAAAAAAACTATGCGACAACTAACTGAAAACTAACTGATGACTGATGACACTAATGTCACTAATGACACTCAAATTGAGACTACTGACACCATTGACACTCAAATTGACACTATTGACACTCAAATTGACACTATCGACACTGTTGAAGCTAATGACACTATTGACACTATTGACACTCAAATTGAAATTATTGACACTCAAATTGACACCTTTGACAATCAAATTGACACTATTAACACTCAAATTGACACTTTTTACAATCAGATTGACACTATTGACACTCAAATGGACACTACTGACAATCAAATTGACACTATTGACGCTAAAATTGACACTATCGACACTATTGAAGCTAATGACACTATTGACACTATTGACACTAAAATTGAAATAATTGACACTCAAATTGATACTATTGGCAGTCAAATTGACACTATTGACACTCAAATTGACATTATTGACACTCAGATTGACACTATTGACACTCAAATTGAAATTATTGACACTCAAATTGACACCTTTGACAATCAAATTGACACTATTAACACTCAAATTGACACCTTTGACAATCAAATTGACACTATTGACAATTTTGACACTCAAATTGACACTTTTGACACTTAAGAAGACACTCTTGACACTCAAATTGACACTATTGACACTCAAATTGACACTATTGACACTCAAATTGATACTATTGACACTATTGACACTGAAATTGACACTACTGACTCTCAAATTAACGCTATTGACACTCATATTGACGCCATTGACACTCAAAATGACACTACTGACACTCAAATTGACACTATTGACACTATATGACACTATGACACTACATGAAAACTATATTAAAACCATATGAAAACTATACGACAACCAACTGAAAACTAATTGATGACCGATGACACTAATGACACTAATTACACTAATGACGCTAATGACACTGTGACACTAATGACATATATGAACTTTTGGATACTATTGGAAAACCATGCGAAAACTGTACGAAAACTATACGAAAACTATATGCAAACTATATGTAATACATATGAAAAAAAGTATATGAATACTATATGACAATTACATGAGAGCCATACGACATCTAACTGAAAACTAACTGAAAACTATCTGAAAACCATATGAAAACTATCCGACAACTAACTGAAAACTAACTGATGACACTAATGTCACTAATGACACTCAAATTGAGACTACTGACACCATTGACACTCAAATTGACACTATTGACACTCAAATTGACACTATTGTAACTCAAATTGACAGTATTGACACACAAATTGACACTATTGACACTCAAATTGACACTTTTCACAATCAAATTGACACTATTGACAATCAAATTGACACTATTGACACACAAATTGACAGTATTGACGCTCAAATTGACACTATTGACACTTAAATTGACACTATTGACACTGAAATTGACACTATTGACACTTAAATTGACAGTATTGACACTCAAATTGACACTATTGACACTCAAATTGACACTATCGACACTGTTGAAGCTAATGACACTATTGACACTATTGACACTCAAATTGACACTTCTCACAATCAGATTGACACTATTGACACTCAAATTGACACTATTATAACTCAAATTAACAGTATTGACATTCAAATTGACACTATTGACACTCAAATTGACACTTTTCACAATCAAATTGACACTATTAACAATCATATTGACGCCATTGACACTCAAATTGACACTACTGACACTCAAATTGACACTATTGACACTCAAGTTTGACACTCAAATTGACACTACTGACACTTAAGAAGACACTATTGACACTCAAATTGACACTATTGACACTTAAATTGACACTATTGACACTCAAATTGACACTATCTACACTATTGAAGCTAATGGCACTATTGACACTATTGACACTCAAATTGAAATTATTGACACTCAAATTGACTCTATTGACACTCAAATTGACACTATTGACAGTGAAATTGACACTGTTGACACTCAGATTGACACTATTGACGCTCAAATTGACACTATTGACACTATTGACACTATTGACACTCAAATTAACGCTAATGACACTCATATTGACGCCATTGACACTCAAAATGACACTACTGACACTCAAATTGACACTATTGACACTATATGACACTATGACACTACATGAAAACTATCTGAAAACCATATGAAAACTATGCGACAACTAACTGAAAACTAACTGATGACTGATGACACTAATGTCACTAATGACACTCAAATTGAGACTACTGACACCATTGACACTCAAATTGACACTATTGACACTCAAATTGACACTATTGTAACTCAAATTGACAGTATTGACACACAAATTGACACTATTGACACTCAAATTGACACTTTTCACAATCAAATTGACACTATTGACAATCAAATTGACACTACTGACACTCAAATTGACACTATTGACACTTAAGAAGACACTATTGTAACTCAAATTGACAGTATTGACACTCAAATTGAAATTATTGACACTCAAATTGACACCTTTGACAATCAAATTGACACTATTGACACTCAAATTGACACTATCGACACTGTTGAAGCTAATGACACTATTGACACTATTGACACTCAAATTGACAGTATTGACACTCAAATTGACACCTTTGACAATCAAATTGACACTATTAACACTCAAATTGACACTATTGACACTCAAATTGACACTCATGTTGACGCCATTGACACTCAAAATGACACTACTGACACTCAAATTGACACTATTGACACTATATGACACTATGACACTACATGAAAACTATATTAAAACCATATGAAAACTATACGACAACCAACTGAAAACTAATTGATGACCGATGACACTAATGACACCAATTACTTTAATTACACTAATGACACTGTGAAACTAATGACATATATGAACTATTGGACACTATTGGAAAACCATGCGAAAACTGTACGAAAACTATACGAAAAATATGCGAAAACTATATGAAAGCTATATGAAATACATATGAAAACTATATGAAAGCTATATGACAATTATATGAGAGCCATACGACATTTAGCTGAAAACTAACTGAAAACTACCTGAAAACTATATGGAAACTATATGAAAACTAGATGAAAAGTAGATGAAAACTATTTGAGAACTATATGAAAACTATATAAAAACTATCTGAAAACCATATGAAAACTATGCGACAACTAACTGAAAACTAACTGATGACTGATGACACTAATGTCACTAACGACACTCACATTGAGACTACTGACACCATTGACACTCAAATTGACACTATTGACACTCAATTGACACTAATGACGCTAATGACACTGTGACACTAATGACATATATGAACTGTTGGATACTATTGGAAAACCATGCGAAAACTGTACGAAAACTATACGAACATTATGCGAAAACTATACGGAACAATACGAAAACTATGCGAAAACTATATGCAAACTATATGAAATACATATGAAAAAAAAGTATATGAAAGCTATATGACAATTATATGAGAGCCATACGACATCTAACTGAAAACTATCTGAAAACCATATGAAAACTATGCGACAACTAACTGAAAACTAACTGATGACTGATGACACTAATGTCACTAATGACACTCAAATTGAGACTACTGACACCATTGACACTCAAATTGACACTATTGACACTCAAATTGGCACTTTTGACACTCAAATTGACACTATTAACACTCAAATTGACACTCTTGACACTCAAATTGACACTATTGACACTCAAATTGACACTATTGACACTCAAATTGATACTATTGACACTCAAATTGACACTATTGACTCTCAAATTGACACTATTGACACTATTGACACTTAAATTGAAAGTATTGACGCTCAAATTGACACTATTGACACTCAAATTGACACTATTGACACTATATGACGCTATGACACTACATGAAAACTATATTAAAACCATATGAAAACTATACGACAACCAACTGAAAACTAATTGATGACCGATGACACTAATGACACCAATTACACTAATTACACTAATGACACTGTGAAACTAATGACATATATGAACTATTGGACACTATTGGAAAACCATGCGAAAACTGTACGAAAACTATACGAAAAATATGCGAAAACTATATGAAAGCTATATGAAATACATATGAAAACTATATGAAAGCTATATGACAATTATATGAGAGCCATACGACATTTAGCTGAAAACTAACTGAAAACTACCTGAAAACTACATGAAAACTATATGAAAACTAGATGAAAACTATTTGAGAACTATATGAAACTATATAAAAACTATCTGAAAACCATATGAAAACTATGCGACAACTAACTGAAAACTAACTGATGACTGATGACACTAATGTCACTAGATGACACTCAAATTGAGACTACTGACGCCATTGACACTCAAATTGACACTAATGACACTAATTACACTAATGACGCTAATGACACTGTGACACTAATGACATATATGAACTGTTGGATACTATTGGAAAACCATGCGAAAACTGTACGAAACAATACCAAAACTATGCGAAAACTATATGAAAGCTATATGAAATACATATGAAAACTATATGAAAGCTATATGACAATTATACGAGAGCCATACGACATTTAGCTGAAAACTAACTGAAAAATAACTGATGACTGATGACACTAATGTCACTAATGACACTAAAATTTTGACTACTGACACCATTGACACTGAAATTGACACTATTGACACTCAAATTGACACTATTGTAACTCAAATTCACAGTATTCACACTCAAATTGACACTATTAACACTCAAATTGACACTATTGACACTCAAATTGACACTTTTCACAATCAGATTGACACTATTGACACTCAAATTGACACTACTGACACTCAAATTGACACTATTGACACGTTTGACACTCAAATTGACACTTTTAACACTTAAGAAGATACTATTGACACTCAAATTGACACTACCGACACTTAAATTGACACTATTGACGCTAAAATTGACACGACTGACACTCAAATTAACGTTATTGACACTCATGTTGACGCCATTGACACTCAAAATGACACTACTGACACTCAAATTGACACTATTGACACTATATGACACTATGACACTACATGAAAACTATATTAAAACCATATGAAAACTATACGACAACCAACTGAAAACTAATTGATGACCGATGACACTAATGACACCAATTACACTAATTACACTAATGACACTGTGAAACTAATGACATATATGAACTATTGGACACTATACGAAAATTATGCGAAAACTATACGGAACAATACGAAAACTATGCGAAAACTATATGCAAACTATATGAAATACATATGAAAAAAAAGTATATATAAGCTATATGACAATTACATGAGAGCCATACGACATCTAACTGAAAACTACCTGAAAACCATATGAAAACTATGCGACAACTAACTGAAAACTAACTGATGGCTGATGACACTAATGTCACTAATGACACTCAAATTGAGACTACTGACACCATTGACACTCAAATTGACACTATTGACACTATTGTAACTCAAATTGACAGTATTGACACTCAAATTGACACTATCGACACTGTTGAAGCTAATGACACTATTGACACTATTGACACTCAAATTGAAATTATTGACACTCAAATTGACACCTTTGACACTCAAATTGACACTATTGACACTCAAATTGACACTTCTGACAATCAGATTGACACTATTGACACTCAAATTGACACTACTGACACCCAAATTGAAACTATTGACGCTAAAATTGACACTATCGACACTATTGAAGCTAATGACACTATTGACACTATTGACACTAAAATTGAAATAATTGACACTCAAATTGATACTATTGGCAGTCAAATTGACACTATTGACACTCAAATTGACACTATTGACAATAAAATTGTCACTATTGACACTCAAATTGACACTAATGACACTCAAATTGACACTATTGACTCTCAAATTGACACTATTGACACTTAAATTGACACTATTGACACTCAAATTGACACTATCGACACTGTTGAAGCTAATGACACTATTGACACTCAAATTGAAATTATTGACACTCAAATTGACACTATTGACACTCAAATTGACACTATTGACACTATTCACACTCAAATTGACAGTATTGACGCTCAAATTGACACTATTGACACTTAAATTGACACTATTGACACTGAAATTGACACTACTGACACTCAAATTAACGCTATTGACACTCATACTGACGCCATTGACACACAAAATGACACTACTGACACTCAAATTGACACTATTGACACTATTGACACTATATGACACTATGACACTACATGAAAACTATATTAAAACCATATGAAAACTATACGACAACCAACTGAAAACTAATTGATGACCGATGACACTAATGACACTAATGACACTTATGACGCTAATGACACTGTGACACTAATGACATATATGAACTGTTGGACACTATTGAAAAACCATGCAAAAACTGTACGAAACAATACCAAAACTATGCGAAAACTATATGCAAACTATATGAAATACATATGAAAACTATATGAAAGCTATATGACAATTATATGACAGCCATACGACCTCTAACTGAAAACTAACTGAAAACTATCTGAAAACCATATAAAAAAACTATGCGACAACTAACTGAAAACTAACTGATGACTGATGACACTAATGTCACTAATGACACTCAAATTGAGACTACTGACACCATTGACACTCAAATTGACACTATTGACACTCAAATTGACACTATTGTAACTCAAATTGACAGCATTGACACTCAAATTGACATTATTGACACTCAAATTCACACTTTTCACAATCAAATTGACACTATTGACACTTTTGACACTCAAATTGACACTTTTAACACTCAAATTGACACTATTGACACTCAAATTGACACTATTGACACTCAAATTGACACTATTGACACTCAAATTGACACTATTGACACTCAAATTGACACTATTGACACTATTCACACTCAAATTGACAGTATTGACGCTTAAATTGACACTATTGACACTTACATTGACACTATTGTTACTGAAATTGACACTACTGATACTCAAATTAACGCTATTGACACTCATATTGACGCCATTGACACTCAAAATGACACTATTGACACTATATGACACTATGACACTACATGAAAACTATATTAAAACCATATGAAAACTATACGACTACTAACTGAAAACTAATTGATGACCGATGACACTAATGACACTAATTACACTAATGACGCTAATGACATTATGACACTAATGACATAGATGAACTGTTGGACACTATTGGAAAACCATGCGAAAACTGTACGAAAACTATACGAAAAATATGCGAAAACTATATGAAAGCTATATGAAATACATATGAAAACTATATGAAAGCTATATGACAATTATATGAGAGCCATACGACATTTAGCTGAAAACTAACTGAAAACTACCTGAAAACTGCATGAAAACTATATGAAAACTATATAAAAACTAGATGAAAAGCAGATGAACACTATTTGAGAACTATATGAAAACTATGCGACAACTAACTGAAAACTAACTGATGACTGATGACACTAATGTCACTAATGTCACTCAGATTGAGACTAATGACACCATTGACACTCAAATTGACACTACTGACACTAATGGATACTATTGGAAAACCATGCGAAAACTGTACGAAACAATACCAAAACTATGCGAAAACTATATGAAAACTATATGAAATACATATGAAAAACTATATGAAAACTATATGACAATTATCTGAGAGCCATACGACATCTAACGAAAACTAACTGAAAACTAACTGATGACTGATTACACTAATGTCACTAATGACACTAAAATTGAGACTACTGACACCATTGACACTCAAATTGACACTATTGACACTCAAATTGACACTTTTGACACTCAAATTGACACGACTGACACTTAAATTGAAACTACCGACACTCAAATTGACACTATCGACACTCAAATTGACACAATTGACACTCAAATTGACACTATTGACACTCAATTTGAAATTATTGACACTCGAATTGACACTATTGACACTTTAATTGACACTATTGACACTCAAATTGACACTATTGACACTCAAATTGACTCTAATGACACTTAAATTGACACTATTGACACTGAAATTGACACTACTGACACTCAAATTAACGCTATTGACAGTCATGTTGACGCCATTGACACTCAAAATGACACTACTGACACTCAAATTGACACTATTGACACTATATGACACTATGACACTACATGAAAACTATATTAAAACCATATGAAAACTATACGACTACTAACTGAAAACTAATTGATGACCGATGACACTAATGACACTAATGACGCTAATGACACTGTGACACTAATGACATATATGATCTATTGGGCACTATACGAAAAATATGCGAAAACTATACGGAACAATACGAAAACTATGCGAAAACTATATGCAAACTATATGAAATACATATGAAAACTATATGAAAGCTATATGACAATTATATTAGAGCCATACGACCTCTAACTGAAAACTATCTGAAAACCATATAAAAAAACTATGCGACAACTAACTGAAAACTAACTGATGACTGATGACACTAATGTCACTAATGACACTCAAATTGAGACTACTGACACCATTGACACTCAAATTGACACTATTGACACAATTGTAACTCAAATTGATAGTATTGACACTCAAATTGACACTATGACACTGATGACTGATTACACTACTGAAACCATTGACACTCAAATTGACACTATTGACACTCAAATTGATACTATTGACACTCAAATTGACACTATTGACACTCAAATTGGCACTATTGTAACTCAAATTGACAGTATTGACACTCAAATTGACACTATTGACACTCAAATTGACACTATCGACACTGTTGAAGCTAATGACACCATTGACACTATTGACACTCAAATTGAAATTATTGACACTCAAATTGACACCTTTGACAATCAAATTGACACTATTAACACTCAAATTGACACTACTGACACTCAAATTGACACTATTGACACTCAAATTGACACTTTTGACACTCAAAAAGACACTATTGACACTCAAATTGACACTATTGACAATTAAATTGACACTATTGACACTATCGACACTGTTGGAGCTAATGACAATATTGACACTATTGACACTCAAATTGAAATTATTGACACTCAAATTCACACTATTGACACTATTCACACTCAAATTGACGGTATTGACGCTGAAATTGACACTATTGACACTTACATTGACTCTATTGACACTAAAATTGACACAACTGACACTCAAATTAACGCTATTGACACTCATATTGACGCCATTGACACTGAAAATGACACTACTGACACTCAAATTGACACTATTGACACTACATGACACTATATGACACTACATGAAAACTATATTAAAACCATATGAAAACTATACGACAACTAACTGAAAACTAATTGATGACCGATGACACTAATGACACTAATGACGCTAATGACACTGTGACACTAATGACATATATGATCTATTGGGCACTATTGGAAAAGCATGCGAAAACTGTACGAAAACTATACGAAAAATATGCGAAAACTATACGGAACAATACGAAAACTATGCGAAAACTATATGCAAACTCTATGAAATACATATATGAAATGCATATGAAAACTACATGAAAACTATATGAAGATTATATAAAAACTATATGAAAACTACAGGAAAGCTATATGAAATACATATCAAAACTATATGAAAGCTATATGAAAATTGTATGAGAGCCATACGACATCTAACTGAAAACTAACTGATGACTGATGACACTAATGACACTAATGACACTAACTACACTAATGACACTAATTACATTAATGACACTTTGACACTAATGACATATATGAACTATTGGACACTGTTGGAAAACCATGCGAAAACTGTACGAAAAATATGCGAAAACTATATGAAGACTATATAAAAACTATATGAAAACTATATGAAAGCTATATGAAATACATATAAAAACTATATGAAAGCTATATGACAATTATATGAGAGCCATACGACATTTAGCTGAAAACTAACTGAAAACTAGCTGAAAACTATATGAAAACTAGATGAAAACTATATGAAAACTATTTAAGAACTATATGAAAACTATTTAAGAACTATATGAAAACTATATAAAAACTATCTGAAAACCATATGAAAACTATGCGACAACTAACTGAAAACTAACTGATGACTGATTACACTAATGTCACTAATGACACTAAAATTGAGACTACTGACACCATTGACACTCAAATTGACACTATTGACACTCAACTTGACACTATTGTAACTCAAATTGACACCATTGACACTCAAATTGACACTATTGACACTCAAATTGACACTACTGACACTTAAATTGACACTACTGACACTCATATTCACCCTATTGACACTCAAATTTACACTACTGACACTCAAATTGACACTATTGACACTTTTGAAACTCAAATTAACACTCTTGACAGTCAAATAGACACTATTGACACTCAAATTGACACTATTGACACTATTGAGACTCAAATTGACACTATCGACACTCAAATTGACAATATTGACACTCAAATTGACACTATTGACGCTATTGACACTATTGACACTTAGATTGACACTATTGACACTCAAAATGACACTATTGACGCTCAAATTGACACTATTGACACTGAAATTGACACTATTGACACTGAAATTGACATTGCTGACACTGAAAATGACACTACTAACACTCAAATTGACACTATTGACACTACATGACACTATATGACACTACATGAAAACTATATTAAAACCATATGAAAACTATACGACAACTAACTGAAAACTAATTGATGACCGATGACACTAATGACACTAATGACGCTAATGACACTGTGACACTAATGACATATATGATCTATTGGGCACTATTGGAAAAGCATGCGAAAACTGTACGAAAACTATACGAAAAATATGCGAGAACTATACGGAACAATACGAAAACTATGCAAAAACTATATGCAAACTCTATGAAATACATATATGAAATGCATATGAAAACTATGTGAAAACTATATGAAGACTGCATGAGAACTACATGAAAACTATATGAAGACTATATAAAAACTATATGAAAACTATATGGAAGCTATATGAAATGCGCATGAAAACTATATGAAAGGTATATGACAATTATATGAGAGCCATACGAGATCTAACTGAGAACTAACTGAAAACTAGCTGAAAATACATGAAAACTAGATGAAAACTAGATGAAAACTATATGAAAACTATATAAAAACTATAAAAACTATCTGAGAATCATACGAAAACTATGCGACAACTAACTGAAAACTAACTGATGACTGATGACTGATTACACTAATGTCACTAATGACACTAAATTTGAGACTACTGACACTGTTGATACTCAAATTGACACTATTGACACTCAAATTGGCACTATTGTAACTCACATTGACAGTATTGACACTATTGACACTCAAATTGACACTATCGACACTGTTGAAGCTAATGACACTATTGACACTATTGACACTCAAATTGAAATTATTGACACTCAAATTGACACCTTTGACAATCAAATTGACACTATTAACACTCAAATTGACACTACTGACACTCAAATTGACACTATTGAACTCAAATTGACACTTTTGACACTCAAAAAGACACTATTGACACTCAAATTGACACTATTGACAATTAAATTGACACTATTGACACTCAAATTGACACAATCGACACAGATGGAGCTAATGACACTATTGACACTATTGACTATCAAATTGAAATTATTGACACTCAAATTGAAACTATTGACACTCAAATTGACACTATTGACAATCCAATTGACAGTATTGACACTCAAATTGACACTATTGACACTATTTACACTCAAATTGACGGTATTGATGCTGAAATTGACACTATTGACACTTACATTGACACTATTGGCACTGAAAACGACACTACTGACACTCAAATTGACACTATTGACACTACATGACACTACATGAAAACTATATTAAAACCATATGAAAACTATACGACTACTAACTGAAAACTAATTGATGACCGATGACACTAATGACACTAATGACGCTAATGACACTGTGACACTAATGACATATATGATCTATTGGACACTACTGGAAAAGCATGCGAAAACTGTACGAAAACTATACGAAAAATATGCGAAAACTATACGGAACAATACGAAAACTATGCGAAAACTATATGCAAACTCTATGAAATACATATATGAAATGCATATGAAAACTATGTGAAAACTATATGAAGACTGCATGAAAACTATATGAAGACTATATAAAAACTATATGAAAACTACAGGAAAGCTATATGAAATACATATGAAAACTATATGAAAGCTATATGAAAATTATATGAGAGCCATACGACATCTAACTGAAAATTAACTGATGACTGATGACACTAATGACACTAATGACACTAATGACACTAATTACACTAATGACACTTTGACACTAATGACATATATGAACTATTGGACACTATTGGAAAACCATGCGAAAACTGTACGAAAAATATGCGAAAACTATATGAAGACTATATAAAAACCGATGACACTAATGACACTAATGACGCTAATGACACTGTGACACTAATGACATATATGATCTATTGGACACTATTGGAAAACCATGCGAAAACTGTACGAAAACTATACGAAAAATATGCGAAAACTATACGGAACAATACGAAAACTATGCGAAAACTATATGCAAACTCTATGAAATACATATATGAAATGCATATGAAAACTATGTGAAAACTATATGAAGACTGCATGAAAACTACATGAAAACTATATGAAGACTATATAAAAACCGATGACACTAATGACACTAATGACGCTAATGACACTGTGACACTAATGACATATATGATCTATTGGACACTATTGGAAAACCATGCGAAAACTGTACGAAAACTATACGAAAAATATGCGAAAACTATACGGAACAATACGAAAACTATGCGAAAACTATATGCAAACTCTATGAAATACATATATGAAATGCATATGAAAACTATGTGAAAACTATATGAAGACTGCATGAAAACTACATGAAAACTATATGAAGACCATATAAAAACTATATGAAAACTATATGGAAGCTATATGAAATGCACATGAAAACTATATGAAAGGTATATGACAATTATATGAGAGCCATACGACATCTAACTGAAAACTAACTGAAAACCATATGAAAACTATGCGACAACTAACTGAAAACTAACTGATGAGTGATGACACTAATGTCACTAATGACACTAAAATTTTGACTACTGACACCATTGACACTCAAATTGACACTATTGACACTCAAATTGTGTGAGGGCCATACGACATCTAACTGAAAACTAACCGAAAACTAGCTTAAAACTACATGAAAACTATATGAAAACTATATGAAAACTATATGAAATCTATATTAAAACTATATAAAAACTATCTGATAAGCATACGAAAACTATGCAACAACTAAGTGAAAACTAACTAATGACTGATGACTGATTACACTAATGTCACTAATGACATTAAAATTGAGACTACTGACACTGTTGATACTCAAATTGACACCTTTGACAATCAAATTGATACTATTGACACTCAAATTGACACTATTGACACTTTTGACACTTAAATTGACACTTTTGACACTCAAAAAGACACTATTGACACTCAAATTGACACTATTGACACTCAAATTGACACTATCAACACTGTTGGAGCTAATGACACTATTGACACTATTGACACTCAAATTGAAATTATTGACACTCTAATTGACACTATTTACACTCAAATTGACACTGTTGACAGTATTCACACTCAAATTGACAGTATTGACGCTCAAATTGACACTATTGACACTTACATTGACACTATTGACACTAAAATTGACACAACTGACACTCAAATTAACGCTATTGACACTCATATTGACGCCATTGACACTACTGACACTCAAATTGACACTATTGACACTACATGACACTATATGACACTACATGAACTCTATATTAAAACGATATGAAAACTATACGACAACTAACTGAAAACTAATTGATGACCGATGACACTAATGACACTAATGACAATGTGTTACTAATTACACTAATGACGCTAATGACACTGTAACACTAATGACATATATGAACTGTTGGATACTATTGGAAAAGCTTGCGAAAACTGTACGAAAACTATACGAAAAATATGCGAAAACCATACGGAACAATACGAAAACTATGCGAAAACTATATGCAAACTCTATGAAATACATATATGAAATGCATATGAAACTATGTGAAAACTATATGAAGACTGCATGAAAACTACATGAAAACTATATGAAGACTATATAAAAACTATATGAAAACTATATGAAAGCTATATGAAAGGCACATCAAAGCTATATGAAAGCTATATGAAAATTGTATGAGAGCCATACGACATCTAACTGAAAACTGTTTGAAAACTAGCTGAAATCTACATGAAAACTACATGAAGGCTATATGAAGCACATATGAAAACTATGTGAAAACCATGTGAAGACTATGTAAAAATTATATGAAAACTATATGGAAGCTATATGAAATGCACATGAAAACTATATGAAAGCTATATGACAATTATATGAGAGCCATGCGACATCTAACAGAAAACTAACTGAAAACCATATGAAAACTATGCGACAACTAACTGAAAACTAACTGATGACTGATGTCACTAATGTCACTAATGACACTCAAATTTAGACTACTGACACCATTGACACTCAAATTGACACTATTGACACTCAAATTGTGTGAGGGCCATACGACATCTAACTGAAAACTAACTGAAAACTAGCTTAAAACTACATGAAAACTATATGAAAACTATATGAAAACTATATGAAATCTATATTAAAACTATATAAAAACTATCTGATAAGCATACGAAAACTATGCAACAACTAAGTGAAAACTAACTGATGACTGATGACTGATTACACTAATGTCACTAATGACATTAAAATTGAGACTACTGACACTGTTGATACTCAAATTGACACTATTGACAATCAAATTGACACTACTGACACTCAAATTGACACTATTGACACGTTTACACTCAAATTGACACTTTTGACACTCAAAAAGACACTATTGACACTCAAATTGACACTATTGACACTCAAATTGACACTATTGACACTCAAATTGACACTATCAACACTGTTGGAGCTAATGACACTATTGACACTATTGACACTCAAATTGAAATTATTGACACTCTAATTGACACTATTTACACTCAAATTGACACTGTTGACAGTATTCACACTCAAATTGACAGTATTGACGCTCAAATTGACACTATTGACACTTACATTGACACTATTGACACTAAAATTGACACAACTGACACTCAAATTAACGCTATTGACACTCATATTGACGCCATTGACACTACTGACACTCAAATTGACACTATTGACACTACATGACACTATATGACACTACATGAACTCTATATTAAAACGATATGAAAACTATACGACAACTAACTGAAAACTAATTGATGACCGATGACACTAATGACACTAATGACAATGTGTTACTAATTACACTAATGACGCTAATGACACTGTGACACTAATGACATATATGAACTGTTGGATACTATTGGAAAAGCTTGCGAAAACTGTACGAAAACTATACGAAAAATATGCGAAAACCATACGGAACAATACGAAAACTATGTGAAAACTATATGAAGACTGCATGAAAACTACATGAAAACTATATGAAGACTATATAAAAACTATATGAAAACTATATGAAAGCTATATGAAAGGCACATCAAAGCTATATGAAAGCTATATGAAAATTGTATGAGAGCCATACGACATCTAACTGAAAACTGTTTGAAAACTAGCTGAAATCTACATGAAAACTACATGAAGGCTATATGAAGCACATATGAAAACTATGTGAAAACCATGTGAAGACTATGTAAAAACTATATGAAAACTATATGGAAGCTATATGAAATGCACATGAAAACTATATGAGAGCTATATGACAATTATATGAGTGCCATACCACATATAACTGAAAACTAACTGAAAACTAGCTGAAAACTACATGAAAACTATATGAAAACCATATGAAAACTATGCGACAACTAACTGAAAACTAACTGATGACTGATGACTGATGACACTAATGTAACTAATAACATTTAAAATTGAGACTACTGACACCTTTGACACTCAAAGTGACACTATTGACACTCAAATTGACACTATTGACACTGAAATTGACACTATTGACACTCATATTGACACTTTTGACAATCAAATTGACACTATTGACACTCAAATTGACACTATTGACACTCAAATTGACACTATTCACACTCAAATTGACACTATTGACACTCAAATTGACACTATTGACACTCAAATTGACACTATTGACACTCTTCACACTCCAATTGACACTATTGACGCTCAAATTGACACTATTGACACTTAAATTGACATTAAAATTGACACTACTGACACTCAAATTACCGCTATTGACACTCATATTGACGCCATTGACACTCAAAAAGACACTACTGACACTCAAATTGACACTATTAACACTATATGACGCTATATGACACTACATCAAAACTACATTAAAACCATATGAAAACTATACGACAACTAACTGAAAACTAATCGATGACCGATGACACTAATGACACTAATGACACTAATGACACTAATGACACTGTGACACTAATGACATATATGAACTATTAGACACTATTGAAAAACCATGCGAAAACTATACGAAAAATATGCAAAAACTATATGGAACAATACGAAAACTATGCGAAAACTATATGCAAACTATATGAATACTATATGAAACTTATATGAAAACTATATGAACTCTACATGAAATGCATATGAAAACTATGTGAAAACTATATGAAGACTGCATGAAAACTACATGAAAACTATATGAAGACTATATAAAATCTATATGAAAACTACAGGAAAGCTATATGAAATACATATGAAAACTATATGAAAGCTATATGACAATTATATGAGAGCCATAGGACATCTAACTGAAAACTAACTGAAAACTAGCTGAAAACTACATGAAAACTATATGAAAACTATACGAAAACTATCTGAGAACCATGTGAAAACTATGCGACAACTAACTGAAAACTAATTGATGACCGAAGACACTAATGACTCTAATGACACTAATTACACTAATGACACTAATGACACTGTGACACTAATGACATATATGAACTATTGGACACTATTGGAATGCCATGCGAAAACTGTACGAAAACTGTACGAAAAATATGCGAAAACCATACGGAACAATACGAAAACTATGCGAAAACTATATGCAAACTCTATGAAATACATATATGAAATGCATATGAAAACTATGTGAAAACTATATGAAGACTGCATGAAAACTACATGAAAACTATATGAAGACTATATAAAAACTATATGAAAACTACAGGAAAGCTATATGAAATACATATCAAAACTATATGAAAGCTATATGAAAATTGTATGAGAGCCATACGACATCTAACTGAAAACTAACTGAAAACTAGCTGAAAACTACATGAAAACTACATGAAGGCTATATGAAACACATATGAAATTTACGTGAAAGCCATGTGAACACCATATAAAAACTATATGAAAACTATATGGAAGCCAAATGAAATGCACATCAAAACTATATGAAAGCTATATGACAATTATATGAGAGCCATACGACATCTAACTGAAAACTGTTTGAAAACTAGCTGAAAACTACATGAAGGCTATATGAAGCACATATGAAAACTATGTGAAAATCATGTGAAGACTATATAAAAACTATATGAAAACTATATGGAACCTATATGAAATGCACATGAAAACTACATGAAAACTATATGAAAACCATATGAAAACTATGCGACAACTAACTGAAAACTAACTGATGACTGATGACTGATGACACTTATGTAACTAATAACATTTAAAATTGAGTCTACTGACACCTTTGACACTCAAAGTGACACTATTGACACTCAAATTGACACTATTGACACTCAAATTGACACTATTGACACTGAAATTGACACTATTGACACTCATATTGACACTTTTGACAATCAATTTGACACTATTGACACTCAAATTGACACTATTGACACTCAAATTGACACTATTCACACTCAAATTGACACTATTGACACTCAAATTGACACTATTGACACTTAAATTGACACTAAAATTGACACTACTGACACTCAAATTACCGCTATTGACACTCATATTGACGCCATTGACACTCAAAAAGACACTACTGACACTCAAATTGACACTATTGACACTATATGACGCTATATGACACTACATGAAAACTACATTAAAACCATATGAAAACTATACGACAACTAACTGAAAACTAATCGATGACACTAATGACACTAATGACACTAATTACACTAATAACACTGTGACACTAATGACATATATGAACTATTAGACACTATTGAAAAACCATGCGAAAACTGTACGAAAACTATACGAAAAATATGCAAAAGCTATATGGAACAATACGAAAACTATGCGAAAACTATATGCAAACTATATGAATACTATATGAAACTTATATGAAAAATATATGAAAACTATATGAAGTCTACATGAAATGCATATGAAAACTATGTGAAAACTATATGAAGACTGCATGAAAACTACATGAAAACTATATGAAGACTATATAAAAACTATATGAAAACTACAGGAAAGCTATATGAAATACATATGAAAACTATATGAAAGCTATATGACAATTATATGAGAGCCATAGGACATCTAACTGAAAACTGACTGAAAACTAGCTGAAAACTACATGAAAACTATATGAAAACTATATAAAAACTATCTGAGAACCATGTGAAAACTATGCGACAACTAACTGAAAACTAATTGATGACCGAAGACACTAATGACACTAATTACACTAATGACACTAATGACAGTGTGACACTAATGACATATATGAACTATTGGACACTATTGGAATGCCATGCGAAAACTGTACGAAAACTATACGAAAAATATGCGAAAACCATACGGAACAATACGAAAACTATGCGAAAACTATATGCAAACTCTATGAAATACATATATGAAATGCATATGAAAACTATGTGAAAACTATATGGAGACTGCATGAAAACTACATGAAAACTATATGAAGACTATATAAAAACTATATGAAAACTACAGGAAAGCTATATGAAATACATATCAAAACTATATGAAAGCTATATGAAAATTGTATGAGAGCCATACGACATCTAACTGAAAACTAACTGAAAACTAGCTGAAAACTACATGAAAACTACATGAAGGCTATATGAAACACATATGAAATTTACGTGAAAGCCATGTGAACACTATATAAAAACTATATGAAAACTATATGGAAGCTATATGAAATGCACATCAAAACTATATGAAAGCTATATGACAATTATATGAGAGCCATACGACATCTAACTGAAAACTGTTTGAAAACTAGCTGAAAACTACATGAAAACTACATGAAGGCTATATGAAGCACATATGAAAACTATGTGAAAACCATGTGAAGACTATGTAAAAACTATATAAAAACTATATGGAAGCTATACGAAATGCACATGAAAACTATATGAGAGCTATATGACAATTATATGAGAGCCATACCACATATAACTGAAAACTAACTGAAAACTAGCTGAAAACTACATGAAAACTATATGAAAACCATATGAAAACTATGCGACAACTAACTGAAAACTAACTGATGACTGATGACTGATGACACTAATGTAACTAATAACATTTAAAATTGAGACTACTGACACCTTTGACACTCGAAGTGACACTATTGACACTCAAATTGACACTATTCACACTCAAATTGACACTATTGACACTCAAATTGACACTATTGACACTTAAATTGACACTAAAATTGACACTACTGACACTCAAATTACCGCTATTGACACTCATATTGACGCCATTGACACTCAAAAAGACACTACTGACACTCAAATTGACACTATTGACACTATATGACGCTATATGACACTACATGAAAACTACATTAAAACCATATGAAAACTATACGACAACTAACTGAAAACTAATCGATGACACTAATGACACTAATGACACTAATTACACTAATAACACTGTGACACTAATGACATATATGAACTATTAGACACTATTGAAAAACCATGCGAAAACTGTACGAAAACTATACGAAAAATATGCAAAAGCTATATGGAACAATACGAAAACTATGCGAAAACTATATGCAAACTATATGAATACTATATGAAACTTATATGAAAAATATATGAAAACTATATGAAGTCTACATGAAATGCATATGAAAACTATGTGAAAACTATATGAAGACTGCATGAAAACTACATGAAAACTATATGAAGACTATATAAAAACTATATGAAAACTACAGGAAAGCTATATGAAATACATATGAAAACTATATGAAAGCTATATGACAATTATATGAGAGCCATAGGACATCTAACTGAAAACTAACTGAAAACTAGCTGAAAACTACATGAAAACTATATGAAAACTATATAAAAACTATCTGAGAACCATGTGAAAACTATGCGACAACTAACTGAAAACTAATTGATGACCGAAGACACTAATGACACTAATTACACTAATGACACTAATGACAGTGTGACACTAATGACATATATGAACTATTGGACACTATTGGAATGCCATGCGAAAACTGTACGAAAACTATACGAAAAATATGCGAAAACCATACGGAACAATACGAAAACTATGCGAAAACTATATGCAAACTCTATGAAATACATATATGAAATGCATATGAAAACTATGTGAAAACTATATGGAGACTGCATGAAAACTACATGAAAACTATATGAAGACTATATAAAAACTATATGAAAACTACAGGAAAGCTATATGAAATACATATCAAAACTATATGAAAGCTATATGAAAATTGTATGAGAGCCATACGACATCTAACTGAAAACTAACTGAAAACTAGCTGAAAACTACATGAAAACTACATGAAGGCTATATGAAACACATATGAAATTTACGTGAAAGCCATGTGAACACTATATAAAAACTATATGAAAACTATATGGAAGCTATATGAAATGCACATCAAAACTATATGAAAGCTATATGACAATTATATGAGAGCCATACGACATCTAACTGAAAACTGTTTGAAAACTAGCTGAAAACTACATGAAAACTACATGAAGGCTATATGAAGCACATATGAAAACTATGTGAAAACCATGTGAAGACTATGTAAAAACTATATAAAAACTATATGGAAGCTATACGAAATGCACATGAAAACTATATGAGAGCTATATGACAATTATATGAGAGCCATACCACATATAACTGAAAACTAACTGAAAACTAGCTGAAAACTACATGAAAACTATATGAAAACCATATGAAAACTATGCGACAACTAACTGAAAACTAACTGATGACTGATGACTGATGACACTAATGTAACTAATAACATTTAAAATTGAGACTACTGACACCTTTGACACTCGAAGTGACACTATTGACACTCAAATTGACACTATTGACACTCAAATTGACACTATTGACACTGAAATTGACACTATTGACACTCATATTGACACTTTTGACAATCAAATTGACACTATTGACACTCAAATTGACACTATTGACACTCAAATTGACACTATTCACACTCAAATTGACACTATTGACACTCAAATTGACACTATTGACACTCAAATTGACACTATTGACACTCTTCACACTCCAATTGACACTATTGACGCTCAAATTGACACTATTGACACTTAAATTGACACTAAAATTGACACTACTGACACTCAAATTACCGCTATTGACACTCATATTGACGCCATTGACACTCAAAAAGACACTACTGACACTCAAATTGACACTATTGACACTATATGACGCTATATGACACTACATGAAAACTACATTAAAACCATATGAAAACTATACGACAACTAACTGAAAACTAATCGATGACCGATGACACTAATGACACTAATTACACTAATGACACTGTGACACTAATGACATACATGAACTATTAGACACTATTGAAAAACCATGCGAAAACTATACGAAAACTATACGAAAAATATGCAAAAGCTATATGGAACAATACGACAACTATGCGAAAACTATATGCAAACTATATGAATACTATATGAAACTTATATGAAAAATATATGAAAACTATATGAAGTCTACATGAAATGCATATGAAAACTATGTGAAAACTATATGAAGACTGCATGAAAACTACATGAAAACTATATGAAGACTATATAAAAACTATATGAAAACTACAGGAAAGCTATATGAAATACATATGAAAACTATATGAAAGCTATATGACAATTATATGAGAGCCATAGGACATCTAACTGAAAACTAACTGAAAACTAGCTGAAAACTACATGAAAACTATATGAAAACTATATAAAAACTATCTGAGAACCATATGAAAACTATGCGACAACTAACTGAAAACTAATTGATGACCGAAGACACTAATGACACTGTGACACTAATGACATATATGAACTATTGGACACTATTGGAGTGCCATGCGAAAACTGTACGAAAACTATACGAAAAATATGCGAAAACCATACGGAACAATACGAAAACTATGCGAAAACCATATGATAAGTATATGAAAACTATGTGAAAACTATATGAAGACTGCACGAAAATTATATGAAAACTATATGAAGAGTCCATAAAAACTATATGAAAACTATATAAAAGCTATATGAAATACATATGAAAACTATGTGAAAGCTATATGACAATTATGAGAGCCATACGACATCTATCTGAAAACTACATGAAGACTGTATGAACTAACTGATGACTGATGACACTAATGACACTCAAATTGACACTCAAATTGAGACTACTGACACCATTGACACTCAAATTGACACTATTGACACTCAAATTGACACTATTGACAGTAATTGGGAAAAGACCGTTCCAGGACACCATAAAATTCAAAAAATAGTATCTTTGAAAACCACATAAATTCATGAATTTGAACCCTTTTTCAGGTTATTAAGACCTAAATACATGAATTTAGTCCATTCAAAAAGTACCATTTTTTCAAAAAATGGCATTTTTAAAAACGACATAAATTCATGAATTTGAGCCCTTTTTCAGGTTATGAAGACCTAAATTCATAAATATGGTCGTTTTTAAAAATACCCAATTTTCAAATTTTTCAAAATCTCAAATTTGAGAATTACAATTTTCGCCCTTAAAATCATGACCGGTCCAGGACACCGAAAATCAGAAAAGTTAAGAATCTCAAAATTTGTGAATTACAATTTTCTCGCTTAAATTATGACCGTTCCAGGACACCGAAAAAATCATAAAAGTTAAGAATCTCAAATTCATGAATTTTATCCATCTTTCAGGTTTTTAAAATATATCATGTGACTAAAAATATTTCTTTAAAAATGGAAGAAACAAAAGTGGAAGAAACCGCAAGAATATATCCTTCGTTATCATATGAACGTAGTTCTACTTTAATGGACATTGAAAAGATTAACATTGAAAAAATGAATAAAGAAAAACACAAAGATAGAGTACGTTATATGAAAGATAAGGAATCTCAATTATTATTAAGATTAGAGCATTATAAAAAATTAAGAAAGAGATGGACTAAAGTTGAGAATGTAACACAAGGAATTGGCATATTCTTAACAATAAGTTTAGGCGCTCTCACTATTGTTATATCTTCTGGTGTTTTAGTAATTCCAGTAGTTGCTACAGCTTTAACAGGTACGGGTGTTTTTGCAACTTCACTTGTTACAATGTTAGATAAATCTTTAATAACTAAGAAACGAAAATCATTAAAAACTAAGCATTTACATATTAAAGAAGTCTATGACAAATTGCATTACTACTTTCAAAGAGTATGTGATGATAATGTTATTACGTTAGATGAGATTGAAAAATTTGATCAAATAGCTAATGAAGTAAATCAAATATCATTTCAATTACAGTCAGAAAAAGTTGATGATAAGAATAAACAGGATGGCAAAATTTCGAGTCATGGTAAAACTTTTACTGATGGTAAAATTTCTAATGAAGAAAATGACAAAATATTTTTAGAAGAGCTAAAATCTTTAAGCGAAAATTTAAGCAAAACTTTATTAAACAAAACTTTATTAAACAAAACTTAAAACGAGAAACCTTTAAACGAAAAGATGTCAGACAACAAAGCAATAAAAAAATAATTTGTTCAGTAAAATGTTTTTGTTGTATTCCAATGTTACCACAAAATTCAAATATTATATTTTAAAAATGGATAAAATTAGAGCTGATAATCAAAAAAGAATTAAACAATTAGAAGAGTTAATAAAACAAAGAAATATTATGAAAGAAAATCATCTTCAACATAGAATGATAAAAGCTGGTATTCAATCTGATATGTTTGAAAAAATGCAGCAAACCGAGCAAGTAAAAACTGATTTTGAAAAAACTATGAAACCATTTAAAACTCTTGAAAAAGAACTTACAAATAATGATAAACAAATTGATATAACAGATCCAGAGCACAAAACTATATTAGATGACTATGGATTACTAGAATCAAACATTAATAAGAAATTACCAAAATCTATGCAATTTGAACATTCTATCTCATTTATAGATGGAAAAACAATACCTAGATTTTATCTCGGACAAAAAGAAATATTTCCACAACCTTTTCGAGGTTTAAGTTTTTCACCAGATAAATCTCCTTTTAATTTAGATAGAAATTTTGTTGATCTTTTAAGAGGAGCAGATTTAAATAATTATGCTGTAGAAGATCTCATAAAATATAAAGCTATGTTAGATAGAGTTGGTGCAGTAAAATCTCTTAGACGTTATAAACAATTAGAAAATTTATTATCAACGGGAGTTAAAGTAGGAAAAGGTTTATCTAAAAAACAGAAAACAGAAAAAACTGTATTCTTACCAGATGAACCACAAGAATTACTAAATAGATTAAATATTTTAATATCGGCAATAAAAGAAGGACATAATTCTAGTTTCAATGAAATTCATGCTATATTGAAAAGACTGTTAGAAAAGAAGATTCTAAATGAAGAGGATTATAAAAGTGTAGCTGAAATATGTTGTTTCTAATTTTTATCTATGGTTTTTATTCATGATTTTTATCTATGATTTTTATCTATGATTTTTATCTATGATTTTTATCTACGATTTTTATCTATAATATTTATTCAAAATTTTAACTAAAAAATGTGTTCAGCAGATTTGGACAAAATTAATAATCATTTAGAAAATCTAACAGAGATTTTGGGTTCATCAAAATTTAGTACGACGTTAAAAATTATAATAACTACTTCATCACACACTTGTAATTTAGAACCCATTCTACATTTGGAACAAAATAAAAATTATCAAATTGCATTGACTAGTTTCTCTACATTTAACACTATTCAAAATGTTATAAAAGATGTGAATGATCAATTTAGATATTCTACTGATAAAGGCAAAACATGGAAAATAGTAACTTTTCTTCCTGGTTCTTACGAAGTTGAATCAATATCAAATGAAATTAAGAGACATTTAGGTATACCATTTAAAGATAAGAAACAATTACATTTTGCAGTTGAACCGGCAGTCAATAAATTTTCTCTTACTTTAGACGAAAATCATCAAGTTGATTTCAATCATGATAGATCATTGTCAAAGCTATTAGGATTTAATAAACAAACTTATAGTCAAGGTTATCATTTAGGTGAGAAGATTCCAAAAATAACTGAAATAAATTCAATTGTTGTACATTGTGACATTATTGAAGGAGGATATATAAATGGTAAATTGTCAAATTTGATATTCAGTTTTCCAGCTTTTACTGTACCCTTTGGTTATAGATTAAATGTATTTCCCCAAACATTAATATATTTTCCTATTACAAGAAAAACTATTAACAACATTGGCATTAGAATCACTGATGAGAAAGGACAAGAAATAAATTTTGGAGGTGAAGAGATTATGATAGATCTTTTGGTTCGGGAGGTATAAACTCCCACGCGAAGCTAGAGAAGTTTAATTTTCTTCTTCTTCTTTAAAAATAAAAATAAAATAAAAATAAATTTTTTTATTAAAAAATGAGTGAACTACCACCATTAAATAAAAAGAAACTCAAATTTAATCATCATCCAAATTTATCTAATAAAGTTTTGTCAGTTATTTGCGGAAGATCAGGTTGTGGAAAAACATATCTATTATTTAAAATTTTAACGATTCCAAATTTTTTGGATTATAAAAATCTTATAATTTATACAACAACAGCAGAACAACCCGTCTATCAATTTTTAAAATATGGATTTGAAAATAATCTTAAAAAAACAGCAATTGCTTCATTATTCAAAGAATATGAAAAATCTGAAGATGAAGAAGAAATAAGTTCGTGGTGTGAAGAAGCAGCAAAAAATAATCAGTTACTTGAATCCAATAAAAATAAGCATATAAGGATACAATTAATAGATGATAGTGGTAATATGCAAGATCCTAGTAAACTAGATAAAACAATGAAACATTGTGTAATTTTTGATGATTGTGTTAATGATAGAAATCAGTCAGTTCAGAGAAATTATTTCACAAGAGGTAGACATAATAACTGTAGTGTTTTTTATTTAACACAAAGTATTTATTCATTAGACGGAAGTGTAATTAGAAAGAATGCAAATATATTTATACTATTTGAAATAAATGCAAGAAACTTATGTGATTTGTTAAGAGATTTATGTGTAAGAAATAAAGATGAATTTAAACAATCGTGTAACAATGCTTGGTCAAAAGATTATGGCTTCATTACAATTAATATTGATAAAAAAATTCATGATAGAGTTATCGAACAATTGTTCTCTGACTAGGCTTCGCCTCGAGGGGCTTCGCCCCGACTGAAAGTCGATAGAACATTTGTTTACCGAGTGATAAAAAAATATACAAATATAGTGTTATAATATTTTATTATTTTTTATTTTATGTATATATCAAATTTGTCTATCTTAGAAATTAGAAAATTAAAAAGGTGAAGTAGTTATTCCATCAGGTAAAATTTTTCTTTTATCATCAAATGGATCTAATGCTAATTTATGTTCTTCTTTTAAATACATTTTATGTTTCTTTGAATTAAGTCTATAATTACATGCTGTTTTTATTTCATTATTAAATAATACATTTTTATAATCTTGAAATGTTATTTGATTAGCCGCTGATGCCTTTGAAATTCCTTTTAATGTTTTATGTGTTTTAATATTATTAGTTGTGTTATAACAATAACATTTAGATTTTAAAAATATAGCTTCTGTTATGAAATCTTCATTTCCTTCTAATTCATCTTTTACTTTACATAAATCAGAAGGATGAATGATATCTTTTATTTTATCTATTTCTTCATCAAGTGTAGAATTATACGGTATTGTTAATTCTAAGAAAACAGAATCGGTATCTGTAAAGTGTAATTTATAGTTTTTGCCGTAAGCAGGTGCTAAATAATCATATATAAATCTATACATAAATAGTTTAGCTAATTCTAATATAGTGAATTCTATAAAATTAAACTTATCATGTTTTACGCTGATTCGACGTAAATGTACAGCACATAGTTCATCACTAAATCTAGTAGTTCTTTTATATGTAGGTTTCCTTGTTAAATTTTGAAACCTATCTTTATCATAAACTATTTCAATATTTTGTCTATTACGCACATTTTCTAAAGTCTTACCATAAAATGCATTATTCATTAATTTGAAGAACACGTTTCCAAAATCATCTTTATTTCTTTTAGCTATTTTACGTTTTTCAATATTGAACTCTATATAATCTTTTAACCACCTAGATTTTCTATACACTAGTTTCCGGTGAATTTTTGTGAGAATCATTCCATGATCTAAATACCAATCTAGCATTCTTCCTTCAACAACATACTTTCCTTTATTGCTTTGTGTTAACATAAGTTTTTTTGTTGGTCTGTATTTCTTAGGAATTATAGATTTTTGATAATCTGAAAAATCTTCTATATTGGGAATTTTGTTTTCGGGACAGAAAGGAAAATATTTTGTTTTATCTTTTATTTCATCAGGATATACTAAATCAACTTCATATATATAACCATGATTATAATTTCCATCATATGTTTTTTGATAATCAAGAATATTACACCATGACATTTCACCTGTTGGTAATTCTTGTATCATGCAAGAAGAATATAAGCTATTAAAATCATAATATAACAAATAGTTTTCTCTCATGAATTCATCAATTGCATTTTCACGTTCTACTCCTTCTCGTTTCGTTCGAAAAATTTCTAATATTTTTTCTTTTTCTTCTGGAGATAAAGGTTTCATTATTCCATATTCTTGTGGATTTACTTTCTTATTGTAACATTTAACATATCTATCACCTAAAACTGATGAAACTCCACCTCTAATCCCAGATTCAAAAAATAATAATTTATCATATGTATTTTCTTTATAATGTTTAAGTTTAACGGACTTTGTCCTAGAGCCATCGGCTTGAACATTTGTATGTTTTAATCCTGCTAACCATGTTAAACCTGGTGTAGAATAACAATAACATGGATCTATTCCGTAATATTCTAAACACATATCACGAAAGTTTTCAAAAAGATCAGCAAGGATTAATACATCTATCTGAAGATATTTCATTGTATAATCATACATTGTTCTACAATTTAACTCTCTCCAATTTTTTTCAGCTTCTGCATAGTCTTCTTCAGATAATTGTGATTGTTTTAATGTTGATGTAAATTTATTTATTGGAGGAAGTTGTTTTTCTTCCATAATTTCATTCACAGAATTAAAATCTCCAGTCAAACCAGTCTTTGACTATGAACCACAGGTTAAATATTCATACGGAAATATGCCTTTTAAAGGTTTTAAATTATATTTATTTAATATTTTACATTGTTCAGGTTTCAAAGTTTTTCCCATAACATCTAATGAATAAGGAGTAAAAAATCTAAATGCATCTAAAATTCTAATACAACCTAATTGCATTGAAAAATATTCTTCTTCTGTTTTACATAGTACATTTATTTGTTGTTGTTGTAATTTTTCAGATGAAAATAAATCTTTCATTACTAGATGGAAATCATATTTAGAACCATTGTAGAAATATAAAGGAACAAAGTTATATTTAAATTTATTAGCATTAAGATTACAAGAATTATGTGCTGCACCTCTATATAATCCATTTAGATGATCATGATCTTTTACTTTGTCGGCAGAGCCGTCGCTTCGCTTGTCAAGATATCTACCTCTGCCATTTTTATAATTTTTGTAAATTCTTTTCCACAGTAATAACAATTTGTTTCATTAACAAAATTAATTTTTTCTTCATCCGTTAATGGCATCATTGGTATATTTGTTTCAAGCAATTGTGAAAAATAATTTTGTAATTCTTCTACTTTCTTTGTAAACATTTCTGAACTATCTTCACCATAGTATTGATAATATTCTGATTTAAATAATTCAGGATAATTTGAATGAATGTACATTCCCCAACATAATGGTTTTTGTTCAAATAAATATTTTTCTTTACTTTGTTCAGCTGCACTTTTTTCAGAATTATCATTTTCAGAATCGGGCAAAGCCCTGGATTTTTCCGTTCGATTTTGTGTCATATTAACATTATATGCTTCAAAATCACAATAAATAGTAAAGGGTACTTTATTTTTGAAATACCATTTATTGTATTCTAAATAATCACCTTTAGGAAAAGTATTTTCAACTGCTTCATTTTGTTGACAATTCTCCAAATGTCTATTCATTTCTTCTTTAGTTCTAAAACTTGTCATACATTGAAGACAAGGAAAATTTGTATTATCTGAAGTTTTTGTATATATAGAAACATCTTTACACAATATAAAATGACCCTGATAATATAAAATATTCGCTTGTGCTGGTTGTTTTGTTTGTTTTAATTTTTCAAATTTATCTTTATTTATTTCATTTGTTTCATCAATTTGTCTTTGTAAATCTTTTTCAGACTGTTGATAATTTTGATTGAATATTTTCAGCTGTTGTTCATATTCATTATTATATTGTTCTTTACATTGTTGTTGACATTTTTTTAAACATTCATTTAATTCTTTATTTTCTTCATTATTTAATTCTTTATTGTCTTTATTTAATTCTTGAATCGTTTCTATCTTATTTTGATATTTATGGCCATATTCTTGTACTAATATTTTTGTTTGTTGTTGATAATCTGTTTTACATTTTTGTAAACTTTCATTTAAATTTTGTAATTTTTGTTGATATTCTAAAGATAAAGATAGATAATCGGAATTATAATCATAATTATAATTACGTCCTTTATAATTATTATGATTAATCATTATTGGTGATAGTGTTTTAACAATTTGAAATTTTTCAGTACATACTATATTTCCTTGGTAAAAAATATTATGATGCATGTAATTTCCTCTATCATTATATACTATTTCTGATTGACATAAATTTTTATTATTCAAATAAAATTTTTTTGAATCTGAGTAAAGTGGAGTAATTTTACCAATAGAAACATAATTCACATTTAATTCAAAAACATTTACTTCTATTAAATTTTTATTCTTTTTATGAAACTTTATTAACCTATTATAATCATATGGAAATTCATGTAAGCCATCAGAGAGATCAAATTCCTTTATGTATTCTTCTTTATTTTAATGACTTAGTCTCTCTTTGTGATATTCTGCAGGATGTAAATGTGCTATAATACTCCACAGAAAACAATAATCATCTTCATTTTTTATGTTGATTATTTGTGGTGAACTGAAAGGTAAAGGAACATAACTACCACCAGTATTATTTTTATATTTATCAATTACTATTTTCTTAGATAGTATTTTAACAAATCTCCAACCAGATTCACGTAACTGGGCTTCAATTATACAATTTTCTAATTTAAGTATCATTTGTTCAAATATGGGTTGTATATCATTTACATTATGAATTTCTTGTGAATTTGTAAAATGTCCTTGTAGTATTTCTTCAGGAATTCCATCAGGTCCATTTTTTGTATAAAGTACTTCTACATTCATATAACATTTGAAAGATTTCTTAAATATTTTGAAAAAGTTTTTTAATACATTATAAAAAGTTTCATCGGTCTCATTATGTTCAACCGATTCATTAAATAAATATTTTATATCTGTTACCGCTTCATCGGTTTTTTTAGTTTCATCAAACTCATCTATTTCGTTAAATTCATCAGTATCGCTAAATAAATATATTCCATCTGGTACATGTTCATTTTCACTATTAAAAACTTTTTTATATTCCGAATGTGAATAATCATCAAACATTTTTTTAACTTTTATATCAGTAGGTAATGTTTCTAGATAGTTTTTATAACTATCTAATTTTAATATATTTCCTTCATCAACTGGTTCTACATTTTGTAAATGCAATTTACTATTTAAATGAGATTGATAACTTCTTTTTGTTTGCAACTTTTTTTTACATAAGTTACAATAAAAATTGGTATTTTCTATTTTTTTATTTTTTAAGGAAAAAATTGTGTTTTAATTTTAGATATAGACATTCTAATAACAAGGTCTTGAGAGTTATTATATATTATTATATATTTCACGTTCTTTAGTTATTTTATTTTCTTTATCATATTAAGTTTAATCATATTAAGTTTTATCATATTAAGTTTTATCATATAACGTTTTATCAAAAGATAATTTAAATTTATTTTCACTAACTATTGATTCTTCATCATCATAAATTGATTCTTCATCATCATCATCAATTACACTTTTTGGAATTGGATACCATTCTCTTATTGGAATATCTAACTCTAAATTACATCTTTTATCTGATAATAATATAATAGAGAAAAATATTGGTCTTTGTTCTCTTTTGGAAAATTTAATAACACCACCATAATCTGAATCACTTTTAGTTTTTATTAAAGATGATAAAATTTTAAATTGATTAGATGTAAATCCTAATTTAAATTTTGTAGACCCGACACATAGTTGTCGAACAGTATCTTCAACTATACCACCATTATTATTTTCAATTGTAAGAAAATGAAATTTAGATAAATTTTGATTATATGTAGTATTAATATCATGTACATCAGTATGAGATATAAATTTTTCTTCACTTAAATTTTTATAATTACTAATATTTTTATAATCTTTCTTACCATTTACATCATTTTCAGATGTTTCAGAATCATCATCTATATTATCATCATCTATATTATTATCATCATTATTATCATAAGATTCTTTAAGATCGGGCAAAGCCTTAGAACCTTCGGTTCGTTTATTATGATTATGATTATGGACATTGTTAATAGTATAAGGTGTTGTCCACATATAAATTTTTTCTTGTTGAGCCATTTATGTAAGATTTTAATAAATTAATATTTAAATTGGAATACAATCCTATATATGTATCATCATCATATCTTTGCGGCATTTCTAATGTTTCTTGTTTATAAATTGTATCTCTATAATATACTTGACATAATAATTCTTCGTTATGCTTTTTACTCTCTATGTGAATGTTATATTGATTTTGATCGTCAACAAATAATCTAATTTTTTCCTTTGAGAAAGATTTTAATTTTTTAACTAACTCTTTAATATTGATATAATTAATAATTTTAGTTTCTATCCAATCAGTATTACTAATTGGTAATACTGCTCTAATAAAACCATAAACATTATTATGACCAATAATAACCATATTTTCTTTATTTAATTCAACATAAGCTACATCATTATATTTGCTTACAATCTCCATAAATTTTATAAACGGGTCTCCTGGAAATAAACAATAGTTAGTTTCTATAGAAGGTAAACCTTTTGTTTGTTCTCTAAATATTTCGGCTTGTAATTGAAATAAAATATTAACATCTATACATGGATTTGTAATAGTATTATTATTATTATTATTATTATCAAAACATTTATTTCCAAATCCCGTTGATCTCGTCGAATAAAAAGAACAGGATGATGCGGACGAATATAATTTTTTTAAATTTGCTTTATCCATTTTTTTATTTTTATTAGAAAAAAATTTATTTTTTTATTTTTATTAGAAAAATTTTTATTTTTTTATTGTTAAAAAATGATGTTACCAAATGTTGGTGGAGGTGCATATATCCCGAATAATCGTGAATTAGAAATAGAGATAGAAAATTATATCATGAAAACTGGAGACGTTTTATCTGGTCCATTGCATCTTTCTTTTCTTCCGCAACAAAATACAGAGTTAACAAATAAACAATATGTTGATACACAAATCAATGACTTAAAAGAAAAATATATAAACGATGTTTTGGTTCCACTGATGAATGAATTAAAGTTGCTTAAACTTAATGGCAAATCATTAAACGAAAAATTATTAAAACTTGATAAAAAGGATAGAGAGCTAGAAGCAGATATAGCAAAACTTTTTAAAAAGATTTCAGAACAATCATAAAATTTTAATATTACTTTCTTTAAATTTAAAATCTGCAGTCATTAAAAATAAACATCAGATAAAAATGTTAAAAGAACAATTAGAAGATGAAATAGAAAAACTACCTGAAAGAATTTTAAAAAATTTAAAGCAGTTACAAACTACATTCCAAAAAAGTGTTGATGAATTGAGTTCTAAAATTACTCAACAAATGAAAAAGATGAATAGAATAATAAATGAAGTAAACTCACTTAATCAAAAAGTTGATAAAATGAAAACTCTTAAAATCAATTTAGAAAATGAATTAAAGTAAAATTTACAAGAAAACTCTAAAGAAAATAAAGAACAGTTAGATGCTGTTAAAAGACAATTAGATGTTCTTAAAATTAAGTTAAATGCACTTAAAACGGCATTGAAGATTAATCAGCAGAAAATGCAAGTTAATAGAAAAGAAATTAAAGTACATCACACGCTGCTTGACGCAATCGATAAAGTGCAACAGTCAATTAATAAAGTTATCTCGAAGTTGTTGTCCATTCACGAACGTAAATCTTGATCGACGAAGTCTTGGGTTTCTAACCTATCGGAGCGAAGCTCCTCGAGGCTTTAGCCAATCGGACCAAAGGTCCTCAGGTTACTAACCAATAGAACTTTGTTCAGAGGCTTTAGCCGATCGGACCAAAGGTCCTCAGGTTACTAACCAATAGAACTTTGTTCAGAGGTTTTAGCCGATCCTAAACGTAAATCTTAGCGCAAATATTAACGTAAATATTTTTTCCCAAAAGTCAAATTTAATCCTAAAAAATGCCTATAATTTATAAACACAATCTTAAACATTTTGCTTCAAATCAAAGAATTGCTCATGAACCACGTATGAATCCTGTTTATCATTATGATAATAGAGAAACAGTTCACACGGAAGGAGCTGGCATCTTCTCTGGTATAGGAAGTATCGTTAACTTAATTAAAAATAATAAAGATTTGATTACATCTGCTGCAAAAGGAGCAGCTGCTATAGGTAGTACAGCTAGTGCAATATCAAATGCTGTCAAGTCTCAAAACGAATTAAAACAACTAGAAGCTATTCGTAAACTTAGGAATGATTCTGAAGAACTAAAAAATTTAAAAAAACTTTCAGAGGAAACAAAAAATAAAATTGCTAACATAGCTGATGGGGAAACCTTGAGGAGCGGAGCTCCGTATGATGGTAAACATAAGAAGAAATCAGGCGTAGCCATAAAACGTTCAATTGAAGAAATAAGAGGAAATGGCGTGAGCAGCAACCTTCGGTTTAACCAGCAAAGCTGTAGCGGAGCTGGTCAAGCAAAATTCTAAAATTATGTTTTTTAGTAAAATTTTTTTTAGTAAAATTTTTTTAGCGAAATTTTCTTAGCAAAATTTTTTTAGTAAAATTATTTTAGCAAAATTATTTTAGCAGAATTTTCTTAGCAAAATTTTTTTAGTAAAATTATTTTAGTAAAATTATTTTAGCAGAATTTTTTCTGTGTGTGAGGAAAACAAAAAGTCAAATTATTTTTTATAAAAATGTCTTCGCTTATCGAAAATAAATTTAGATTAGACGATCCTCCGTTCGTCAGTCGCAATCAAAAGAAGAATGACTATATAAGAATTGCTATGAATCCCGGATCTTCCAGTAGAGTAAATACTGGAGGTGATTTAATTTTTGAAGTTGATAATCAGCAGAGTTATTTATATTTACCTGGTTCCTTTTTACACTGTGAATATTCTTTATATAGTGATGCTAATTTTACAACACCATTACCAGATACCGATAATATTGCATTAGAGAATAATTTTTTCCAAGATTATTTACACAAATGCGTTTAGATGTTGCAACTCAAAATATAGAAACAATAAGTGATTCTCCAGGTGTAATTGATAAAATGCTTAGATTTGTAACAATTGGTGAAAATAATAAAAAGCATGAAATCGAAGGTTGGTTTCCTGATACTAATGATGGTATAACTATAGATGATGTAACTCACGCTGGAACAAATGCAGCAGGAATTGCGAAAGATGTAGAAAATATTGCAAATCATTTAAATAAAACAAACAATAGTGCATATAAAGAAAGACGTGAATTTAACAAGAAAAGTAAACAGACAGTAAATTGGTCATTGTCTCCATTATTCGGATATTTAGATTATGATAAAATATCATATCAATTAAAATTTAAATTAATAATTCATCGTACAGCAAATAATGAATTAATCTTTTTTGGTAAGACTGGAAAAAAAGCATATTTAAAAATTGATAGACTTGAATGGTGGATTAAGCATATTACTCCTAGTTTAGAGATTGAAACAGCTATTGCAAAAAGATTAAATACTAACAAACCAATTCCAGTAAATTTTCTAAAGCGTACTGCTAGTTCAGTAACTTTTTCCGAACAAAGATTTAACTGGCATTTTACTAGAACTTCGAATACTCCAAGATATATTACTAACTTTTCAAAGAAATAATTCTCCAAGTTTTGATAAGAACAACAATCTTTTTCATATTAATACAATTCGAAGTTTACAAGTTTCATTAAATCAAACCCGATATCCAATTGATCCATTAAGATTCGATGATACCAATAATCAATTTATGGAAGGATATGATTCTTATCGAAATCTTTGTATAGAATTTGGAGTTGAACCACAATTAACTCCTGGAGATTGGAGACATTTATATCCTGTTTTCTGTTTCGATTTAAGTGCACAATCTGAAGATATTATCAAGACTGGTTGTGATGTAACAATTAATATTGAAAAGAAAGATTCCACAACTTCATTGATGGCTTATGGTTTATTGCTAGAAGATGTAAAATATTCTATTGAAATTCTTAATGGAAAGATGGCTAGGATAGGCTAAAGCCAGAGGAGCTTCGCTCCGATAAGTTAATAAAAATTTTTGTTAACTTAAATTTTTTTTTAGTAATTAGTAATAAAATTTTTTTGTAACTAGAATAAATTAAAAATTCCTAATTTAAAATTTAGTCATAACTAGAATAGATTAAAATTTTTTGGTAACTTAAAATTTTTTTATTAAAAATGTCGCAAGCGAAAAGTAATAATAATAAAACTGTTGAATTAAAATTACGTAATATTGTTGACAAAAATACACCTAAAACTATTACGATTAACAAAAAAAAAGTATTACATAAGTAAACCAATGATAGAGAATATTCAATTACAAGAAGAAAAGAATGGCGGGATTCTCCCATTAATTCCACTAATAATAGGTGGCATAGCAGCTGCAGGAAGTGTTGCAGGTGGGACAGCTGGTATTGTCCAAGCAGTAAATAAAAATAAATCAGAGAAGGCAGCATTAGAAGAACAAAAACGTCATAATAGAGAGTTAGAGAAAGTTGCCAGGGGTGAAGGAATAGTAGATAATTTTATTAGTAAATTAAAATTAGTTGATGAAGGAAAACGAGTTCTTAAAAATATTCTCCACAATGTTGATGATTTAATTGAAATCAAAGAAACTAAAGATGGTTCTGGAATATATCTAAGTCCTAGTATGATAAGGTAATAACCTCAGGACCTTTGGTCCGATCCGGCAAAACATTTATTTTATCTCTTAAAATGAATTCTACAAATTCCGAAAATTTAATTAAATTAAAAATTGCTAATTTAGATTTATTGAATTATCTATTAAACAAAAATAAAAACTCAAACTGTCAGCATATTGGAGGTAGGTGACATACAAAAAACATTAGAAAACTTTCCTGGATTTATTTGGAGTAAATATTCGAAAGAAAAACATCTTCCCGGTCATTCATATACTGGTCCAGGAACTCGATTAGATATAAGAATAGATGAGAATAATAATCCAAAACCAGGTGAAGAACCAATAAATAGAGTAGATGCCGCAGCTTACAGGCATGATTTAGCTTATCGAAATCATGATCTAAGTTCTCGACATGCAGCTGATAAGAAGATGATTCAAGAATGAGATAGTATTCAAAATCCTACATTTAGAGAAAAAATTGAAGGAATGTTTGTTAAGAAAGCTTTACAAGCTAAAATATTATTCGGACAGGGTTTAAATGAAACGACAGCAAAGCTGTCTGAGAGCAACGCTCGAACCTACGCCTCTGAAATGTCGAATGACCTAGGACGCTATGCGTCCGAAATTCATAAAGAATATAGAAGGCCTAAATATTCATTGAAAGTAAAAGTATTTAATAAAGATGACATTTGGGGTGCTGATCTTATTCATATGCCGAATGAAAGGGACTACAAATACGCATTGACCGTTATAGATTTATATACACGATACGCTTGGGTAAAGCCTTTAAAAAATAAAAGTGGTCTGTCAGTTAAATATGCGTTTGAAGAAATCTTTAAAGAAAGTAAGAGAACGCCAAAAAAATTGTTTGTTGATAAAGGGTCGAATTTTATAACCGAAACGTTCAGCCACTATTTGAAACTGTTTATTCAACTGAAAATGCAGGGAAGGCCGTAGTGATAGAAAGATTCAATCGGACGTTAAAAAATAAATTATTCAAGAAATTTACTGAGCAAAGAAATCAGAAATGGTTGAAGATATTACCAGGAATTGTAGAAGAGTACAATAATAAAGTTCATTCTGGTATTGAAGAAACCCCAAAGAATGCTTCTGACGACCCTGATTTGATAAGAAAAAAAATATTCGAGAATAATAATTCGAACGAAAATAATAATTTGAATGAGAGTAATCCGAATTTGCAGAAACTTAAGCCGAAATTTAAAATTGGAGATAGAGTTAGAATATTTAAATATAAGAATAAATTTGAAAAAGGCTTCGTCGGATACTGGACTAAAGAAATATTTGAAGTTTGTAAAATAAACCAAACTTATCCGATTACTTACGAAATCAAAGATTTAGATGATGAAAATATCAGAGGCCGATTTTATCAAAATGAACTACAACGAACTGATTTTTAATTATCATTATTATTATTATTATTGGAACTAACGTTTCGGGAATGAAATTCCCTTTTTAGGCGTAGCCATAGAATCTACGGTTCGTTCAATTCTAACATAATATCAAGAAATGGTACTCCTTTTTGTAATTTAGATAAAACATAAAGACATAATTGACCACAGTAAGTAGTTCCTGGTTTTTGAATTTGAAATGTATTATAAATTCCATTGCCAAGTAATTTTTTGACTTTGTTTGTAGGTGGAAGTCCATAAGAGTCGAACCAATAGTTCTCAGCCTCTGGGCGGTCGAAATAGTAATTATCTCGATTTTTATTAAAGATACCTGCAGACCAATGTACGCCTTTTTGGTCTGAAGTGTGAAGATTCGTTATGAAATTTTCAGTTGGCTTATTTTTGATCAATTGTAATTCGTCTCTCATTAGAAAATGAAAATTCTTTATTCCCAATTGATTTGCGATTTTCTTTAAATCGAAATTCGTTGTTGTTTGTGTTCCATATAATTTCAAAAACTCATTTATGTTGCTCATTTTATAATAAAAAAATTTCTTAAGGAACCCCTAGAAGACAGAAGGGAGGGGGTATTGATTTAAAACTGTTCTCTAATGATGACTTTCCTTACTACTTATTCGATTTTGAAATGATATAATTTAATCTAAATTAAAACGTTACATTGTTACATTTAATTAGTAGAGTTAGTGTTTCGTACATCTTTTAGCAATAGTAATTCAACCCTCATCAATATGTGAAAATTCTTCATTCCCAATTGATTAGCAATCTCATTTAAATCGAAATTTGACGTGATTTTGTTTGCCGTATATTTTTAGAAAGTCTCTAATGTTACTCATTTTAAATGGAATAAAATCTATTTCAGAAATTTCTCAAAAGAATTGTCGTGTAGCAGCTGCTAAAATTGTGTCAGCTGATACGAGTGAAGGAAATCACAGACAATAGGTCATGATACGGGTTGTGAAATCTCATTCACACTATGAGAACAAAAGAACAAATACAATCTAAACACAATAGACATATGAGAGAGAAGAGAAATGAATGAGCATTTCTCTTCATTTTGGTTTCCATAACAATAATTCATGCGACACTATTTTGAATGGAAAAATACACCAATTGTCGAACTATGTCGGCACTTTTATCGACACATTTTCCGGCTCCAAGAAAACAATTTTGGTGTAAATTTCCATTAGCGTTCAAGGTCATTCTATTAAAAGCATACGGGAATTATTCTCATTGAAGACAAGCAATTGTTTTAAAGATTGCATGTCATTGTGAATACAATATTCCTGTAAAAGACAGGATCGAGAGAGAGAGAGAAAGAAAGAAAGAAGTCACGCTGCTCCGTAAAAGTTTAATTGAGATAACGAAGGATATATTCTTGCGGTTTCATCCACTTTTGTTTCTTCCATTTTTAAAGAAATATTATTAGTCACATGATATATTTTAAAAAACCTGAAAGATGGATAAAATTCATGAATTTGAAATTCTCAACTTTTATGATTTTCGGTGTCCTGGAACGGTCATGATTTTGGGGGTGAAAATTGTAATTCTCAAATTTGAGATTTTGAAAAATTTGAAAATTGGGTATTTTTAAAAACGACCATATTTATGAATTTAGGTCTTCATAACCTGAAAAAGGGTTCAAATTCATGAATTTATGTCGTTTTTAAAAATCCCATTTTTTGAAAAAATGGTACTTTTTGAATGGACTAAATTCATGTATTTAGGTCTTAATAACCTGAAAAAGGGTTCAAATTCATAAATTTATGTCGTTTTTAAAGATACTATTATTTGAAATTTACGGTGTCCTGGAACGGTCTTTTGCCCATTACTATTGACACTCAAATTGACACTATTGACACTCAAATTGAAATTATTGACACTCAAATTGACACTATTGACACTCAAATTGACACTATTGACAATCCAATTGACACTATTGACACTCAAATTGACACTATTGACAGTATTCACACTCAAATTGACACCATTGACGCTCAAATTGACACTATTGACACTTAAATTGACACTATTGACACTGAAATTGACACTACTGACTCTCAAACTAACGCTATTGACACTCATATATACGCCATTGACACTGAAAATGACATTACTGACACTTAAATTGACACTATATGACACTATATGACACTACATGAAAACTATATTAAAACCATATGAAAACTATACGACAACTAACTGAAAACTAATTGATGACTGATGACACTAATGACACTAATGACACTGTGACACTAATGACACTGTGACACTAATGACATACGAGTATATGAACTATTGGACACTATTGGAAAACCCTGCGAAAACTGTACCAAAATTATACGAAAAATATGCGAAAACTATACGGAACAATACGAAAACTATGCGAAAACTATAAGCAAACCATGTGAATACTATATGAAAACTATATGAAGAATATATGAATACTATATGAAAAATATATGAAAACTATATGAAGGCTACATGAAATGCATATGAAAACTACGCAAAACTATATAAAGACTGCATGAAAACTACATGAAAACTATATGAAGACTCTATAAAAACTATGTGAAAACTACAGGAAAGCTATATGAAATACATATGAAAACTATATGAAAGCTATATGACAATTATATGAGAGCTATACGACATCTAACTGAAAACTAACTGAAAACTAGATGAAAACTACATGAAAAGTACATGAAGGCTATATGAAATACATATGAAAACTATGTGAAAACCATATGAAAACTATATAAAAACTATATGAAAACTATATGGAACCTATATGAAAACACAAAAAAAAATATAATGAAAATGAATGAATTATGAGAGAGCCATGCGCGACTTAACTGAAACTACTGAAAACTACTAAAAAAAAAAAAAAACAAAGAAACTAGATGAAAACTATATGAAAACTATATAAAAACTATCTGAAAACCATATGAAAACTATATGAAAGCTATATAAAATACATATAAAACTATATGAAAGCTATATGACAATTATATGAGAGCAATACGACATGTAACTGAAAACTAACTGGAAACTAGCTGAAAACTACATGAAAACTATATAAAAACTGAATGAAAACTAGATGAAAACTATATGATAACTATGTGAAAACTATATGAAGACTGCATGAAAACTATATGAAAACTATATGAAGAGTCCATAAAAACTATATGAAAACTATATGAAAGCTATATGAAATGCATATGAAAACTGTGTGAAAGCTACATTACAATTATATGAGAGCCATACGACATCTAACTGAAAACTAACTGAAGACTAGCTGAAAACTACATGAAACTATATGAAAACTAGATGAAAACTATTTGAAAACTATATAAAAACTATCTGAAAACCATATAAAGACTCTGCGACAACTAACTGAAAACTAACTGATGACTGGTGACACTAATGTCACTAATGACACTCATATTGAGACTACTGACACCATTGACACTCAAATTGACACTATTGACACTCAAATTGACACTATTGACACTGAAAGTGACACTATTGACACTCAAATTAACACTATTGACACTCAAATTGACACTTTTGACAATCAAATTGACACTATTGACACTCTAATTGACACTATTGACACTCAAATTGACAATTTTGACACTCAAACTGACACTATTGACACTCAAATTGACACTATTGACAATCCAATTGACACTATTGACACTCAAATTGACACTATTGACAGTATTCACACTCAAATTGACACCATTGACGCTCAGATTGACACTATTGACACTATTAACACTGAAAATGACACTACTGACACTCAAATTGACACAATTGACACTATATGACACTACATGAAAACTATATTAAAACCATATGACAACTATATGACAACTAACTGAAAACTAATTGATGACTGATGACACTAATGACACTGTGACACTAATGACACTGTGCACTAATGACATATATGAACTATTGGACACTATTGGAATGCAATGCGAAAACTTTACCAAAACTATTCGAAAAATATGCGAAAACTATACGGAACAATACGAAAACTATGCGAAAACTATATGCAAACTATATGAATACTATATGAAAACTATATAAAAAATATATGAAAACTATATGAAGTCTATATGAAATGCATATGAAAACTATATGAAAGCTATATGACAATTATATGAGAGCCATACGACATCTACTTGAAAACTAACTGAAAACTACCTGAAAACTAGCTGAAAACTACATGAAAGCTACATGAAACACATATGAAAACTATGTGAAAACCATGTGAAGACTTTATAAAAACTATATGAAATTTATATGGAATCTATATGAAATGCACCTGAAAACTATATGAAAGCTATATGACATTTATATGAGAGCCATGCGACATCTAACTGAAAACTAATTGAAAACTAGCTGAAAACTACAAGAAAACTACATGAAAACTATATGAAAACTATATAAAAACTATCTGAGAACCACATGAAAACTATGCGACAACTAACTGAAAACTAATTGATGACCGAAGACACTAATGACACTAATGACACTAATGACACTAATCCCACTAATGACACTAATGACACTGTGACACTAATGACATATATTAACTATTGGACACTATTGGAATGCCATGCGAAAACTGTACGAAAACTATACGAAAAATATGCGAAAACCATACGGAACAATACGAAAACTATGCGAAAACTATATCTAAACTATATGAATACTATATGAAAACTATATGAAAACTATGTGAAAACTATATGAAGACTGCATGAAAACTATATGAAAATTATATGAAGAGTCCATAAAAACTATATGAAAACTATATGAAAGCTATATGAAAACTAGATGAAAACTATATAAAAACTATATAAAAACTATCTGAAAACCATATGAAGACTATGCCACAACTAACTGAAAACTAACTGATGACTGATGACACTAATGTCACTAATGACACTCAAACTAACGCTATTGACACTCATATATACGCCATTGACACTGAAAATGACATTACTGACACTCAAATTGACACTATTGACACTATATGACACTACATGAAAACTCTATTAAAACCATATGAAAACTATACGACAACTAACTGAAAAGTAATTGATGACTGATGACACTAATGACACTAATGACACTAATGACACTGTGACACTAATGACACTGTGACACTAATGACATATATGAACTATTGGACACTATTGGAAAACCCTGCGAAAACTGTACCAAAATTATACGAAAAATATGCGAAGACTCTACGGAACAATACGAAAACTATGCGAAAACTACATGCAAACCATGTGAATACTATATGAAAACTATATGAAAAATATATGAAAACTATATGAAAACTACAGGAAAGCTATATGAAATACATATGAAAACTATATGAAAGCTATATGACAATTATATGAGAGCCATACGACATCTAACTGAAAACTAACTGAAAACTAGCTGAAAACTAGCTGAAAACTACATGAAAGCTATACGAAACACATATGAAAACTATGTGAAAACCATGTGAAGACTATATAAAAACTATATGACAACTATATGGAAGCTATATGAAATGCACATGAAAACAATATGAAAGCTATATGACAATTATATGAGAGCCATGCGACATCTAACTAAAAACTAACTGAAAACTAGCTGAAAACTACATGAAAACTACATGAAGGCTATATGAAACACATATGAAAACTATGTGAAAACCATGTGAAGACTATATAAAAACTATATGAAAACTATATGGAACCTATATGAAATGCACATGAAAACTATATGAAAGCTATATGACAATTATATGAGAGCCATGCGACATCTAACTGAAAACAAATTGAAAACTAGCTGAAAAAAACATGAAAACTAGATGAAAACTATATGAAAACTATGTGAAAGCTATATAAAATACATATGAAAACTATATGAAAGCTATATGACAATTATATGAGAGCCATACGACATCTAACTGAAAACTAACTGAAAACTAGCTGAAAACTACATGAAAAATATATGAAAACTATATAAAAACTATCTGAGAACCACATGAAAACTATGCGACAACTAACTGAAAACTAATTGATGACCGAAGACACTAATGACACTAATGACACTAATGGTACTGTGACACTAATGACATATATTAACTATTGGACACTATTGGAATGCCATGCGAAAACTGTACGAAAACTATACGAAAAATATGCGAAAACCATACGGAACAATACGAAAACTATGCGAAAACTATATCCAAACTATATGAATACGATATGAAAACTATATGAAAAATATATGAAAACTATGTGAAAACTATATGAAGACTGCATGAAAACTATATGAAAACTATATGAAGAGTCCATAAAAACTATATGAAAACTATATGAAAGCTATATGAAATGCATATGAAAACTGTGTGAAAGCTATATGACAATTAGATGAGAGCCATACGACATCTAACTGAAAACTAAGTGAAGACTAGCTGAAAACTACATGAAAACTGTATGAAAACTCGATGAAAACTATATGAAAAGTATATGAAAACTATATAAAAACTATCTGAAAACCATATAAAGACTATGCGACAACTAACTGAAAACTAACTGATGACTGATGACACTAATGTCACCAATGACACTCAAATTGAGACCACTAACACCATTGAAACTCAAATTGACACTATTGACTCTCAAATTGACACTATTGACACTCAAATTAACACTATTGACACTCAAATTGACACTTTTGACAATCAAATTGACACTATTGACACTCTAATTGACACTATTGACACTCAAATTGACACTATTGACAATCAAATTGACACTATTGACACTCAAATTGACACTATTGACAATCCAATTGACACTATTGACACTCAAGTTGACACTATTGACAGTATTCACACTCAAATTGACACCATTGACGCTCAGATTGACACTATTGACACTTAAATTGACACTATTGACACTGAAAATGACACTACTGACACTCAAATTGACACAGTTGACACTATATGACACTATATGACACTACATGAAAACTATATTAAAACCATATGACAACTATACGACAACTAACTGAAAACTAATTAATGACTGATGACACTAATGACACTGTGCACTAATGACATATATGAACTATTGGAAACTATTGGAATGCAATGCGAAAACTTTACCAAAAATATACGAAAAATATGCGAAAACTATACGGAACAATACGAAAACTATGCGAAAACTATATGCAAACTATATGAATACTATATGAAAACTATATGAAAAATATATGAAAACTATATGGAGTCTATATGAAGTGCATATGAAAACTATATGAAAGCTATATGACAATTATATGAGAGCCATACGACATCTAACTGAAAACTAACTGAAAACTAGCTGAAAACTACATGAAGGCTACATGAAACACATATGAAAACTATGTTAAAACCATGTGAAGACTATATAAAAACTATATGAAAACTATATGGAATCTATATGAAATGCACATGAAAACTATATGAAAACTATATAAAAACTATGTGAGAACCATATGAAAACTATGCGACAACTAACTGAAAACTAATTGATGACCGAAGACACTAATGACACTAATGACACTAATCCCACTAATGACACTAATGACACTGTGACAGTAATGACATATATTAACTATTGGACACTATTGGAATGCCATGCGAAAACTACGAAAACTATACGAAAAATATGCGAAAACCATACGGAAAAATACGAAAACTATGCGAAAACTATATCCAAACTATATGAATACTATATGAAAACTACATGAAAGCCATGTGAAAACTATATGAAGACTGCATGAAAACTATATGAAAACTATATGAAGAGTCCATAAAAACTATATGAAAACTATATGAAACCTATATGAACTGCATATGAAAACTGTGTGAAAGCTACATGACAATTATATGAGAGCCATACGACATCTAACTGAAAACTAACTGAAAACTAGCTGAAAACTACATGAAAACTATATAAAAACTAGATGAAAACTATATGAAAACTATATAAAAACTATCTGAAAACCATATGAAGACTATGCCACAACTAACTGAAAACTAACTGATGACTGATGACACTAATGTCACTAATGACACTCAAATTGAGACTACTGACACCATTGACACTCAAATTGTCACTATTGACACTCAAATTGACACTATTGACGCTCAAATTGGCACTATTGACACTCAAATTAAAACTATTGACACTCAAATTGACACTTTTGACAATCAAATTGACGCCATTGACACTATTGAAGCTAATGAAACTATTGACACTATTGACACTCAAATTGACATTATTGACACTCAAATTGACACTAATGACACTCAAATTGACACTATTGACAATCCAATTGACACTATTGACACTCAAATTGACACTATTGACAGTATTCACACTTAAATTGACACCATTGACGCTCAGATTGACACTATTGACACTTAAACTGACACTATTGACACTCAAAATGACACTACTGACACTCAAATTGACACTATTGACACTATATGACACTACATGAAAACTATATTAAAACCATATGACAACTATGCGACAACTAACTGAAAACTAATTGATGACTGATGACACTAACGACAATAATGACACTGTGACACTAATGACACTGTGCACTAATGACATATATGAACTATTGGACACTATTGGAATGCGATGCGAAAACTTTACCAAAACTATACGAAAAATATGCGAAAACTATACGGAACAATACGAAAACTATGCGAAAACTATATGCAAACTATATGAATACTATATGAAAACTATATGAAAAATATATAAAAACTATATGAAGTCTATATGAAATGCATATGAAAACTATATGAAAGCTATATGACAATTATATGAGAGCCATACGACATCTAACTGAAAACTAACCGAAAACTAGCTGAAAACTAGCTGAAAACTAGCTGAAAACTACATGAAGGCTACGCGAAACACATATGAAAACTATGTGAAAACCATGTGAAGACTATATAAAAACTATATGAAAACTATATGAAAGCTATATGAAATGCACATGAAAACAATATGAAAGCTATATGACAATTATATGAGAGCCATGCGACATCTAACTGAAAACTAACTGAAAACTAGCTGAAAACTACATGAAATCTAGATCAACACGATATGAAAACTATATAAAAACTATCTGAAAACCATATGACAACTATGCGACAACTAACTGAAAACTAACTGTTGACTGATGACACTAATGTCACTAATAGCACTCAAATTGAGAATACTGACACCATTGACACTGAAATTGACACTATTGACACTCAAATTGACACTTTTGACAATCAAATTGACACCATTGACACTCAAATTGACACCATTGACGTTCAAATTGACACTATTAACACTCAAATTGAAACTATTGACACTCAAATTGACACTATTGACAGTCAAATTGACACTATTGACACTCAAATTGACACTATTGACCCTCACATTGACACTATACACACTCAAATTGACACTATTGACGCTCAAATTGACACTATTGACACTTAAATTGACACTATTGACACTACTGACACTCAAAATTAACGCTATTGACACTCATATTGACGCCATTGACATTCAAAATGACACTACTGAATCTCAATTTGACACTATTGACACTACATGACACTATATGACACTATATAAAAACTATCTGCAAACCATTTGAAAACTATGCGACAACTAACTGAAAACTAACTGATGACACTAATGTCACTAATGACGCTCAAATTAACACTATTGACACTCAAATTGGCACCATTGACCCTCAAATTGACACTATTGACACTCAAATTGACACTGTTGATACTCAAATGGACACTATTGACAATCAAATTGACACTATTGACACTCAAATTTACACTATTGACGCTTAATTTGACACTATCGACAACATTGAAGCTAATAACACTATTGACACCATTGACACTCAAATTGACACTATTTTCACTCATATTGACACTATCGACACTCAAATTGACACTATTCTCACTCAAATTGACACTATTGACACTCAAATTTACACTATTGACACTTAATTTGACACTATCGACACTATTGAACCTAATGACACTATTGACACTATTGACACTCAAATTAGCACTATTGACACTCAAATTGACACTATTGACACTCAAATTGACACTATTGACAGTATTCACACTTAAATTGACACCATTGACGCTCAGATTGACACTATTGACACTTAAACTGACACTATTGACACTCAAAATGACACTACTGACACTCAAATTGACACTATTGACACTATATGACACTACATGAAAACTATATTAAAACCATATGACAACTATGCGACAACTAACTGAAAACTAATTGATGACTGATGACACTAACGACACTAATGACACTGTGACACTAATGACACTGTGCACTAATGACATATATGAACTATTGGACACTATTGGAATGCGATGCGAAAACTTTACCAAAACTATACGAAAAATATGCGAAAACTATACGGAACAATACGAAAACTATGCGAAAACTATATGCAAACTATATGAATACTATATGAAAACTATATGAAAAATATATAAAAACTATATGAAGTCTATATGAAATGCATATGAAAACTATATGAAAGCTATATGACAATTATATGAGAGCCATACGACATCTAACTGAAAACTAACTGAAAACTAGCTGAAAACTAGCTGAAAACTAGCTGAAAACTAGCTGAAAACTACATGAAGGCTACGCGAAACACATATGAAAACTATGTGAAAACCATGTGAAGACTATATAAAAACTATATGAAAACTATATGAAAGCTATATGAAATGCACATGAAAACAATATGAAAGCTATATGACAATTATATGAGAGCCATGCGACATCTAACTGAAAACTAACTGAAAACTAGCTGAAAACTACATGAAATCTAGATCAACACGATATGAAAACTATATGAAAACTATATAAAAACTATCTGAAAACCATATGACAACTATGCGACAACTAACTGAAAACTAACTGTTGACTGATGACACTAATGTCACTAATAGCACTCAAATTGAGAATACTGACACCATTGACACTGAAATTGACACTATTGACACTCAAATTGACACTATTGACACCGAAATTGACACTATTGACACTCAAATTGACACTTTTGACAATCAAATTGACACCATTGACACTCAAATTGACACTATTGACGTTCAAATTGACACTATTAACACTCAAATTGAAACTATTGACACTCAAATTGACATTATTGACAGTCAAATTGACACTATTGACACTCAAATTGACACTATTGACCCTCACATTGACACTATACACACTCAAATTGACACTATTGACGCTCAAATTGACACTATTGACACTTAAATTGACACTATTGACACTACTGACACTCAAAATTAACGCTATTGACACTCATATTGACGCCATTGACATTCAAAATGACACTACTGAATCTCAATTTGACACTATTGACACTACATGACACTATATGACACTATATAAAAACTATCTGCAAACCATTTGAAAACTATGCGACAACTAACTGAAAACTAACTGATGACACTAATGTCACTAATGACGCTCAAATTAACACTATTGACACTCAAATTGGCACCATTGACCCTCAAGTTGACACTATTGACACTCAAATTGACACTGTTGACACTCAAATGGACACTATTGACAATCAAATTGACACTATTGACACTCAAATTTACACTATTGACGCTTAATTTGACACTATCGACAATATTGAAGCTAATAACACTATTGACACTCAAATTGACACTATTTTCACTCATATTGACACTATCGACACTCAAATTGACACTATTCTCACTCAAATTGACACTATTGACACTCAAATTTACACTACTGACACTTAATTTGACACTATCGACACTATTGAACCTAATGACACTATTGACACTATTGACACTCAAATTAGCACTATTGACACTCAAATTGACACTATTGACACTCAAATTGACACTATTGACACTATTCACACTCAAATTGACACTATTGACACTCAAATTGACACCATTGACACTCAAATTTAACACTACTGACACTCAAATTGACACTATTGTCACTCAAATTGAAATTATTGACACTCAAATTGACACTTTTGACACTCAAATTGACACTATTGACACTCAAATCGACACTATTCACACTCAAATTGACACTATTCACACTCAAATTGACACTATTGACGCTCAAATTGACACAACTGACACTCAAATCAACGCCCTTCACACTCATATTGACGCCATTGACACTCAAAATGACACTACTGACACTCAAATTGACACTATTGACACTATATGACACTACATGAAAACTATATTAAAACCATATGAAAACCATACGACCACCAACTGAAAACTAATTGATGACCGATGACACTATTGACACTCAAATTACACTAATGACGCTAATGACACTGTGACACTAATGACATATATGAACTATTGGACACTATTGGAAAACCATGCGAAAACTGTACGAAAACTATACGAAAAATATGCGAAAACTATAAGAACAATACGAAAACTATGCAAAAACTATATGCAAACTATATGAATACTATATGGAAACTATATGAAAAATATATGAAGACTATGTAAAGTCTTTATGAAATGCATATGAAAACTATGTGAAAACTATATGAAGACTGCATGAAAACTACATGAAAACTATATGAAGACTATATAAAAACTATATGAAAGCTATATGAAATACATATGAAAACTTTATGGAAGCTATATGACAATTATATGAGAGCCATACGACATCTAACTGAAAACTAACTGAAAACTAGCTGAAAACTACTCGAAAACTAGATGAAAACTATATGAAAACTATATGAAAACTATGTGAAAACTATAGGAAAGCTATATAAAAACTATCTGAGAACCCTATGAAAACTATGCGACAACTAACTGAAAACTAATTGATGACCGATGACACTAATGATACTAATTACACTAATACACTAATGACACTGTGACACTAATGACATATATGAACTATTGGACACTATTGGAAAGCCATGCGAAAACTGTACGAAAACTATACGAAAAATATGCGAAAACTATATGAATACTATATGAAAACTATATGCAAAATATATGAAAACAATGTGAAAACTATAAGAAGAATGCATGAAAACTAAATAAAAACTATATGAAGAGTACATAAAAGCTATATGAAAACTAAATGAAGCTATATGCAATACATTTGAAAACTATTTGAAAGCTATATGACAATTATATGAGAGCCATACGACTTCTAACTGAAAAATAACTGAAAACTAGCTGAAAACTAATCGAAAACTATATATAAACTAGATGAACACTAGATGAAAACTATCTGAAAACCATATGAAAACTATATGAAAACTATATAAAAACTATCTGAAAACCATATGAAAACTATGCGACAATTAACTGAAAACTAACTGATGACTGATGACACTAATGACACTAATGACAGTCAAATTGAGACTACTGACACCATTGACACTCAAATTGACACTCTAATTGACACTATCGACACTCAAATTGACACTTTTGACACTCAAATAGACACTATTGACACTCAAATTGACACTATTGACACTCAAATTGAAACTATTGACACTCAAATTGACACTATTGACACATGTGACTCTATTGACACTCAAATTGAAACTATTGTCACTCAAATTGACACTATTGACACTCAAATTGACACTATTGACACTCAAATTGACACTATTGACACTCAAATTGAATCTATTAACACTCAAATTGCCACTTCATACTCATAATGTTGCAATTGACACTCAAATTCACACTTTTGACACTAAAATTGACACTATTCACGCTCAAGTTGACACTATTGACGCTCGAATTGAAATTATTGACACTCAAATTGATACTATTGACACTCAAATTGACACTATTGACACTCGCATAAACGCTATTGACACTGATATTGACGCCATTTACACTCAATATGACACTACTGACACTCAAATTGACACTATATGACACTACCTGAAAATTATATTAAAACTATATGAAAACTATACGACAACTAACTGAAAACTAATTGATGACCGATGACACTAATGTCACTAATGACACTCAAATTGAGACTTCTGACACCATTGACACTCAAATTGAAATTATTGACACTCAAATTGACACTATTGACACCCAAACTGACACTATTGACACTCAAATTGACACTATTCACACTTAAATTGACACTATTGACACTCATATTGACACTACTGACACGCAAATTAACGATATTGACACTCATATTGACGCCATTGACACTCAAAATGACACTACTGACACTCAAATTGAGGCTATTGACACTATATGACAATACATGAAAACTATATTAAAACCATATGAAAACTATACGACAACCAACTGAAAACTAATTGATGACTGATGACAGCAATTACGCTAATGACACTAATGACACTGTGACACTAATGATATAGATGAACTATTGGACACTATTGGAAAACTAGCAAAAACTGTACGAAAAATACACGAAAAATGTGGGAAAACTATACGGAACAATACGAAAACTATGCGAAAACTATATGCAAATTATATGAATACTATATGAAAACTATATGAAAAATATATGAAAACTATATGAAGGCTATATGAAATGCATATGAAAACTATATAAAAAATTTTATGAAGACTGCATAAAAGCTACATGAAAACTATATGAGGACTATATAAAAACTATATGAAAACCATATGAAAGCTATATGAAATACATATGAAAACTATATGAAACCTACCTGACAATTATATAAGAACCATACGACATCTAACTGAAAACTAACTGAAAACTAACTGATGACTGATGACACTAATGTCACTAAAGACACTCAAATTGAGACTACTGACACCATTGACACTCAAATTGAAATTATTGACACTCAAATTGACACTGTTGACACTCAAATTGACACTATTCACACTTAAATTGACACTATTGACACTCATATTGACGCCATTGACACTCAAAATGACACTACTGACATTCGAATTGACACTATTGACACTATATGACAATACTTGAAAACTATATTAAAACCATCTGAAAACTATACGACAACCAACTGAAAACTAATTGATGACTGATGACACTAATGACACCAATGACACTTATGACACTAATTACGCTAATGACACTAATGACACTGTGACACTAATGACATATATGAACTATTGGACACTATTGGAAAACTATGCGAAAACTGTACGAAAAATACACGAAAAATAAGGGAAAACTATACGGAACAATACGAAAACTATGCGAAATCTATATGCAAACTATATGAACACTATATGAAAACTATATGAAAAATATATGAAAACTATATGAAGGCTATATGCAATGCATATGAAAACTATATGAAAACTATATGAAGACTGCATGAAAACTACATGAAAACTATATGAGAACTATATAAAAACTATATGAAAACCATATGAAAGCTATATGAAATACATATGAAAACTATATGAAAGCTACATGACAATTATATGAGGGCCATACGACATCTAACTGAAAACTAACTGAAAACTAGCTGAATACTACATAAAGACTACATGAAGACTATATGAAAACTAGATGAAAACTATATGATGACTATATAAAAACTATCTGAAAACCATATGAAATCTATGCGACAACTAACTGAAAACTAACTGATGACTGATGACAATAATGACACTCAAATTAGACTAATAACGCTAATGACACTGTGACACTAATTACATATATGAACTATTGGACACTATTGGAAAACCACGCGAAAACTGTACGAAAACCACACGAAAAATATGCGAAAACTATACGGAACAATACGAAAAATATGCGAAAACTATATGCAAACTATATGAATACTATATGAAAACTATCTGAAAAATATATGAAATCTATATGAAGGCTATATGAAACACATATGAAAACTATGTGAAAACCATGTGAAGACTATATAAAAACTATATGAAAACTATATGGAAGCTATATGAAATGCATATGAAAACTATATGAAAGCTATATGACAATTATATGAGAGCCATACGACATCTAACTGAAAACTAACTGAAAACTAGCTGAAAACTACATAAAAACTAGATGAAAACTATATGAAAACTATATAAAAACTATCTGAAAAACACATGAAAACTATGCGAGAACTAACTGAAAACTAACTGATGACTGATGACACTAATGTCACTAATGACACTCAAATTGAGACTACTGACACCATTGACACTCAAATTGACACTATCGACACTATTGAAGCTTATGACACTATTGTCACTATTGACACACAAATTGAAATTATTGACACTCAAATAGACACTATTGACACTCAAATTGACACTATTGACACTTAAGATGACACTATTGACACTCAAATTGACACTATCGACACTGTTGAAGCTAATGACACTATTGACACTCAAATTGAAATTATTGACACTCAAATTGACACTATTGACTCTCAAATTGACACTATTCACAGTCAAATTGACACTATTGACAATTAAATTGACACTATTGACACTGAAATTGACACTACTGACACTCGCATTAACGCTATTGACACTGATATTGACGCCATTGATACTTAAAATGACACTACTGACACTCAAATTGACACCATATGACACTACATGAAAACTATATTAAAACCATATGAAAACTATACGACAACTAACTGAAAACTAATTGATGACCGATGACACTAATAACACTAATGGCACTAATTACACTAATGACACTGATGACACTGTGACACTAATGACATATATGAGCTATTGGACACTATTAAAAACCATGCGAAAATTGCACGAAAACCACACGAAAAATATGCGAAAACTGTACGGAACAATAAGAAAACTATGCGAAAACTATATGCAAACTATATGAATACTATATGAAAACGATCTGAAAAATATATGAAAACTATATGAAGGCTATATGAAACACATATGAAAACTATGTGAAAACCATGTGAAGACTATATAAAAACTATATGAAAACTATATGGAAGCTATATGAAATGCATATGAAAACTATATGAAAGCTATATGACAATTATATGAGAGCCATATGACATCTAACTGAAAACTAACTGAAAACTAGCTGAAGAATAAACGAAAACTATATGAAAAACTAGATGAAAACTAAAGAAAAACTTTCTGAAAACCATATGAAAACTATGCGACAACTAACTGAAAACTAACTGATGACTGATGACACTAATGACACTAAAATTGAGACTACTGACACCATTGACACTCAAATTGACACTATCGACACTATTGAACCTTATGACACTATTGACACTATTCACAATCAAATTGACACCATCGACACTCAAATTGACACTATTGACACTCAAATTGACACTATTGACACTCAAATTGACACTATTGACACTCAATTTGACACTTTTGACACTCAAATTGACACTATTCATACTCAAATTGACACTATTGACACTCAAATTGACACTATTGCCAATTAAATTGACACTATTGACACTGAAATTGACACTACTGACACTCGCATTAACGCTATTGACACTGATATTGACGCCATTGACACTTAAGATGACACTACTGACACTGAAATTGACACTGTATGACACTACATGAAAACTATATTAAAACCATATGAAAACTATACGATAACTAACTGAAAACTAATTGATGACCGATGACACTAATAACAATGATGGCACTAATTACACTAATGACACTAATGACACTGTGACACTAATGACACTGTGACACTAATGACATATATGAACTGTTGGACACTATTGGCAAACCATGCGAAAATTGCACGAAAACCACACGAAAAATATGCAAAAACTATACGGAACAATACGAAAGCTATGCGAAAACTATATGCAAACTACATGAATACTATATGAAAACTATATGAAAAATATATTAAAACTATATGAAGACTATATGAAAGCTATATGAAATACATATGAAAACTATATTAAAGCTATATGACAATGATATGAGAGCCATACGACATCTAACTGAAAACTAGCTGAAAACTAGCTGAAAACTACATGAAAACTAGATGAAAACTAGAAGAAAACTATATGAAAACTATATGAAAACTATATGAAAACTATATAAAAACTATCTGAAAACCATATAAAAACTATGCGACAGCTAACTGAAAACTAACTGATGACACTAATGACACTAATGACACTAAAATTGAGACTACTGACACCATTGACTCTCTAATTAACACTATTGACACTCAAATTGACACTATTGACACTTAAATTGACACTATTGACACTGAAATTGACATTATTGACACTCAAATTGACACTTAAATTGACACTACTGACACTCAAATTAACTATAATGACACTCATATTGACGCCATTGACACTCAAAATGACACTACTGACACTCAAATTGACACTATTGACACTATATGACACTATATGACACTACATGAAAACTATATTAAAACCATATGAAAAACTATACGACAACCAACTGAAAACTAATTGATGACTGATCACCTTAATAACACTAATGACACCAATTACGCTAATGACACTAATGACACTGTGACACTAATGACGTATATGAACTATTAGACACTATTGGAAAACTATGCGAAAACTGTACGAAAACTATGCGAAAAATATGCGAAAACTATACGGAAGAATACGAAAACTATGCGAAAACTATATCCAAACTATATGAATACTATATGAAAACTATCTGAAAAATATATTAAAACTACATGATGGCTATATGAAACACATATGAAAACCATGTGAAAACCATGTGATGACTATATAAAAACTATATGAAAACTATATGGAAGCTATATGAAATGCATATGAAAACCACATGAAAGCTATATGACAATTATATGAGAGCCATACGACATCTAACTGAAAACTAACTGAAAACTAACTGATGACTGATGACACTAATGTCACTAATGACACTAAAATTGAGACTACTGACACCATTGACAATCAAATTGACACTATCGACACTATTGACACTATTGACACTCAAATTGAAAATCTTGACACTCAAATTTACACTACTGACACTCAAATTGACAATATTGACACTCAAATTGACACTATTGACACTCAAATTGACACTATCGACACTCAAATTGACACTATAGACACTGAAATTGACATTACTGAAACTCAAATTAACGCTATTGACTCTCATATTGACGCCATCGACACTCAAAATGACACTACCGACAATTAAATTGACACTCTTTACACTATGTGACACTATATGACACTACATGAAAACTATATTAAAACCATATGAAAACTATACGACAACTAACTGAAAACTAATTGATGACTGATGACACTAACGACACTAATGACACTGTGACACTAATGACACTGTGCACTAATGACATATATGAACTATTGGACACTATTGGAATGCGATGCGAAAACTTTACCAAAACTATACGAAAAATATGCGAAAACTATACGGAACAATACGAAAACTATGCGAAAACTATATGCAAACTATATGAATACTATATGAAAACTATATGAAAAATATATAAAAACTATATGAAGTCCATATGAAATGCATATGAAAACTATATGAAAGCTATATGACAATTATATGAGAGCCATACGACATCTAACTGAAAACTAACTGAAAACTAGCTGAAAACTAGCTGAAAACTAGCTGAAAACTACATGAAGGCTACGCGAAACACATATGAAAACTATGTGAAAACCATGTGAAGACTATATAAAAACTATATGAAAACTATATGAAAGCTATATGAAATGCACATGAAAACAATATGAAAGCTATATGACAATTATATGAGAGCCATGCGACATCTAACTGAAAACTAACTGAAAACTAGCTGAAAACTACATGAAATCTAGATCAACACGATATGAAAACTATATGAAAACTATATAAAAACTATCTGAAAACCATATGACAACTATGCGACAACTAACTGAAAACTAACTGTTGACTGATGACACTAATGTCACTAATAGCACTCAAATTGAGAATACTGACACCATTGACACTGAAATTGACACTATTGACACTCAAATTGACACTATTGACACCGAAATTGACACTATTGACACTCAAATTGACACTTTTGACAATCAAATTGACACCATTGACACTCAAATTGACACTATTGACGTTCAAATTGACACTATTAACACTCAAATTGAAACTATTGACACTCAAATTGACACTATTGACAGTCAAATTGACACTATTGACACTCAAATTGACACTATTGACCCTCACATTGACACTATACACACTCAAATTGACACTATTGACGCTCAAATTGACACTATTGACACTTAAATTGACACTATTGACACTACTGACACTCAAAATTAACGCTATTGACACTCATATTGACGCCATTGACATTCAAAATGACACTACTGAATCTCAATTTGACACTATTGACACTACATGACACTATATGACACTATATAAAAACTATCTGCAAACCATTTGAAAACTATGCGACAACTAACTGAAAACTAACTGATGACACTAATGTCACTAATGACGCTCAAATTAACACTATTGACACTCAAATTGGCACCATTGACCCTCAAGTTGACACTATTGACACTCAAATTGACACTGTTGACACTCAAATGGACACTATTGACAATCAAATTGACACTATTGACACTCAAATTTACACTATTGACGCTTAATTTGACACTATCGACAATATTGAAGCTAATAACACTATTGACACTATTGACACTCAAATTGACACTATTTTCACTCATATTGACACTATCGACACTCAAATTGACACTATTCTCACTCAAATTGACACTATTGACACTCAAATTTACACTATTGACACTTAATTTGACACTATCGACACTATTGAACCTAATGACACTATTGACACTATTGACACTCAAATTAGCACTATTGACACTCAAATTGACACTATTGACACTCAAATTGACACTATTGACAGTATTCACACTTAAATTGACACCATTGACGCTCAGATTGACACTATTGACACTTAAACTGACACTATTGACACTCAAAATGACACTACTGACACTCAAATTGACACTATTGACACTATATGACACTACATGAAAACTATATTAAAACCATATGACAACTATGCGACAACTAACTGAAAACTAATTGATGACTGATGACACTAACGACACTAATGACACTGTGACACTAATGACACTGTGCACTAATGACATATATGAACTATTGGACACTATTGGAATGCGATGCGAAAACTTTACCAAAACTATACGAAAAATATGCGAAAACTATACGGAACAATACGAAAACTATGCGAAAACTATATGCAAACTATATGAATACTATATGAAAACTATATGAAAAATATATAAAAACTATATGAAGTCTATATGAAATGCATATGAAAACTATATGAAAGCTATATGACAATTATATGAGAGCCATACGACATCTAACTGAAAACTAACTGAAAACTAGCTGAAAACTAGCTGAAAACTACATGAAGGCTACGCGAAACACATATGAAAACTATGTGAAAACCATGTGAAGACTATATAAAAACTATATGAAAACTATATGAAAGCTATATGAAATGCACATGAAAACAATATGAAAGCTATATGACAATTATATGAGAGCCATGCGACATCTAACTGAAAACTAACTGAAAACTAGCTGAAAACTACATGAAATCTAGATCAACACGATATGAAAACTATATGAAAACTATATAAAAACTATCTGAAAACCATATGACAACTATGCGACAACTAACTGAAAACTAACTGTTGACTGATGACACTAATGTCACTAATAGCACTCAAATTGAGAATACTGACACCATTGACACTGAAATTGACACTATTGACACTCAAATTGACACTATTGACACCGAAATTGACACTATTGACACTCAAATTGACACTTTTGACAATCAAATTGACACCATTGACACTCAAATTGACACTATTGACGTTCAAATTGACACTATTAACACTCAAATTGAAACTATTGACACTCAAATTGACACTATTGACAGTCAAATTGACACTATTGACACTCAAATTGACACTATTGACCCTCACATTGACACTATACACACTCAAATTGACACTATTGACGCTCAAATTGACACTATTGACACTTAAATTGACACTATTGACACTACTGACACTCAAAATTAACGCTATTGACACTCATATTGACGCCATTGACATTCAAAATGACACTACTGAATCTCAATTTGACACTATTGACACTACATGACACTATATGACACTATATAAAAACTATCTGCAAACCATTTGAAAACTATGCGACAACTAACTGAAAACTAACTGATGACACTAATGTCACTAATGACGCTCAAATTAACACTATTGACACTCAAATTGGCACCATTGACCCTCAAGTTGACACTATTGACACTCAAATTGACACTGTTGACACTCAAATGGACACTATTGACAATCAAATTGACACTCAAATTTACACTATTGACCCTTAATTTGACACTATCGACAATATTGAAGCTAATAACACTATTGACACTCAAATTGACACTATTTTCACTCATATTGACACTATCGACACTCAAATTGACACTATTCTCACTCAAATTGACACTATTGACACTCAAATTTACACTATTGACACTTAATTTGACACTATCGACACTATTGAACCTAATGACACTATTGACACTATTGACACTCAAATTAGCACTATTGACACTCAAATTGACACTATTGACACTCAAATTGACACTATTGACACTATTCACACTCAAATTGACACTATTGACACTCAAATTGACACTATTGACACTATTCACACTCAAATTGACACTATTGACACTCAAATTGACACCATTGACACTCAAATTTAACACTACTGACACTCAAATTGACACTATTGTCACTCAAATTGAAATTATTGACACTCAAATTGACACTTTTGACACTCAAATTGACACTATTGACACTCAAATCGACACTATTCACACTCAAATTGACACTATTCACACTCAAATTGACACTATTGACGCTCAAATTGACACAACTGACACTCAAATCAACGCCCTTCACACTCATATTGACGCCATTGACACTCAAAATGACACTACTGACACTCAAATTGACACTATTGACACTATATGACACTACATGAAAACTATATTAAAACCATATGAAAACCATACGACCACCAACTGAAAACTAATTGATGACCGATGACACTATTGACACTCAAATTACACTAATGACGCTAATGACACTGTGACACTAATGACATATATGAACTATTGGACACTATTGGAAAACCATGCGAAAACTGTACGAAAACTATACGAAAAATATGCGAAAACTATAAGAACAATACGAAAACTATGCAAAAACTATATGCAAACTATATGAATACTATATGGAAACTATATGAAAAATATATGAAGACTATATAAAGTCTTTATGAAATGCATATGAAAACTATGTGAAAACTATATGAAGACTGCATGAAAACTACATGAAAACTATATGAAGACTATATAAAAACTATATGAAAGCTATATGAAATACATATGAAAACTTTATGGAAGCTATATGACAATTATATGAGAGCCATACGACATCTAACTGAAAACTAACTGAAAACTAGCTGAAAACTACTCGAAAACTAGATGAAAACTATATGAAAACTATATGAAAACTATGTGAAAACTATAGGAAAGCTATATAAAAACTATCTGAGAACCCTATGAAAACTATGCGACAACTAACTGAAAACTAATTGATGACCGATGACACTAATGATACTAATTACACTAATACACTAATGACACTGTGACACTAATGACATATATGAACTATTGGACACTATTGGAAAGCCATGCGAAAACTGTACGAAAACTATGCGAAAAATATGCGAAAACTATATGAATACTATATGAAAACTATATGCAAAATATATGAAAACAATGTGAAAACTATAAGAAGACTGCATGAAAACTAAATAAAAACTATATGAAGAGTACATAAAAGCTATATGAAAACTAAATGAAGCTATATGCAATACATTTGAAAACTATTTGAAAGCTATATGACAATTATATGAGAGCCATACGACTTCTAACTGAAAAATAACTGAAAACTAGCTGAAAACTAATCGAAAACTATATATAAACTAGATGAACACTAGATGAAAACTATCTGAAAACCATATGAAAACTATATGAAAACTATATAAAAACTATCTGAAAACCATATGAAAACTATGCGACAATTAACTGAAAACTAACTGATGACTGATGACACTAATGACACTAATGACAGTCAAATTGAGACTACTGACACCATTGACACTCAAATTGACACTCTAAATGACACTATCGACACTCAAATTGACACTTTTGACACTCAAATAGACACTATTGACACTCAAATTGACACTATTGACACTCAAATTGAAACTATTGACACTCAAATTGACACTATTGACACATGTGACTCTATTGACACTCAAATTGAAACTATTGTCACTCAAATTGACACTATTGACACTCAAATTGACACTATTGACACTCAAATTTACACTATTGACACTCAAATTGAATCTATTAACACTCAAATTGCCACTTCATACTCATAATGTTGCAATTGACACTCAAATTCACACTTTTGACACTAAAATTGACACTATTCACGCTCAAGTTGACACTATTGACGCTCGAATTGAAATTATTGACACTCAAATTGACACTATTGACACTCAAATTGACACTATTGACACTCGAATAAACGCTATTGACACTGATATTGACGCCATTTACACTCAATATGACACTACTGACACTCAAATTGACACTATATGACACTACCTGAAAATTATATTAAAACTATATGAAAACTATACGACAACTAACTGAAAACTAATTGATGACCGATGACACTAATGTCACTAATGACACTCAAATTGAGACTTCTGACACCATTGACACTCAAATTGAAATTATTGACACTCAAATTGACACTATTGACACCCAAACTGACACTATTGACACTCAAATTGACACTATTCACACTTAAATTGACACTATTGACACTCATATTGACACTACTGACACGCAAATTAACGATATTGACACTCATATTGACGCCATTGACACTCAAAATGACACTACTGACACTCAAATTGAGGCTATTGACACTATATGACAATACATGAAAACTATATTAAAACCATATGAAAACTATACGACAACCAACTGAAAACTAATTGATGACTGATGACAGCAATTACGCTAATGACACTAATGACACTGTGACACTAATGATATAGATGAACTATTGGACACTATTGGAAAACTAGCAAAAACTGTACGAAAAATACACGAAAAATGTGGGAAAACTATACGGAACAATACGAAAACTATGCGAAAACTATATGCAAATTATATGAATACTATATGAAAACTATATGAAAAATATATGAAAACTATATGAAGGCTATATGAAATGCATATGAAAACTATATAAAAAATTTTATGAAGACTGCATAAAAGCTACATGAAAACTATATGAGGACTATATAAAAACTATATGAAAACCATATGAAAGCTATATGAAATACATATGAAAACTATATGAAACCTACCTGACAATTATATAAGAACCATACGACATCTAACTGAAAACTAACTGAAAACTAACTGATGACTGATGACACTAATGTCACTAAAGACACTCAAATTGAGACTACTGACACCATTGACACTCAAATTGAAATTATTGACACTCAAATTGACACTGTTGACACTCAAATTGACACTATTCACACTTAAATTGACACTATTGACACTCATATTGACGCCATTGACACTCAAAATGACACTACTGACATTCAAATTGACACTATTGACACTATATGACAATACTTGAAAACTATATTAAAACCATCTGAAAACTATACGACAACCAACTGAAAACTAATTGATGACTGATGACACTAATGACACCAATGACACTTATGACACTAATTACGCTAATGACACTAATGACACTGTGACACTAATGACATATATGAACTATTGGACACTATTGGAAAACTATGCGAAAACTGTACGAAAAATACACGAAAAATAAGGGAAAACTATACGGAACAATACGAAAACTATGCGAAATCTATATGCAAACTATATGAATACTATATGAAAACTATATGAAAAATATATGAAGACTATATGAAGGCTATATGCAATGCATATGAAAACTATATGAAAACTATATGAAGACTGCATGAAAACTACATGAAAACTATATGAGAACTATATAAAAACTATATGAAAACCATATGAAAGCTATATGAAATACATATGAAAACTATATGAAAGCTACATGACAATTATATGAGGGCCATACGACATCTAACTGAAAACTAACTGAAAACTAGCTGAATACTACATAAAGACTACATGAAGACTATATGAAAACTAGATGAAAACTATATGATGACTATATAAAAACTATCCGAAAACCATATGAAATCTATGCGACAACTAACTGAAAACTAACTGATGACTGATGACAATAATGACACTCAAATTAGACTAATAACGCTAATGACACTGTGACACTAATTACATATATGAACTATTGGACACTATTGGAAAACCACGCGAAAACTGTACGAAAACCACACGAAAAATATGCGAAAACTATACGGAACAATACGAAAAATATGCGAAAACTATATGCAAACTATATGAATACTATATGAAAACTATCTGAAAAATATATGAAATCTATATGAAGGCTATATGAAACACATATGAAAACTATGTGAAAATCATGTGAAGACTATATAAAAACTATATGAAGACTATATGGAAGCTATATGAAATGCATATGAAAACTATATGAAAGCTATATGACAATTATATGAGAGCCATACGACATCTAACTGAAAACTAACTGAAAACTAGCTGAAAACTACATAAAAACTAGATGAAAACTATATGAAAACTATATAAAAACTATCTGAAAAACACATGAAAACTATGCGAGAACTAACTGAAAACTAACTGATGACTGATGACACTAATGTCACTAATGACACTCAAATTGAGACTACTGACACCATTGACACTCAAATTGACACTATCGACACTATTGAAGCTTATGACACTATTGTCACTATTGACACACAAATTGAAATTATTGACACTCAAATAGACACTATTGACACTCAAATAGACACTATTGACACTTAAGATGACACTATTGACACTCAAATTGACACTATCGACACTGTTGAAGCTAATGACACTATTGACACTCAAATTGAAATTATTGACACTCAAATTGACACTATTGACTCTCAAATTGACACTATTCACAGTCAAATTGACACTATCGACACTGTTGAAGCTAATGACACTATTGACACTCAAATTGAAATTATTGACACTCAAATTGACACTACTGACACTCAAATTGACACCATATGACACTACATGAAAACTATATTAAAACCATATGAAAACTATACGACAACTAACTGAAAACTAATTGATGACCGATGACACTAATAACACTAATGGCACTAATTACACTAATGACACTGATGACACTGTGACACTAATGACATATATGAGCTATTGGACACTATTAAAAACCATGCGAAAATTGCACGAAAACCACACGAAAAATATGCGAAAACTGTACGGAACAATAAGAAAACTATGCGAAAACTATATGCAAACTATATGAATACTATATGAAAACGATCTGAAAAATATATGAAAACTATATGAAGGCTATATGAAACACATATGAAAACTATGTGAAAACCATGTGAAGACTATATAAAAACTATATGAAAACTATATGGAAGCTATATGAAATGCATATGAAAACTATACGAAAGCTATATTACAATTATATAGGAGCCATACGACATCTAACTGAAAACTAACTGAAAACTAGCTGAAGAATAAACGATAACTATATGAAAACTAGATGAAAACTAAATAAAAACTATCTGAAAACCATATGAAAACTATGCGACAACTAACTGAAAACTAACTGATGACTGATGACACTAATGACACTAAAATTGAGACTACTGACACTATTGACACTATTGACACTCAAATTGAAATTATTGACACTATTGACACTTAAATTGACAATATTGACACTCAAATTGAGACTATTGACAATCAAATTGACACCATCGACACCCAAATTGACACTATTGACACTCAAATTGACACTATTGACACTCAAATTGACACTATTGACACTCAATTTGACACTTTTGACACTCAAATTGACACTATTCATACTCAAATTGACACTATTGACACTCAAATTGACACTATTGACACTGAAATTGACACTACTGACACTCGCATTAACGCTATTGACACTGATATTGACGCCATTGACACTTAAAATGACACTACTGACACTGAAATTGACACTGTATGACACTACATGAAAACTATATGAAAACCATATGAAAGCTATATGAAATACATATGAAAACTATATGAAAGCTACATGACAATTATATGAGGGCCATACGACATCTAACTGAAAACTAACTGAAAATTAACTGAAAACTAGCTGAATACTACATAAAGACTACGTGAAGACTATATGAAAACTAGATGAAAACTATATGATGACTATATAAAAACTATCCGAAAACCATATGAAATCTATGCGACAACTAACTGAAAACTAACTGATGACTGATGACACTAATGACACTCAAATTAGACTAATAACGCTAATGACACTGTGACACTAATGACATATATGAACTATTGGACACTATTGGAAAACCACGCGAAAACTGTACGAAAACCACACGAAAAATATGCGAAAACTATACGGAACAATACGAAAAATATGCGAAAACTATATGCAAACTATATGAATACTATATGAAAACTATCTGAAAAATATATGAAAACTACATGAAGGCTATATGAAACACATATGAAAACTATGTGAAAACCATGTGAAGACTATATAAAAACTATATGAAAACTATATGGAAGCTATATGAAATGCATATGAAAACTATATGAAAGCTATATGACAATTATATGAGAGCCATATGACATCTAACTGAAAACTAACTGAAAACTAGCTGAAGAATAAACGAAAACTATATGAAAACTAGATGAAAACTAAAGAAAAACTTTCTGAAAACCATATGAAAACTATGCGACAACTAACTGAAAACTAACTGATGACTGATGACACTAATGACACTAAAATTGAGACTACTGACACCATTGACACTCAAATTGACACTATCGACACTATTGAACCTTATGACACTATTGACACTATTCACAATCAAATTGACACCATCGACACTCAAATTGACACTATTGACACTCAAATTGACACTATTGACACTCAAATTGACACTATTGACACTCAATTTGACACTTTTTGACACTCAAATTGACACTATTCATACTCAAATTGACACTATTGACACTCAAATTGACACTATTGCCAATTAAATTGACACTATTGACACTGAAATTGACACTACTGACACTCGCATTAACGCTATTGACACTGATATTGACGCCATTGACACTTAAGATGACACTACTGACACTGAAATTGACACTGTATGACACTACATGAAAACTATATTAAAACCATATGAAAACTATACGATAACTAACTGAAAACTAATTGATGACCGATGACACTAATAACAATGATGGCACTAATTACACTAATGACACTAATGACACTGTGACACTAATGACATATATGAACTGTTGGACACTATTGGCAAACCATGCGAAAATTGCACGAAAACCACACGAAAAATATGCAAAAACTATACGGAACAATACGAAAGCTATGCGAAAACTATATGCAAACTACATGAATACTATATGAAAACTATATGAAAAATATATTAAAACTATATGAAGACTATATGAAAGCTATATGAAATACATATGAAAACTATATTAAAGCTATATGACAATGATATGAGAGCCATACGACATCTAACTGAAAACTAGCTGAAAACTAGCTGAAAACTACATGAAAACTAGATGAAAACTAGAAGAAAACTATATGAAAACTATATGAAAACTATATGAAAACTATATAAAAACTATCTGAAAACCATATAAAAACTATGCGACAGCTAACTGAAAACTAACTGATGACACTAATGACACTAATGACACTAAAATTGAGACTACTGACACCATTGACTCTCTAATTAACACTATTGACACTCAAATTGACACTATTGACACTTAAATTGACACTATTGACACTGAAATTGACATTATTGACACTCAAATTGACACTATTGACACTTAAATTGACACTACTGACACTCAAATTAACGATAATGACACTCATATTGACGCCATTGACACTCAAAATGACACTACTGACACTCAAATTGACACTATTGACACTATATGACACTATATGACACTACATGAAAACTATATTAAAACCATATGAAAACTATACGACAACCAACTGAAAACTAATTGATGACTGATCACCTTAATAACACTAATGACACCAATTACGCTAATGACACTAATGACACTGTGACACTAATGACGTATATGAACTATTAGACACTATTGGAAAACTATGCGAAAACTGTACGAAAACTATGCGAAAAATATGCGAAAACTATACGGAAGAATACGAAAACTATGCGAAAACTATATCCAAACTATATGAATACTATATGAAAACTATCTGAAAAATATATTAAAACTACATGAAGGCTATATGAAACACATATGAAAACCATGTGAAAACCATGTGATGACTATATAAAAACTATATGAAAACTATATGGAAGCTATATGAAATGCATATGAAAACCACATGAAAGCTATATGACAATTATATGAGAGCCATACGACATCTAACTGAAAACTAACTGAAAACTAACTGATGACTGATGACACTAATGTCACTAATGACACTAAAATTGAGACTACTGACACCATTGACAATCAAATTGACACTATCGACACTATTGACACTATTGACACTCAAATTGAAAATCTTGACACTCAAATTTACACTACTGACACTCAAATTGACAATATTGACACTCAAATTGACACTATTGACACTCAAATTGACACTATCGACACTCAAATTGACACTATAGACACTGAAATTGACATTACTGAAACTCAAATTAACGCTATTGACTCTCATATTGACGCCATCGACACTCAAAATGACACTACCGACACTTAAATTGACACTCTTTACACTATGTGACACTATATGACACTACATGAAAACTATATTAAAACCATATGAAAACTATACGACAACTAAATGAAAACTAATTGATGACCGATGACACTAATGACACTAATGACAATGTGTTACGAATTACACTAATGACACTAGTGACACTGTGATACTAATGACATATATGAACTATTGGACACTATTGGAAAACCATGCTAAAACTGTACGAAAACTATACGAAAAATATGCGAAAACTATACGGAACAATACGAAAACTATGCGAAAACTATATCCAAACTATATGAATACTATATGAAAACTATATCAAAAATATATAAAAACTATATGAAGACTATATGAAAGCTATATGAAATACATATGAAGACTATATGAAAGCTATATGACAATAATATGAGAGCCATACGACATCTAACTGAAAACTAACTGAAAACTAGCTGAAAACTACATGAAAACTAGATGAAAACTAGAAGAAAACTATATGAAAACTATATAAAAGCTATCTGAAAACCATATAAAAACTATGCGACAACTAACTGAAAACTAACTGATGACTGATGACACTAATGACACTAATAATACTAAAATTGAGACTACTGACACCATTGACTCTCAAATTAACACTATTGACACTCAAATTGACACTATTGACACTTAAATTGACACTATTGACACTGAAATTGACATTATTGACATTTAAATTGACACTATTGACACTTAAATTGACACTACTGACACTCAAATTAACGATAATGACACTCATATTGACGCCATTGACACTCAAATTGACACTACTGACACTCAAATTGACACTATTTACACTATATGACACTACATAAAAACTATATTAAAACCATATGAAAACTATACGACAACCAACTGAAAACTAATTGATGACTGATCGCACTAATGACACTAATGACACCAATTACGCTAAAGACGCTAATGACACTGTGACACTAATGACGTATATGAACTATTGGACACTATTGGAAAACTATGCGAAAACTGTACGAAAACTATGCGAAAAATATGCAAAAACTATACGGAAGAATACGAAAACTATGCGAAAACTATATCCAAACTATATGAATACTATATGAAAACTATCTGAAAAATATATGAAAACTACATGAAGGCTATATGAAACACATATGAAAACTATGTGAAAACCATGTGATGACTATATAAAAACTATATGAAAACTATATGGAAGCTATATGAAATGCATATGAAAACCATATGAAAGCTATATGACAATTATATGAGAGCCATACGACATCTAACTGAAAACTAACTGATGACTGATGACACTAATGTCACTAATGACACTAAAATTGAGACTACTGACACCATTGACACTCAAATTGACACTATCGACACTATTGACACTATTGACACTCAAATTGAAAATCTTGACACTCAAATTGACACTACTGACACTCAAATTGACAATATTTACACTCAAATTGACACTATTGACACTGAAATTGACACTACTGAAACTCAAATTAACGCTTTTGACTCTCATATTGACGCCATTGACACTCAAAATGACACTACCGACACTCAAATTGACACTCTTGACACTATGTGACACTATATGACACTACATGAAAACTATATTAAAACCATATGAAAACTATATTAAAACCATATGAAAACTATACGACAACTAACTGAAAACTAATTGATGACTGATGACACTAATTACACTGATGACTCTAATGACACTGTAACACTAATGACATATATGAACTATTGGACACTATTGGCAAACCATGCGAAAACTGTACGAAAACTATACGAAAAATATGCGAAAACTATACGGAACAATACGAAAACTATGCGAAAACTATATGCAAACCATATGAATACTATATGAAAACTATATGAAAATTATATAAAAACTATATGAAAACTATATGAAAGCTATATGACAATAATATGAGAGCCATACGACATCTAACTGAATACTAACTGAAAACTAGCTGAAAACTACATGAAAACTATATGAAAACTATATGAAAACTATATGAAAACTATATAAAAACTATCTGAAAACCATATAAAAACTATGCGACAACTAACTGAAAACTAACTGATGACTGATGACACTAATGTCACTAATGACACTCAAATTGAGACTACTGACACAATTGACACTCAAATTGACACTATTGACACTAAATTGAGACTACTGACACCATTGACTCTCAAATGGACACTATTGACACTCAAATTGACACTATTGACACTGAAATTGACACTATTGACACTGAAATTGACATTATTGACACTCAAATTGACACTATTGACACTTAAATTGACACTACTGACACTCAAATTAACGATAATGACACTCATATTGACGCCATTGACACTCAAAATGACACTACTGACACTCAAATTGACACTATTGACACTATATGACACTACATGAAAACTATATTAAAACCACTATGAAAACTATACGACAACTAAATGAAAACTAACTGATGACACTAATGACACTGTGACACTAATTACACTGATGACTCTAATGACACTGTAACACTAATGACATATATGAACTATTGGACACTATTGGAAAACTATGCGAAAAATATGCGAAAACTATACGGAACAATACGAAAACTATGCGAAAACTATATCCAAACTATATGAATACTATATGAAAACTATCTGAAAAATATATGAAAACTACATAAAGGCTATATGAAACACATATGAAAACTATGTGAAAACCATGTGAAGACTATATAAAAACTATATGAAAACTATATGGAAGCTATATAAAATGCATATGAAAACTATATGAAAGCTATATGACAATTATATGAGAGCCATACGACATCTAACTGAAAACTAACTGAAAACTAGCTGAAAACTACATGAAAACTAGATTAAAACTATATGAAAACTAAATAAAAACCATCTGAAAACCATATGAAAACTATGCGACAACTAACTGAAAACTAACTGATGACTGATGACACTAATGTCACTAATGACACTAAAATTGAGACTACTGACACCATTGACACTCAAATTGACACTATTGACACTCAAATTGACACGATTGACACTCAAATTGACACTATTGACACTCAAATTGAAATTATTTACACTCAAATTGACAATATTGACACTCAAATTGACACTATCGACACTCAAATTGACACTATTGACGCTATTCACACTCAAATTGACACTATTGACGCTCAAATTGACACTATTGACACTTAAATTGACACTATTGACACTGAAATTGACACTACTGAAACTCAAATTAACGCTATTGACACTCATATTGACGCCATCGACACTCAAAATGACACTACCGACACTCACATTGACACTCTTGACACTATGTGACACTATATGACACTACATGAAAACTATATTAAAACCATATGAAAACTATATTAAAACCATATGAAAACTATACGACAACTAACTGAAAACTAATTCATGACCGATGACACTAATGACACTAGTGACACTGTGACACTAATGACATATATGAACTATTGGAAAACCATGCGAAAACTGTACGAAAACTATACGAAAAATATGCGAAAACTATACGGAACAATACGAAAACTATGCGAAATCTATATGCAAACTATATGAATACTATATGAAAACTATATGACAGTTATATGAAAACTATATGAAGTCTATATGAAATGCATATGAAAACTATATGAAAACTATATGAAGACTGCATGAAAACTACATGAAAACTATATGAAGACTATATAAAAACTATATGAAAACTATATGAAAGCTATATGAAATACATATGAAAACTATATGAGAATTATATGAGAGCCATACGACATCTAACTAAAAACAAACTAAAAACTAGCTGAAAACAAGATGAAAACTATGCGACAACTAACTGAAAACTAACTGATAACACTAATGTCACTAATGACACTCAAATTGAGACTACTGACACTTTTGACGCTCAAATTGACACTTTTGACACTCAAATAGACACTATTGACACTCAAATTGACACTATTGACACTTAAATTAACACTATTGACACTCAAATTGACACAATTGACACTTAAATTGACACTACTGACACTCAAATTAACGATAATGACACTCATATTGACTTCATGTGTTTAATACCCGAGCGCTTTCGTGGCCTCTTGTCAAGGGTGGACGGCCAAGTGTGAACATGTACAGAGATGGCTGAGAAACATTCAATGATAACTGCCGCCAGTGACACCAACCAATCAGTGCCAAGGTAAAGACAATGAATAAAGGAACTCTTTATGTACACATAAAACAGGTCGCTTCGCAGCTATGTACAGTGCTTCCAATACAGGCAAAGAAAAACGATATTTACAAGATGATAAAATAGAAAAATATGTACAAAGTGGACGGTACTGAAAAGATTCACATTCAAGTATGTGTCGAGCGATAGAACTTTGAGGTACTGTTCTAGATCGCGGTCTTGTCTTTCTATCCTCAAGCCACCTAGGAACATGTTCTCTCATTCGGACCCGCAAAGTCCTCTCGGTACGTCCGATGTAACTGTGTCCACAGTCACATTGAAAATTATAGACAAGACATGAACGACCTTGAGGACTAAGTGGATCCTTGAGAGAACGAACAGGAAGAGGCTTTGTGGAGCACACAACAATGGGCTTAGCAGCAGGAAAGCTGCTACGCGTTACAAAATTCAAACGTCGCTTGAACAAACTCAAATGGCGATCACCAACAAATGGGATCCGGATGATGACATCTTTTGAATCTTTTGAATCTTTTCAGTACCGTCCACTTTGTACATATTTTTCTATTTTATCATCTTGTAAATATCGTTTTTCTTTGCCTGTATTGGAAGCACTGTACATAGCTGCGAAGCGACCTGTTTTATGTGTACATAAAGAGTTCCTTTATTCATTGTCTTTACCTTGGCACTGATTGGTTGGTGTCACTGGCGGCAGTTATCATTGAATGTTTCTCAGCCATCTCTGTACATGTTCACACTTGGCCGTCCACCCTTGACAAGAGGCCACGAAAGCGCTCGGGTATTAAACACATGAAGTCAATTGTGTTGCTTTCATTATTAAAACTTATTGGAAATCGGCATTGCTTTACAACTCATATTGACGCCATTGACACTCAAAATGACACTACTGACACTCAAATTGACACTATTGACACTATATGACACTATATGACACTACATGAAAACTATATTAAAACCACTATGAAAACTATACGACAACTAAATGAAAACTAACTGATGACACTAATGACACTGTGACACTAATTACACTTATGACTCTAATGACACTGTAACACTAATGACATATATGAACTATTGGACACTATTGGAAAACTATGCGAAAAATATGCGAAAACTATACGGAACAATACGAAAACTATGCGAAATCTATAAGCAAACTATATGAATACTATATGAAAACTATATGACAATTATATGAAAACTATATGAAGTCTATATGAAATGCATATGAAAACTATCTGAAAACTATATGAAGACTGCATGAAAACTACATGAAAACTATGTGAAGACTATATAAAAACTATATGAAAACTATATGAAAGCTATATGAAATACATATGAAAACTAGATGAAAGCTATATGACAATCATATGAGAGCCATACGACATCTAACTAAAAACAAACTGAAAACTAGCTGAAAACAAGATGAAAACTATGCGACAACTAACTGAAAACTAACTGATGACACTAATGTCACTAATGACACTCAAATTGAGACTACTGATACCATTGACACTCAAATTGACACTATTGACACTCAAATAGACACTATTGACACTCAAATTGACACTATTGACACTTAAATTAACACTATTGACACTGATATTGACGCCATCGACACTTAAAATGACACTACTGACACTCATATTGACACCATATGACACCACATGAAAACTATATTAAAACCATATGAAAACTATACGACAACTAAATGAAAACTAACTGATGACACTAATGACACTGTGACACTAATTACACTGATGACTCTAATGACACTGTAACACTAATGACATATATGAACTATTGGACACTATTGGAAAACCATGCGAAAACTGTACGAAAACAATACGAAAAATATGCTAAAACTATACGGAACAATACGAAAACTATGCGAAATCTATATGCAAACTATATGAATACTATATGAAAACTATATGACAATTATATGAAAACTATATGAAGTCTATATGAAATGCATATGAAAACTATCTGAAAACTATATGGAGACTATCTGAAAACTACATGAAAACTATATGAAGACTATATAAAAACTATATGAAAACTATATGAAAGCTATATGAAATACATATGAAAACTATATGAAAGCTATATGACAATTATATGAGAGCCATACGACATCTAACTAAAAACAAACTGCAAACTAGCTGAAAACAAGATGAAAACTATGCGACAACTAACTGAAAACTAACTGATGACACTAATGTCACTAATGACACTCAAATTGAGACTACTGACACTCAAATTGACACTATTGACACTCAAATTGACACTACTGACACTCAGATTGACACTATATGACACTACATGAAAACTATATTAAAACCATATGAAAACTATAAGACAACTAAATGAAAACTAATTGATGACACTAATGACACTGTGACACTAATTACACTGATGACTCTAATGACACTGTAACACTAATGACATAAATGAACTATTGGACACTATTGGCAAACCATGCGAAAACTGTACGAAAACTATACGAAAAATATGCGAAAACTATACGGAACAATACGAAAACTATGCGAAAACTATATCCAAACTATATGAATACTATATGAAAACTATATGAAAAATATATAAAAACTATATGAAAACTATATGAAAGCTATATGAAATACACATGAAGACTATATGAAAGCTATATGACAATAATATGAGAGCCATACGACATCTAACTGAAAACTAACTGAAAACTGGCTGAAAACTACATGAAAACTAGATGAAAACTAGATGAAAACTATATAAAAACTATCTGAAAACCATATAAAAACTATGCGACAACTAACTGAAAACTAACTGATGACTGATGACACTAATGTCACTAATGACACTCAAATTGAGACTACTGACACCATTGACACTCAAATTGACACTATTGACACTAAATTGAGACTACTGACACCATTAACTCTCAAATTGACACTATTGACACTTAAATTGACACTATTGACACTGAAATTGACATTATTGACACTCAAATTGACACTATTGACACTTAAATTGACACTACTGACACTCAAATTAACGATAATGACACTCATATTGATGCCATTGACACTCAAAATGACACTACTGACAATCAAATTAACGATAATGACACTCATATTGACGCCATTGACACTCAAAATGACACTACTGACACTCAAATTGACACTATTGACACTCTTGACACTATGTGACACTACATGAAAACTATATTAAAACCATATGAAAACTATACGACAACCAACTGAAAACTAATTGATGACTGATGACACTAATGACACTAATGACACGAATTACGCTATTGAAACTAATGACACTGTGACACTAATGACGTATATGAACTATTTAACACTATTGGAAAACTATGCGAAAACTGTACGAAAAATATGCGAAAAATATGCGAAAACTATACGGAACAATACGAAAACTATGCGAAAACTATATCCAAACTATGTGAATACTATATGAAAACTATCTGAAAAATATATGAAAACTATATGAAGGCCATATGAAACACATATGAAAACCATGTGAAACCATGTGAAGACTATATAAAAACTATATGAAAACTATAAGGAAGCAATATGAAATAAATATGAAAACTATATAAAAGCTATATGACAATTATATGAGAGCCATACGACATCTAACTGAAAACTAACTGAAAACTAGCTGAAAACTACATGAAAACTAGATGAAAACTATATGAAAACTATCTGAAAACCATATGAAAACTATGCGACAACTAACTGAAAACTAACTGATGACTGATGACACTAATATCACTAATGACACTAAAATTGAGACTAATGACACCATTGACACTCAAATTGACACTATCGACACTATTGAACCTCATGACACTATTGACACTATTGACACTCAAATTGAAAATCTTGACACTCAAATTGACACTACTGACACTCAAATTGGCAATATTGACACTCAAATTGACACTATTGACACTCAAATTGACACTATCGACACTCAAATTGACACTATTGACACTATTCACACTCAAATTGACACTATTGACGCTCAAATTGACACTATTGACACTTAAATTGACACTATTGACACTGAAATTGAAACTATTGACTCTCAAATTGACACTTTTGGCAATCAAATTGACACTATTGACACTCAAATTGACATTATTGACACTCAAATTGACACTATTGACACTTAAATTGACACTACTGACACTCAAATTAACGATATTGACACTATATGACACTATATGACACTACATGAAAACTATATTAAAACCATATGAAAACTATACGACAACTAACTGAAAACTAATTGATGTCCGATGACACTAATGACACTGTGACACTAATTACACTAATCACACTAGTGACACTGTCACACTAATGACATATATGAACTATTGGACACTATTGGAAACCATGCGAAAACTGTACGAAAACTATACGAAAAATATGCGAAAACGATACGGAACAATACGAAAACTATGCGAAATCTATATGCAAACTATATGAATACTATATGAAAACTATATGACAATTATATGAAAAATATATGAAGTCTATATGAAATGCATATGAAACCTATGTGAAAACTATTTGAAGACTGCATGAAAACTACATGAAAACTATATGAAGACTATATAAAAACTATATGAAAACTATATGAAAGCTATATGAAATACATATAAAACCATATGAAAGCTATATGACAATTATATGAGAGCCGTACGACATCTAACTGAAAACAAAACTGAAAACTACATGAAAACCAGATGAAAACTATATGAAAACTATATGAAAACTATCTGAAAACCACATGAAAACTATGCGAGAACTAACTGAAAACTAACTGATGACTGATGACACTAATGTCACTAATGACACTCAAATTGACACTATTGACAATCAAATTGACACTATTGACACTCAAATTGACACTACTGACACTCAAATTGACACTATTGATAGTTTTGACACTCAAATAGACACTATTGACACTAGTTACACTAATGACACTGTGCCACTAATGACACATATGAACTATTGGACACTATTGGAAAACCATGCGAAAACTGTGCGAAAAGTATATGAAGACTACATAAAAACTATATGAAAATTATAATGAAAATTATATGAAAGCTATATGACAATTATATGAGAGCCATACGACATTAAACTTAAAACTAGCTGAAAAATACATGAAAACTATATGAAACTATATGAAAACCATATGAAAACTATGCGACAACTAACTGAAAACTAACTGATGACTGATGACACTAATGTCACTAATGACACTCAAATTGAGACTACTGACACCATTGACACTCAAATTGACACTATCGACACTATTGAAGCTTATGACACTATTGTCACTATTGACACTCAAATTGAAATTATTGACACTTTTGACAATCAAATTGACACTATTGACACTCAAATTGACACTATTGAAACTCTAATTTACACTATCGACACTCAAAATGACACTACCGACACTCAAATTGACATTCTTGACACTATGTGACACTATATGACACTACATATGAAAACTATATTAAAACCATATGAAAACTATATTAAAACCATATGAAAACTATACGACAACTAACTGAAAACTAATTGATGACCGATGACACTAATGACACTGTGACACTAATTACACTAATCACACTAGTGACACTGTCACACTAATGACATATATGAACTATTGGACAATATTGGAAACCATGCGAAAACTGTACGAAAACTATACGAAAAATATGCGAAAACGATACGGAACAATACGAAAACTATGCGAAATCTATATGCAAACTATATGAATACTATATGAAAACTATATGACAATTATATGAAAAATATATGAAGTCTATATGAAATGCATATGAAACCTATGTGAAAACTATTTAAAGACTGCATGAAAACTACATGAAAACTATATGAAGACTATATAAAAACTATATGAAAACTATATGAAAGCTATATGAAATACATATAAAACCATATGAAAGCTATATGACAATTATATGAGAGCCGTACGACATCTAACTGAAAACAAAACTGAAAACTACATGAAAACTAGATGAAAACTATATGAAAACTATCTGAAAACCACATGAAAACTATGCGACAACTAACTGAAAACTAACTGATGACTGATGACACTAATGTCACTAATGACACTCAAATTGACACTATTGACACTCAAATTGACACTATTGACACTCAAATTGAAACCATTGACACTCAAAATGACACTTTTGACAATCAAATTGACACTATTGACACTCAAATTGACACTACTGACACTCAAATTGACACTATTGATACTTTTGACACTCAAATAGACACTATTGACACTAGTTACACTAATGACACTGTGCCACTAATGACACATATGATTTATTGGACACTATTGGAAAACCATGCGAAAACTGTGCGAAAACTATATGAAGACTACATAAAAACTATATGAAAATTATATGAAAGCTATATGAAATACATATGAAAACTATATAAAAGCTATATGACAATTATATGAGAGCCATACGACATTAAACTTAAAACTAGCTGAAAACTACATGAAAACTATATGAAACTATATGAAAACCATATCAAACTATGCGACAACTAACTGAAAACTAACTGATGACTGACGACACTAATGTCACTAATGACTCTCAAATTGAGACTACTGATACCATTGACACTCAAATTGACACTATTGACACTCAAATTGACACTATTGTAACTCAAATTGACACTATTGTAACTCAAATTGACACTATTGACACTCAAATTGACACTATTGACAATCAAATTGACACTATTGACACTCAAATTGACACTACTGACACTCAAATTGACACTATTGATAGTTTTGACACTCAAATAGACACTATTGACACTAGTTACACTAATGACACTGTGCCACTAATGACACATATGAACTATTGGACACTATTGGAAAACCATGCGAAAACTGTGCGAAAAGTATATGAAGACTACATAAAAACTATATGAAAATTATATGAAAGCTATATGAAATACATATGAAAACTATATAAAAGCTATATGACAATTATATGAGAGCCATACGACATTAAACTTAAAACTAGCTGAAAACTACATGAAAACTATATGAAACTATCTGAAAACCATATGAAAACTATGCGACAACTAACTGAAAACTAACTGATGACTGATGACACTAATGTCACTAATGACACTCAAATTGAGACTACTGACACCATTGACACTCAAATTGACACTATCGACACTATTGAAGCTTATGACACTATTGTCACTATTGACACTCAAATTGAAATTATTGACACTTTTGACAATCAAATTGACACTATTGACACTCAAATTGACACTATTGAAACTCTAATTTACACTATCGACACTCAAAATGACACTACCGACACTCAAATTGACATTCTTGACACTATGTGACACTATATGACACTACATATGAAAACTATATTAAAACCATATGAAAACTATACGACAACTAACTGAAAACTAATTGATGACCGATGACACTAATGACACTGTGACACTAATTACACTAATCACACTAGTGACACTGTCACACTAATGACATATATGAACTATTGGACAATATTGGAAACCATGCGAAAACTGTACGAAAACTATACGAAAAATATGCGAAAACGATACGGAACAATACGAAAACTATGCGAAATCTATATGCAAACTATATGAATACTATATGAAAACTATATGACAATTATATGAAAAATATATGAAGTCTATATGAAATGCATATGAAACCTATGTGAAAACTATTTAAAGACTGCATGAAAACTACATGAAAACTATATGAAGACTATATAAAAACTATATGAAAACTATATGAAAGCTATATGAAATACATATAAAACCATATGAAAGCTATATGACAATTATATGAGAGCCGTACGACATCTAACTGAAAACAAAACTGAAAACTACATGAAAACTAGATGAAAACTAGATGAAAACTATATGAAAACTATCTGAAAACCACATGAAAACTATGCGACAACTAACTGAAAACTAACTGATGACTGATGACACTAATGTCACTAATGACACTCAAATTGACACTATTGACACTCAAATTGACACTATTGACACTCAAATTGAAACCATTGACACTCAAAATGACACTTTTGACAATCAAATTGACACTATTGACACTCAAATTGACACTACTGACACTCAAATTGACACTATTGATACTTTTGACACTCAAATAGACACTATTGACACTAGTTACACTAATGACACTGTGCCACTAATGACACATATGAACTATTGGACACTATTGGAAAACCATGCGAAAACTGTGCGAAAACTATATGAAGACTACATAAAAACTATATGAAAATTATATGAAAGCTATATGAAATACATATGAAAACTATATAAAAGCTATATGACAATTATATGAGAGCCATACGACATTAAACTTAAAACTAGCTGAAAACTACATGAAAACTATATGAAACTATATGAAAACCATATCAAACTATGCGACAACTAACTGAAAACTAACTGATGACTGACGACACTAATGTCACTAATGACTCTCAAATTGAGACTACTGATACCATTGACACTCAAATTGACACTATTGACACTCAAATTGACACTATTGTAACTCAAATTGACACTATTGTAACTCAAATTGACACTATTGACACTCAAATTGACACTATTGACACTCAAATTGACACTATTGACACTCAAATTGACACTATTGACACTCAAATTGACACTATTGACAATTTTGACACTCAAATGGACACTATTGACACTCAAATTGGCACTATCGACACTGTTGAAGCTAATGACACTATTGACACTATTCAGACTCAAATTGAAATTACGGACACTCAAATTGACACTATTGTTACTCAAATTCACACTATTGACACTCAAATTGACACTACTGACACTCAAATAGACACTATAGACACTCAAATTGACACTATTGACACTTAAATTGGTACTATTGACACTCAAATTGACACTACTGACACTCAAATTGACACTATTGACACTATTCACACTAACATTGACACAATTGACGCTCAAGTTGACACTATTGACACTTAAATTGACACTATTGTCACTGAAATTGACACTACTGACACTCAAATTAACGCTATTGACACTCATATTGACGCCATTGACACTCAAAATGACACTACTGACACTCAAATTGACACTATTGACACTATGTGACACTACATGAAAACTATATTAAAACCATATGAAAACCATACGACAACCAACTGAAAACTAATTAATGACTGATGACACTAATGACACTAATGACAACAATTACGCTAATGACACTAATGACACTGTGACACTAATGACGTATATGAACTATTGGACACTATTGTAAAACCATGCGAAAACTGTACGAAAACTATACGAAAAATATGCGAAAACTATATGAAGACTATATAAAAACTATATGAAATCTATAGGAAAGCTATATGAAATACATATGAAAACTATATGAAAGCTATATGACAGTTATATGAGAGCCATGCGACATCTAACTGAAAACTAACTGAAAACTAGCTGAAAACTAGATGAAAACTATATAAAAACTAACTGAAAACTATGCGACAACCAACTGAAAACTAACTGATGACACTAATGACACTAATTACACTAATGACGGTAATGACACTGTGACACTAATAACATATATGAACTATTGGACACTATTGGAAAACCATGCGAACACTGTACGAAAAATATGCGAAAACTATATGAAGGCTATATAAAAACTATATGAAAACTATAAGATAGCTATATGAAATACATATGAAAACTATATGAAAGCCATATGACAATTGTATGAGAGCCATGCGACATCTAACTGAAAACTAACTGAAAACTAGCTGAAAACTAGATGAAAACTATATGAAAACTAGATGAAAACTAGATGATAACTATGCGACAACCAACTGAAAACTAACTGATGACTGATGACACTAATGACACTAATGACACTAATATCGGTAATGACACTGTGACACTAATAACATATATGAACTATTGGACACAATTGGAAAACCATACGAAAACTGTGCGAAAACTATATGAAGACTACATAAAAACTATATGAAAATTATATGAAAGCTATATGAAATACATAAGAAAACTACATAAAAGCTATATGACAATTATATGAGAGCCATACGACATTAAACTTAAAACTAGCTGAAAACTACATGAAAACTATATGAAAACTATATGAAAACCATATTAAAACTATGCGACAACTAACTGAAAACTAACTGATGACTGATGACACTAATGTCACTAATGACACTCAAATTGAGACTACTGAAACCATTGACACTCAAATTGACACTATTGACACTGAAATTGACACTATTGTAACTCAAATTGACACTATTGTAACTCAAATTGACACTATTGACACTCAAATTGACACTATTGACACTCAAATTGACACTAATGACACTCAAATTGACACTATTGACACTCAAATTGACACTATTGACAATTTTGACACTCAAATGGACACTATTGACACTCAAATTGGCACTATCGACACTGTTGAAGCTAATGACACTATTGACACTATTCAGACTCAAATTGAAATTATGGACACTCAAATTGACACTATTGTTACTCAAATTGACACTATTGACACTCAAATTGACACTACTGACACTCAAATAGACACTATAGACACTCAAATTGACACTATTGACACTTAAATTGGTACTATTGACACTCAAATTGGAACTATCGACACTGTTGAGGCTAATGACACTATTGACACTATTGAGACTCAAATTCAAATTATGGACACTCAAATTGACACTATCGACACTATTGAAGCTTATGACACCATTGTCACTATTGACACTCAAATTGAAATTATTGACACTCAAATTGACACTTTTGACAATCAAATTGACACTATTGACACTCAAATTGACACTATTGAAACTCTAATTTACACTATCGACACTCAAATTGACACTATTGACACTATTCACACTCAGATTAGCACTATCGACGCTCAAGTTGACGCTATTGACACTTAAATTGACACTATTGTCACTGAAATTGACACTACTGACACTCAAATTAACGCTATTGACACTCATATTGACGCCATTGACACTAAAAAATGACACTACTGACTCTGAAATTGACACTATTGACACTATGTGACACTACATGAAAACTATATTAAAACCATATGAAAACTATACGACAACCAACTGAAAACTAATTGATGACTGATGACACTAATGACACTAATGACAACAATTACGCTAATGACACTAATGACACTGTGACACTAATGACGTATATGAACTATTGGACACTATTGTAAAACCATGCGAAAACTGTACGAAAACTATAAGAAAAATATGCGAAAACTATATGAAGACTATATAAAAACTATATGAAATCTATAGGAAAGCTATATGAAATACATATGAAAACTATATGAAAGCTATATGACAGTTATATGAGAGCCATGCGACATCTAACTGAAAACTAACTGAAAACTAGCTGAAAACTAGATGAAAACTAGATGAAAACTAGATGAAAACTAGATGAAAACTATATAAAAACTAACTGAAACTAACTGAAAACTATGCGACAACCAACTGAAAACTAACTGTGTCACTAATGACACTAATTACAATAATGACGGTAATGATGGTAATGACGGTAATGACGGTACACTGTGACACTAATAACATATATGGACTATTGGATACTATTGGAAAACCATGCGAACACTGTACGAAAAATATGCGAAAACTATATGAAGACTATATAAAAACTATATGAAAACTATAAGATAGCTATATGAAATACATATGAAAACTATATGAAAGCCATATGACAATTGTATGAGAGCCATGCGACATCTAACTGAAAACTAACTGAAAACTAGCTGAAAACTAGATGAAAACTATATGAAAACTAGATGAAAACTATATGATAACTATGCGACAACCAACTGAAAACTAACTGATGACTGATGACACTAATGACACTAATGACACTAATATCGGTAATGAGACTGTGACACTAACAACATATATGAACTATTGGACACTATTGGAAAACCATGCGAAAATTTTACGAAAACTATACGAAAAATATGCGAAAACTATACGGAACAATACGAAAACTATGCGAAAACTATTTGCAAACTATATGAATACTATATGAAAACTATATGAAAAATATATGAAAACTATATGAAGGCTATATGAAACACATATCACAGGTGGGTAAAATGAAAAATAATCGAAAAAAATATACCAGACTTGAGACTTGGAAGGATCACTAAGCATATTACGCCTAATAATTAGCTAAATTTTTTAAAAAATCCTAGGAGCAGTTTTTGAGAAAATCGCAAAAAACGACTTTTTTTCATACTACTTATAAGTGATTTATTGGTTGTATAAGATAAAAAATATACCAACCTCCAGTCTCGCACCCTTTTATCTAGATATAAAATAGTGCTCTATAAACAATTTTGAAGAAAATCGTACGAGTAGATCAATCGCAAATATGTAATATATATAACATTTTTGATTTTTTTGCATATAAGTAGTATATAGGCTGGAATACCAAGTTAAAAAATATACCCGATTTGATATCATGTGTCTATGTCGACAATGACTCAAATAAGATATTTATTCACTTTCAAGCGATTTGTACAAGTAGTTTTTGTGAAATCATACTTTTTTCGTAAAAAAAATTTTTATCAGTAGTATATTTCGAGCATTTAGTATGCCCCCTTAAAAAATATACCAACCATAGAAATCTCATAAATTGTTATTGTATGTATGAATTATGCCTCTTTCAATTTTTAGCAAAATCCTACCAGTACTTCCTGAGATATTTGATGATAAGTGACAGGTATTTTAGCTTCTCCATGTCATTCCATTTAATGTACGCAGTTTGAATAGATGACTGCATCTTTGTCCGAAGAGGAAGAACAGGAAGTTGAACTCATCCTGAAGCAAATCGATGCAGTGCGATCACCGTATCACGGAAACGCATTCAAGGCAGGGGCGCTATTTTGGATAATTTGGATAAGTTTCCTGTGTGTCACTCGTACCTCTGCTTACAATGCGTTGAAAAGTTACTCTAGATTTCTGTTGTTGTGTGGCGGAATTCGTCACCAAGAAGGATGGCTGGATGCAGCAGTTGATTTTCAAATTGCATTTCAGCAGTCCGGTTTGAAGTCATTCTTGAAAGTTCACATGATTTCCCATGTCCAGGAATACTTGGCCATTATCGATAGCTTTTTCACATTCGAAAACCCCGGTTTAGCTAGGACATGCGAGCAAGCTATTAAATCCTCTCATCACCACTTCAAAGAGGTATGGGATAGATTCAAAAGCTCCCCAAAATCGAAAAACCCCTTACTCTTGGCGGTTATCGATTTCAATTACGTTCGATAGTTTACCTGCTTTTCGGACTAAGTGAAAGTAGAACACTGCTCCCTGATGAACTGTTTTGAACTGTTTTGTATACAATTACGTGTATAAAGTATTGATATTTTTGTGTTATTGTTCACACCCACATGCTTTTTATCGATTTGTCATAATACTCGATATTATACCACAGTAACGGTATTGTACTATATGGACTAACTCATACGTTCGTGCAAACGTACGTTCATGACACTATTGACACTATTGACACTCAAATTGAAATTATTGACACTCAAATTGACACTATTGACACTCAAATTGAAAATATTGACACTCAAATTGACACTATTGACACTCAAATTGACACTACTGACACTCAAATTGACACTTTTGACACTATTCACACTCAAATTGACACTATTGACGCTCAAATTGACACTATTGACACTTAAATTGACACTATTGACACTGAAATTGACACTACTGAAACTCAAATTAACGCCATTGACAATCATATTGACGCCATCGACACTCAAAATGACACTACCAACACTCAAACTGACACTCTTGACACTATGTGACACTATATGACACTACATAAAAACTATATTAAAACCATTATGAAAACTATACGACAACTAAATGAAAACTAACTGATGACACTTATGACACTGTGACACTAATTACACTGATGACTCTAATGACACTGTAACACTAATGACATATATGAGCTATTGGACACTATTGGCAAACCATGCGAAAACTGTACGAAAACTGTACGAAAAATATGCGAAAACTATACGGAACAATACGAAAACTATGCGAAAACTATATGCAAACTATATGAATACTATATGAAAACTATATGAAATATATATAAAAACTATATGAAAACTATATGAAAGCTATATGAAATACATATGAAGACTATATGACAATAATATGACAGCCATACGACATCTAACTGAAAACTAACTGAAAACTAGCCGAAAACTATATGAAAACTATATAAAAACTATCTGAAAACCATATAAAAACTATGCGACAACTAACTGAAAACTAACTGATGACTGATGACACTAATGTCACTAATGACACTCAAATTGAGACTACTGACACCATTAACACTCAAATTGACACTATTGACACTAAATTGAGACTACTGACACCATTGACACTCAAATTGACACTATCGACACTATTGAACCTCATGACACGATTGACACTATTGACACTCAAATTGAAATTATTGACACTCAAATTGACACTATTGACACTCAAATTGACAATATTGACACTCAAATTGACACTATTGACACTCAAATTGACACTATCGACACTCAAATTGACACTATTGACACTATTCACACTCAAATTGACACTATTGACGCTCAAATTGACACTATTGACACTTAAATTGACACTATTGACACTGAAATTGACACTACTGAAACTCAAATTAACGCTATTGACGCTATCGACACTCAAATTGACACTACCGACACACAAATTGACCCTTACATTGACACTATGTGACACTATATGACACTACATGAAAACTATATTAAAACCATATGAAAACTATACGACAACTAACTGAAAACTAATTGATGACCGATGACACTAATGACACTAATGACAATGTGTTACTAATTACACTAATGACACTAGTGACACTGTGACACTAGTGACATATATGAACTATTGGACACTATTGGAAAACCATGCGAAAACTGTACGAAAACAATACGAAAAATATGCGAAAACTATACGGAACATTACGAAAACTATACGAAATCTATATGGAAACTATATGAATACTTTATGAAAACTGTATGACAATTATATGAAAACTATATGAAGTCTATATGAAATGCATATGAAAACTATCTGAAAATTATATGAAGACTGCATGAAAACTACATGAAAACTATATGAAGACTACATAAAAACTATATGAAAACTATATGAAAGCTATGTGAAATACATATGAAAACTAGATGAAAGCTATATGACAATCATATGAGAGCCATACGACATCCAACTAAAAACAAACTGAAAACTAGCTGAAAACAAGATGAAAACTATGCGACAACTAACTGAAAACTAACTGATGACACTAATGTCACTAATGACACTCAAATGGAGACTACTGACACTTTTGACACTCAAATTGACACTTTTGAAACTGAAATAGACACTATTAACACTCAAATTGACACTATTGACACTTAAATTAACACTATTGACACTGATATTGACGCCATTGACACTTAAAATGACACTACTGACACTCATATTGAACCATATGACACTACATGAAAACTATATTAAAACCATATGAAAACTATACGACAATTAAATGAAAACTAACTGATGACACTAATGACACTGTGACACTAATTACACTGATGACTCTAATGACACTGTAACACTAATGACATATATGAACTATTGGACACTATTGGCAAACCATGCGAAAACTGTACCAAAACTATACGAAAAATATGCGAAAACTATACGGAACAATACGAAAACTATGCGAAAACTATATGCAAACTATATGAATACTATATGAAAACTATATGAAAAATATATAAAAACTATATGAAAACTATATGAAAGCTATATGAAATACATATGAAGACTATATGAAAGCTATGTGACAATAATATGAGAGCCATACGACATCTAACTGAAAACTAACTGAAAATTAGCTGAAATTTACATGAAAACTAGATGAAAACTAGATGAAAACTATATAAAAACTATCTGAAAACCATATAAAAACTATGCGACAACTAACTGAAAACTAACTGATGACTGATGACACTAATGTCACTAATGACACTCAAATTGAGACTACTGACACTATTGACACCAAATTGAGACTACTGACACCATTGACTCTCAAATTGACACTATTGACACTCAAATTGACACTATTGACACTTAAATTGACACTACTGACACTCAAATTAACGCTATTGACACTCATATTGACGCCATTGACACTCAAAATGACACTACTGACACTCAAATTGACACTATTGACACTATATGACACTATATGACACTACATGAAAACTATATTAAAACCATATGAAAACTATACGACAACCAACTGAAAACTAATTGATGACTGATCACACCAATGACACTAATGACACCAATTACGCTAATGACACTAATGACACTGTGACACTAATGACGTATATGAACTATTGGACACTATTGGAAAACTATGCGAAAACTGTACGAAAACTATGCGAAAACTATACGGAACAATACGAAAACTATGCGAAAACTATATCCAAACTATATGAATACTATAAGAAAACTATCTGAAAAATATATGAAAACTATATGAAGGCTATATGAAACACATATGAAAACTATGTGAAAACCATGTGAAGACTATATAAAAACTATGTGAAAACTATATGGAAGCTATATGAAATGCATATGAAAACTATATGAAAGCTATATGACAATTATATGAGAGCCATACGACATCTAACTGAAAACTAACTGAAAACTATCTGAAAACCATATGAAAACTATGCGACAACTAACTGAAAACTAAGTGATGACTGATGACACTAATGTCACTAATGACTTTAAAATTGAGACTACTGACACCATTGACACTCAAATTGACACTATCGACACTATTGAACCTCATGACACTATCGACACTCAAATTGAAATTATTGACACTCAAATTGACACTATTGACACTCAAATTGACACTATCGACACTCAAATTGACACTATTCACACTATTCACACTCAAATTGACACTATTGACGCTCAAATTGACACTATTGACACTTAAATTGACACTATTGACACTGAAATTGAAATTATTGACACTTAAATTGACACTTTTAGCAATCAAATTGACACTATTGACACTCAAATTGACACTATTGAAACTCTAATTTACACTATTGACACTTAATTTGACACTATCGACACTATTGAAGCTAATGACACTATTGACACTCAAATTGAAGTTATTGACACTCAAATTGACACTATTGACACTGAAATTGACACTATTGACACTCAAATTGACACTATTGACACTTAAATTGACACTGTTGACACTCATATTGACACTCAAATCAACGATATTGACACTCATATTGACGCCATTGACACTAAAAATGACACTACTGACACTTAAAATGACACTATTGACACTATATGACACTATATGACACTACATGAAAACTATATTAAAACCATATGAAAACTGTACGACAACTAACGGAAAACTAATTGATGACTGATGACACTAATGACACTGTGACACTAATGACATATATGAACTATTGGACACTATTGGAAAACTATGCGAAAACTGTACGAAAAATACTCGACAAATATGCGAAAACTATACGGAACAATACGAAAACTATGCGAAAACTATATCCAAACTATATGAATACTATATGAAACTATATGAAAAATATATGAAACCTATATGAAGGCTATGTGAAATGCATATGAAAACTATGTGAAAACTATATGAAGACTGCATGAAAACCAGATGAAAACTATATGAAGACTATATGAAAGCTATATGAAAACCATAGTAAAGCTATATGAAATACATATGAAAACTATATGAAAGCTACATGACAATTATATGAGAGCCATACGACATCTAACTGAAAATTAACTGAAAACTAGCTAAACACTACATGAAGACTATATGAAAACTAGATGAAAACTAGATAAAAACTATCTGAAAACCATATGAAAACTATGCGACAACTAACTGATGACTGATGACACTAATGACACTAATGACACTCAAATTACACTAATGACGCTAATGACACTGTGACACTAATGACATATATGATCTATTGGACACTATTGGAAAAGCATGCGAAAACTGTACGAAAACTATACGAAAAATATGCGAAAACTATACGGAACAATACGAAAACTATGCGAAAACTATATCCAAACTATATGAATACTATATGAAAACTATATGAAAAATATATGAAAACTATATGAAGGCTATATGAAAGCCATATGAAACCTATGTGAAAACTATATGAAGACTGTATGAAAACTACATGAAAACTATATGAAGACTATATAAAAACTATATGAAAACTATATGAAAGCTATATGAAATACATATGAAAACTATATGACAATTATATGAGAGCCATACGACATCTAACTAAAAACAAACTGAAAACTACATGAAAACTAGATGAAAACTAGATGAAAACTATATGAAAACTATCTGAAAACCACATGAAAACTATGCGACAACTAACTGAAAGTAGCTGATGACTGATGACACTAATGTCACTAATGACACTCAAACTGACACTATTGACACTCAAATTGACACTATTGACACTCAAATTGACACTATTGAAACTCTAATTTACACTATTGATACTTTTGACACTCAAATATATACTTTTGACACTCAAATAGACACTATTGACACTCAAATTGAAACTAATGACACTAATTACACTAATGACACTGTGACACTAATGACACATATGAACTATTGGACACTTTTGGAAAACCATGCGAAAACTGTGCGAAAACTATATGAAGACTATATAAAAACTATATGAAAACTATATGAAAGCTATATGAAACACATATGAAAACTATGTGAAAACCATGTAAAGACTATATAAAAACTATATGAAAACTATATGGAAGCTATATGAAATGCATATAAAAACTATATGAAAGCTATATGACAATTATATGAGAGCCATACGACATCTAACTGAAAACTAACTGAAAACTAGCTGAAAACTACATGAAAACTAGATGAAAACTATATGAAAACTATCTGAAAATCATATGAAAACTATGCGACAACTAACTGAAAACTAACTGATGCTGATGACACTAATGTCATTAATGACACTCAAATTGAGACTACTGACACCATTGACGCTCAAATTTACGCTATCGACACTATTGAAGCTTATGACACTATTGTCACTATTGACACTCAAATTGAAATTATTGACACTCAAATTGACACTTTTGACAATCAAATTGACACTATTGACACTCAAATTGACACTATTGAAACTCTAATTTACACTATCGACACTCAAATTGACACTATTGACACTATTCACACTCAAATTGGCACTATCGACGCTCAAAGTGCCACTATTGACACTTAAATTGACACATTAAACTTAAAACTAGCTGAAAACTACATGAAAACTATATGAAAACTAGATGAAAACCATATGAAAACAATGCGACAGCTAACTGAAAGCTAACTGATGACTGATGACCAGAGCCCGGAACTTCAGGCAAAATGCCATAAATGCCAAAAAATGCCTTTTACGGTAATTTTTTCAGTAAACGGCCTTTTTTAATTTTTGAGTGCTTAAAATTCCTGAAATGCTTTCTTAACAAACAATTAGAGAAACGAATGGTTACTGATTGGTTTAATTTTGCGCTACCCAGCTAACTTTCTGCTGGGCGTGTAGATGTAGACTGCGTTGTATGACAAGAATGTATGAAACCCGTTGAGAAAACCGTGTACGCTGAGCGCTAGGAGACGTCAGCAGCTTGTCTCTATGGCTACGATCACCTTTTCCCTCCAACGTAACTGTTGCTTTCATTCGACTGCGCAGGTGGTATCTGTGAGTGTCATTTCAGCGAATCTTCCGTCGAATTTTATTCTGGTCTTATACAATAATGCCTAAAGAAAGGGCGACGGCACAACAGAGACTGATGAATTTCATCAAAGAGTTTGGTGAAGAGATATTTTCGTCAGATGGATCAATTTTATTTTGCAAAATCTGTGACAAGGCCGTGAACTACGAAAAAAAGTATTTCGTAACACAGCATCTCGTCGGAGGAAGGCATTCCAGCCTCGCAGCAAAGCGTTCGAAGGAAAAGTCTTCCACCATCACTTCTCTCCTCAAGCCTGCGCTTCAAGCGGTTGGGAAACAGTCACAATTTTCGCTAGATCTTTGCAACGCATTCGTGTCCTCGAGTATACCTCTTTGGAAGTTGGAAAAACCTGCACTGAAAGATTTCCTGAGAAAATATACCAAGGAAAATGTACCGTCAAGTATACGCAAAAATTATATCGACGCTGTGTACCAACAACGGATGGAAATGATTCGAACCGCTGTGAGTGAAAATTACATATGGTGTTCAATTGATGAAACGACTGATGCTACTGGACGCTACGTTGTGAATGTTGTCATCGGAACACTTGACGTACACCACTCGTCGAAGATATTCTTGCTTGCGTGTGAAACAGTAGATAAAACCAACAGTTCAACTATTTCTCAAGTCTTTACCAACGCGTTGGTCCTCTTGTGGCCTAATGGTGTGCAGCACAATCGTGTTCTTCTTTTCGTGACGGATGCAGCACCGTACATGAAAAAGGCAGGACGTGCACTCAAGATCTTGTTTCCATCAATGCTGCATGTTACTTGCCTAGCGCATGCATTTCATCGCATTGCCGATGAAATTCGCCGACTGTTTCCCGATGTTGACGCTCTTATAGCCAATGCAAAGAAAATATTTTTGAAGGCTCCAAGACGTGTGCAAATGTTGAAGACAGTTGCGCCAAATCTGCAAATGCCACCACAACCCGTAATTACTCGGTGGGGGACGTGGATCTCAGCGTCTTTGTACTATTCCAAGAATTTTGAGGAATTCAAATCTGTCATTGAAGAACTGGATGAGAATGAATCCGCTTCAATTGCAATCACAAAGAATTTGATCCAAAAACATTCTGTCAAACAGGAGTTGGCGTACATCGCGACACATTTTGCGGTTTTACCTGACGGAATCCAATTCCTTGAAAAGCAGAACGAGCCTTTGGTATCTATGCTCAACCAAGTCGACGACTTTCGACAGCAGCTGATGTCTGCCACAGGAAATAGAGGCGAAGCAATTCGGGCGAAATGCGAGAGTGTGATCGCGTCAAATCCAGATCTCCATGTTTTGAGAGCTGTATCAGCGACATTGCAGGGCGAAATTCAGGACAATGCAACTACATGTAATATTAAAATGACTCCTGAAATTATGGTATGCTTTAAATTTGCTCCGATAACATCTGTGGACGTTAAGCGTTCTTTTTCAACTTTGAAGAATATTCTGAGTGACAGGAGGGAGTCCCTATCATTCGAAAACTTAAAAAAGTTGTTAATAATTGCATGCAATCCCATGCAAAATTTGTGAAAATAAATGCCTTTTTCTGGATTTTTAGTGCCAATTTTTGATTTCTTTAATGCCTTTTTGCCTGCCTATTTTGTCTGTTTTTAGTGCCTGAAGTTCCGGGCTTTGCTGATGACACTAATGTCACTAATGACACTCAAATTGAGACAACTGACACCATTGACACTCAAATTGACACTATTGACACTCAAAGTGACACTATTGTAACTCAAATTGACACTATTGTAACTCAAATTGACACTATTGACACTCAAATTGACACTATTGACACTCAAATTGACACTTTCGACACTCAAATTGACACTATTGACAATTTTGACACTCAAATTGACACTATTGACACTCAAATTGACACTATTGACACTTCAATTGGCACTATCGACACTGTTGAAGCTAATGACACTATTGACACTAATCAGACTCAAATTGAAATTATGGACACTCAAATTGACACTATTGTTACTCAAATTGACACTATTGACACTCAAATTGACACTACTGACACTATTCACACTCAAATTGGCACTATCGACACTCAAATTGCCACTATTGACACTTAAATTGACACTATTGACACTGAAATTGACACTACTGAAGCTCAAATTAACGCTATTGACACTCATATTGACGCCATCGACACTCAAAATGACACTACTGACACTCAAATTGACACTCTTGACTCTATGTGACACTATATGACACTACATGAAAACTATATTAAAACCATATGAAAACTATATTAAAACCATATGAAAACTATACGACAACAAACTGAAAACTAATTGATGACCGATGACAATAATGACACTAATGACACTGTGACACTAATTACACTAATTACACTAATGACGCTAATGACACTGTGACACTAATGACATATATGAACTATTGGACACTATTGGAAAACCATGCGAAAACTGTACGAAAACAATACGAAAAATATGCGAAAACTATACGGAACAATACGAAAACTATGCGAAATCTATATGCAAACTATATGAATACAATATGAAAACTATATGACAATTATATGAAAACTATACAAAGTCTATATGAAATGCACATGAAAACTATCTGAAAACTATATGAAGACTGCATGAAAACTACATGAAAACTATATGAAGACTATATAAAAACTATATGAAAACTATATGAAAGCTATATGAAATACATATGAAAACTATATGACAATTATATTAGAGCCATACGACATCTAACTAAAAACAAACTGAAAACTACATGAAAACTAGATGAAAACTATATGAAAACTATCTGAAAATCAGATGAAAACTATGCGACAACTAACTGAAAACTAACTGATGACTGATGACACTAATGTCACTAATGACACTCAAATTGACACTATTGACACTAAAATTGACACTATTGACACTCAAATTGAAACCATTGACACTCAAATTGACACTTTTGACAATCAAATTGACACTATTGACATTCAAATTGACACTACTGACACTCAAATTGACACTATTGATACTTTTGACACTCAAATTGATACTTTTGACACTCAAATAGACACTATTGACACTCAAATTGAAACTAATGACACTAATTACACTAATGACACTGTGACACTAATGACACATATGAACTATTGGACACTTTTGGAAAACCATGCGAAAACTGTGCGAAAACTTGATGAAGACTATATAAAAACTATATGAAAACTATATGAAAGCTATATGAAATACATATGAAAACTATATAAAAGCTGTATGAAAATTATATGAGAGCCATACGACATTAAACTTAAAACTAGCTGAAAACTACATGAAAACTATATGAAAACTATCTGAAAACCATATTAAAACAATGCGACAACTAACTGAAAACTAACTGATGACTGATGACACTAACGTCACTAATGACACTCAAATTGAGACAACTGACACCATTGACACTCAAATTGACACTATTGACACTCAAAGTGACACTATTGTAACTCAAATTGACACTATTGTAACTCAAATTGACACTATTGACACTCAAATTCACACTATTGACACTCAAATTGAACCTTTTGACACTCAAATTGACACTATTGACAATTTTGACACTCAAATTGACACTATTGACACTCAAATTGACACTATTGACACTTCAATTGGCACTATCGACACTGTTGAAGCTAATGACACTATTGACACTAATCAGACTCAAATTGAAATTATGGACACTCAAATTGACACTATTGTTACTCAAATTGACACTTTTGACACTCAAATTGACACTATTGACGCTCAAATAGACACTATAGACATTAAAATTGACACTATTGACACTTAAATTGGCACTATTGACACTCAAATTGGCACTATCGACGCTGTTGAGGCTAATGACACTATTGACACCATTGAGAATCAAATTGAAATTATGGACACTCAAATTGACACTATTGTTACTCAAATTGACACTATTGACACTCAAAGTGACACTACTGACACTCAAATTGACACTATTGACACTATTCACACTAAAACTGACACTATTGACGCTCAAGTTGACACTATTGACACTTAAATTGACACTATTGACACTGAAATTGACACTACTGACACTCAAATTAAAGAGATTGTCACTCATATTGACGCCATTGACACTCAAAATGACACTACTGACACTCAAATTGACACTATTGACACTATATGAAGACTATATGACACTACATGAAAACTATATTAAAACCATATGAAAACTATACGACAACCAACTGAAAACTAATTGATGACTGATGACACTAATTACACTAATTACACCAATTACGCTAATGACACTAATGACACTGTAACACTAATGACGTATATGAACTATTGGACACTATTGGAAAACCATGCGAAAACTGTACGAAAACTATACGAAAAATATGCGAACACTATATGAAGACTATATAAAAACTATATGAAAACTATAGGAAAGCTATATGAAATACATATGAAAAGTATATGAAAGCTATATGACAGTTATATGAGAGCCATGCGACATCTAACTGAAAACTAACTGAAAACTAGTTGAAAACTAGATGAAAACTAGATGAAAACTAGATGAAAACTATATAAGAACTAACTGAAAACTAACTGAAAACTATGCGACAACCAACTGAAAACTAACTGATGACACTAATAACACTAATTACACTAATGTCGGTAATGACACTGTGACACTAATAACATATATGAACTATTGGACACTATTGGAAAACCATGCGAAAACTGTACGAAAAATATGCGAAAACTATATGAAGACTATATAAAAACTATATGAAAACTATAAGATAGCTATATGAAATACATATGAAAACTATATGAAAGCTATATGACAGTTGTATGAGAGCCATGCGACATCTAACTGAAAACTAACTGAAAACTAGCTGAAAACTACATGAAAACTATATGAAAACTATATAAAAACTAACTGAAAACTATATGATAACTGTCCGACAACCAACTGAAAACTAACTGATGACTGATGACACTAATGACACTAATGACACTAATTACACTAATGACGCTAATGACACTGTGACACTAATGACATATATGAACTATTGGACACTATTGGAAAACCATGCGAAAACTGTACGAAAACAATACGAAAAGTATGCGAAAACTATACGGAACAATACGAAAACTATGCGAAATCTATATGCAAACTATATGAATACAATATGAAAACTATATGACAATTATATGAAAACTATATGAAGTCTATATGAAATGCACATGAAAACTATCTGAAAACTATATGAAGACTGCATGAAAACTACATGAAAACTATATGAAGACTATATAAAAACTATATGAAAACTATATGAAAGCTATATGAAATACATATGAAAACTATATGACAATGATATTAGAGCCATACGACATCTAACTAAAAACAAACTGAAAACTACATGAAAACTAGATGAAAACTATATGAAAACTATCTGAAAATCAGATGAAAACTATGCGACAACTAACTGAAAACTAACTGATGACTGATGACACTAATGTCACTAATGACACTCAAATTGACACTATTGACACTCAAATTGACACTATTGACACTCAAATTGAAACCATTGACACTCAAATTGACACTTTTGACAATCAAATTGACACTATTGACATTCAAATTGACACTACTGACACTCAAGTTGACACTATTGATACTTTTGACACTCAAATTGATACTTTTGACACTCAAATAGACACTATTGACACTCAAATTGAAACTAATGACACTAATTACACTAATGACACTGTGACACTAATGACACATATGAACTATTGGACACTTTTGGAAAACCATGCGAAAACTGTGCGAAAACTTGATGAAGACTATATAAAAACTATATGAAAACTATATGAAAGCTATATGAAATACATATGAAAACTATATAAAAGCTGTATGAAAATTATATGAGAGCCATACGACATTAAACTTAAAACTAGCTGAAAACTACATGAAAACTATATGAAAACTATCTGAAAACCATATGAAAACAATGCGACAACTAACTGAAAACTAACTGATGACTGATGACACTAACGTCACTAATGACACTCAAATTGAGACAACTGACACCATTGACACTCAAATTGACACTATTGACACTCAAAGTGACACTATTGTAACTCAAATTGACACTATTGTAACTCAAATTGACACTATTGACACTCAAATTCACACTATTGACACTCAAATTGAACCTTTTGACACTCAAATTGACACTATTGACAATTTTGACACTCAAATTGACACTATTGACACTCAAATTGACACTATTGACACTTCAATTGGCACTATCGACACTGTTGAAGCTAATGACACTATTGACACTAATCAGACTCAAATTGAAATTATGGACACTCAAATTGACACTATTGTTACTCAAATTGACACTTTTGACACTCAAATTGACACTATTGACGCTCAAATAGACACTATAGACACTCAAATTGACACTATTGACACTTAAATTGGCACTATTGACACTCAAATTGGCACTATCGACGCTGTTGAGGCTAATGACACTATTGACACTATTGAGAATCAAATTGAAATTATGGACACTCAAATTGACACTATTGTTACTCAAATTGACACTATTGACACTATTCACACTAAAACTGACACTATTGACGCTCAAGTTGACACTATTGACACTTAAATTGACACTATTGACACTGAAATTGACACTACTGACACTCAAATTAAAGCGATTGTCACTCATATTGACGCCATTGACACTCAAAATGACACTACTGACACTCAAATTGACACTATTGACACTATATGAAGACTATATGACACTACATGAAAACTATATTAAAACCATATGAAAACTATACGACAACCAACTGAAAACTAATTGATGACTGATGACACTAATTACACTAATTACACCAATTACGCTAATGACACTAATGACACTGTAACACTAATGACGTATATGAACTATTGGACACTATTGGAAAACCATGCGAAAACTGTACGAAAACTATACGAAAAATATGCGAACACTATATGAAGACTATATAAAAACTATATGAAAACTATAGGAAAGCTATATGAAATACATATGAAAAGTATATGAAAGCTATATGACAGTTATATGAGAGCCATGCGACATCTAACTGAAAACTAACTGAAAACTAGTTGAAAACTAGATGAAAACTAGATGAAAACTAGATGAAAACTATATAAGAACTAACTGAAAACTAACTGAAAACTATGCGACAACCAACTGAAAACTAACTGATGACACTAATAACACTAATTACACTAATGTCGGTAATGACACTGTGACACTAATAACATATATGAACTATTGGACACTATTGGAAAACCATGCGAAAACTGTGCGAAAAATATGCGAAAACTATATGAAGACTATATAAAAACTATATGAAAACTATAAGATAGCTATATGAAATACATATGAAAACTATATGAAAGCTATATGACAGTTGTATGAGAGCCATGCGACATCTAACTGAAAACTAACTGAAAACTAGCTGAAAACTAGATGAAAACTATATGAAAACTATATAAAAACTAACTGAAAACTATATGATAACTGTCCGACAACCAACTGAAAACTAACTGATGACTGATGACACTAATGACACTAATGACACTAATATCGGTAATGACACTGTGACACTAATAACATATATGAACTATTGGACACTATTGGAAAACCATGCGAAAACTGTACGAAAACTATACGAAAAATATGCGAAAACTATACGGAACAATACGAAAACTATGCGAAAACTATATCCAAACTATATGAATACTATATGAAAACTATATGAAAAATATATGAAAACTATATGAAGGCTATATGAAACACATATCACAGGTTGGTAAAATGAAAAATAATCGAAAAAAATATACGACTTGAGACTTGGAAGGATCACTAAGCATATTACGCCTAATAATTAGCTAAATTTTTTAAAAAATCCTACGAACATTTTTTTTTAAAATCGCAAAAAACGACTTTTTTTCATACTACTTATAAGTGATTTATTGGTTGTATAAGATAAAAAGTATACCAACCTCCAGTCTCGCACCCTTTTATCTAGATATAAAATAGTGCTCTATAAACAATTTTGAAGAAAATCGTACGAGTAGATCAATCGCAAATAGGTAATATACATAACATTTTTAACTTTTTTGCATATAAGTAGTATATAGGCTGGAATACCAAGTTAAAAAAATATACCCGATTTGATATCATGTGTCTATGTCGACAATGACTCAAATAAGATATTTATTCACTTTCAAGCGATTTGTACAAGTAGTTTTTGTGAAATCATACTTTTTTCGTAAAAAATATTTTTATCAGTAGTATATTTCGAGCATTTAGTATGCCCCCTTAAAAAATATACCAACCATAGAAATCTCATAAATTGTTATTGTATGTATGAATTATGCCTCTTTCAATTTTTAGCAAAATCCTACCAGTGCTTCCTGAGATATTTGATGATAAGTGACAGGTATTTTAGCTTCTCCATGTCATTCCATTTAATGTACGCAGTTTGAATAGATGACTGCATCTTTGTCCGAAGAGGAAGAACAGGAAGTTGAACTCATCCTGAAGCAAATCGATGCAGTGCGATCACCGTATCACGGAAACGCATTCAAGGCAGGGGCGCTATTTTGGATAAGTTTCCTGTGTGTCACTCGTACCTCTGCTTACAATGCGTTGAAAAGTTACTCTAGATTTCTGTTGTTGTGTGGCGGAATTCGTCACCAAGAAGGATGGCTGGATGCAGCAGTTGATTTTCAAATTGCATTTCAGCAGTCCGGTTTGAAGCCATTCTTGAAAGTTCACATGATTTCCCATGTCCAGGAATACTTGGCCATTATCGATAGCTTTTGCACATTCGAAAACCCCGGTTTAGCTTGGACATGCGAGCAAGCTATTAAATCCTCTCATCACCACTTCAAAGAGGTATGGGATAGATTCAAAAGCTCCCCAAAATCGAAAAACCCCTTACTCTTGGCTGTTATCGATTTCAATTACGTTCGATAGTTTACCTGCTTTTCGGACTAAGTGAAAGTAGAACACTGCTCCCTGATGAACTGTTTTGAACTGTTTTGTATACAATTACGTGTATAAAGTATTGATATTTTTGTGTTATTTTTCACACCCACATGCTTTTTATCGATTTGTCATAATACTCGATATTGTACCACAGTAACGGTATTGTACTATATGGACTAACTCATACGTTCGTGCAAACGAAATCCATAGACTAAATTGCAAAAGTATATTGATTATCATGAAATATATATTCAGAAAATTCAATCGTTTTCTTATTCATATCACTAAAATACCTGTCACTTATCATCAAATATCTCAGGAAGTACTGGTAGGATTTTGCTAAAAATTGAAAGAGACATAATTCATACATACAATAACAATTTATGAGGTTTCTATGGTTGGTATATTTTTTAAGGGGGTATACTAAATGCTCGAAATATACTACTGAAAAAAATATTTTTTACGAAAAAAGTATGATTTCACAAAAACTACTCGTACAAATCGCTTGAAAGTGAATAAATATCTTATTTGAGTCATTGTCGACATAGACACATGATATCAAATCGGGTATATTTTTTTAACTTGGTATTCCAGTCTATATACTACTTATATGCAAAAAAGTTAAAAATGTTATGTATATTACATATTTGCGATTGATCTACTCGTACGATTTTCTTCAAAATTGTTTATAGAGCACTATTTTATATCTAGATAAAAGGGTGCAAGACTGGAGGTTGGTATATTTTTTTATCTTATACAACCAATAAATCACTTATAAGTAGTATGAAAAAAGTCGTTTTTTGCGATTTTCTCAAAAACTGCTCGTAATATTTTTTTAAAAAATTTAGCTAATTATTAGCCGAAATGTGCTTAGTCATCCTTCCAAGTCTCAAGTCTGGTATCTTTTTTCGATTATTTTTCATTTTACCAACCTGTGATATGAAAAGTATGTAAAAACCCTGTGAAGACTATATAAAAACTATATGAAAACTATATGGAAGCTACATGAAATGCATATGAAAACTACATGAAAGCTATATGACAATTTTATGAGAGCCATACGACATCTAACTGAAAACTAACTGAAAACTAGCTAAAAACTACATGAAAACTAGATGAAAACTATATGAAAACTATATAAAAACTAACTGAAAACTATATGATAACTATGCGACACAGTGACACTAATGACATATATGAACTATTGGACACTATTGGAAAACCATGCGAAAACTGTGCGAAAACTATACAAAAAATATGCAAAAACTATACGGAAAAATACGAAAACTATGCGAAAACTATATGAAAACTATATGAAAGCTATATGACAATTATTTGAGAGCCATACGACATCTAACTGAAAACTAACTGAAAACTAGCTAAAACTACATGAAAACTAGATGAAAACTAGATGAAAACCATATAAAAACTATATAAAAACCATATGAAAACTATGCGACAACTAACTGAAAACTAACTGATGACTGATGACACTAATGTCACTAATAACACCCACATTGACACTATTGACACCATTGACACTCAAATTGACACTATTGACACTCAAATTGACACTATTCACACTCAAATTGACACTATTGACGCTCAAATTGACACTATTGACACTTAAATTGACACTATTGACTATGAAATTGACGCTACGGACACTCACATTAACGCTATTGACACTATATGACACTATATGACACTATATGACACTACATGAAAACTATATTAAAACCATATGAAAACCATACGACAACCAACTGAAAACCAATTGATGACCGATGACACTAATTACACTAATGACACCACGACACTTATGACATGTATGAACTATTGGACACTAATGGAAAACCATGCGAACACTGTACGAAAACTATACGAAAAATATGCGAAAACTATATGAAGACTATATAAAAACTATATGAAAACTATATGAAAACTATATGGAAGCTATATGAAATGCATATGAAAACTATATGAAAGCTACGACATGTAACTGAAATCTAACTGAAAACTAGCTGAAAACTACATGAAAACTAGATGAAAACTATATGAAAACTATATAAAAACTATCTGAAAACCATATGAAAACTATGCGACAACTAACTAAAAACTAACTGATGACTGATGACACTAATGACACTAATGACGCTAATGACACTGTGACACTAATAACATATATGAACAATTGGACACTATTGGAAAACCATGCGAAAACTGTACGAAAACTATACGAAAAATATGCAAAAACTATACGGAACAATACGAAAACTATGTGAAAACTATATCCAAACTATATGAATACTATATGAAAACTATATGAAAAATATATGAAAACTATATGGAAACTACATGAAATGGATATAAAAACTATATGAAGGCTATATGACAATTACATGAGAGCCATACGACATCTAACTGAAAACTAACTGAAAACTAGCTGAAAACTACATGAAAACTAGATGAAAACTCAATGAAAACCATATGAAAACTATGCGACAACTAACTGAAAACTAACTGATGACTGGTGATACTAATGTCACTACTGACACTCAAATTGAGTTTACTGACACCATTGACACTCAAATTGAAATTATTGACAATCAAATTGACACTATTGACACTCAAATTGACACTATTGACACTCAAATTGACACTTTTGACAATTAAATTGACACTATTGACTCTCAAATTGACACTATTCACACTCAAATTGACACTATTGACAATCAAATTGACACTATTGACACTCAAATTGACAATATCGACACTATTGACACTGAAATTGACACTATTGACACTCATATTAACGCTATTGACACTCATATTGACGTCATTGACACTAAAAATGACACTACTGACACTCAAATTGACACTATTGACACTATATGACACTACATGAAAACTATGTTAAAACCATATGAAAACCATACGACAACCAACTGAAAACTAATTGATGACCGATGACACTAATTACACTAATTACACTAAATACACTAATGACACAGTGACACTAATGACATATATGAACTATTGGACACTATTGAAAAACCATGCGAAAACTGTGCGAAAACTATACGAAAAATATGCAAAAACTATCCGGAAAAATACGAAAACTATGCGAAAACTATATGCAAACTATATGAATACTATATGAAAACTATATGAAAAATATATGAAGTCAATATGAAATGCATATGAAAACTATGTGAAAACTATATGAAGACTGCATGAAAACTACATGAAAACTATATGAAGACTATATAAAAACTATATGAAAACTAAATGAAAGCTATATGAAATACATATGAAAGCTATATGAAAGCTATATGACAATTATATGAGAGCCATACGACATCTAACTGAAAACTAACTGAAAACTAGCTGAAAACTAGATGAAAACTATATGAAAACTATATAAAAACTAACTGAAAACTATATGATAACTGTCCGACAACCAACTGAAAACTAACTGATGACTGATGACACTAATGTCACTAATGACACTGAAGTTGACACTACTGACACTCAAATTGACACTATTGACAATTTTGACACTCAAATTGACACTGTTTACACTCAAATAGACACTATTGACTCTCAAATTGACACTATTGACACTTAAATTGGCACTATTGACACACAAATTGTCACTATCGACACTGTTGAAGCTAATGACACTATTGACACTATTCACACTGAAATTCAAATTATGGACATTCAAATTGACACTATTGTTACTGAAATTGACACTATTGTTATTCAAATTGACACCATTGACAATCAAATTGACACAATTCACACTATTCACACTCAAATTGATACTATTGACGCTCAAATTAACGTTATTGACACTCATATTGACGCCATTGACACTCAAAATAACACTTCTGACACTCAAATTGACACTACTGACACTATATGACACTACATGAAAACTATATTAAAACCATTTGAAAACCATACGACAACCAACTGAAAACTAATTGATGACCGATGACACTAATTACACTAATGACACTAAATACACTAATGACACTGTGACACTAATGGCATATATGAACTATTGGACACTATTGGAAAACCCTGCGAACACTGTACGAAAACTATACGAAAAATATGCGAAAACTATAAGGAACAATACGAAAACTATGCGAAAACTATATCCAAACTATATGAATACTATATGAAAACTATATGAAAAATATATAAAAACTATATGAAAACTATATGAAAGCTATATGAAATACACATGAAAACTATATGAAAGCTATATGACAATTATATGAGAGCCATGCGACATCTAACTGAAAACTAACATAAAACTAGCTGAAAACTATATGAAAACCAGATGGAAACTATATGAAAACTATATAAAAACTAACTGAAAACTATATGAAAACTATGCGACAACTAACTGAAAACTAACTGATGACACTAATGACAATAATTACACTAATGACGCTAATGACACTGATGATACTAATAACATATATGAACTATTGGACACTATTGGAAAACCATGCGAAAACTGTACGAAAACTATACGAAAAATATGCAAAAACTATACGGGACAATACGAAAACTATGCGAATACTATATCCAAACTATATGAATACTATATGAAAACTATATGAAAAATATATGAAAACCACATGGAAACTACATGAAATGCATATAAAAACTATATGAAAGCTATATGACAATTACATCAGAGCCATACGACATGTAACTGAAAACTAACTGAAAACTAGCTGAAAACTACATGAAAACTATATGAAAACTATATGAAAACTATATGAAAACGATATGAAAACTATGCGACAACTAACTGAAAAGTAACTGATGATACTAATGTCAGTACTGACACTCAAATTGAGACTACTGAAACTCAAATTGAAATTATTGACACTCAATTTGACACTTTTCACAATCAAATTGACACTATTGACAATTAAATTGACACTATTTTCACTCAAATTGACACTATTCACACTCAAATTGACACTATTGACACTCAAATTTACATTATTGACATTCAAATTGAAACTAGTGACACTATTGAAGCTAAAGACACTATTGACACTTAAATTGACACTATTGACACTCAAATTGACACTTTTGACAATCAAATTGACACTATTGACACTCAAATTGACACTATTGAAAATCTAATTTACACTATTGACACTTAATTTGACACTATCGACACTATTGAAGCTAATGACACTATTGACACTCAAATTGACATTATTGACGCTCAAATTGACACTATTGACACTCAAATTGACACTATTGACACTGAAAATGACACTATTGACACTCAAATTGACACTATTGACACTTAAATTGACACTATTGACACTCAAATTGACACTTTTGACACTCATATTGACACTACTGAAACTCAAATTAACGATATTGACACTCATATTGACGCCATTGACACTCAAAATGACACTACTGACACTCAAATTGACACTATTTACACTATATGACACTATATGACCATACATGAAAACTATATTAAAACCATATGAAAACTATACGACAACCAACTGAAAACTAATTGATGACTGATCACACTAATGACACTAATTACGCTAATGACACTAATGACACTGTGACACTAATGACATATATAAACTATTGGACACTATTGGAAAACTATGCGAAAACTGTACGAAAAATACTCGACAAATATGCGAAAACTCTACGGAACAATACGAAAACTAAGCGAAAACTATATCAAAACTATATGAATACTATATGAAACTATATGAAAAATATATGAAACCTGTATGAAGGCTATGTGAAATGCATATGAAAACTATGTGAAAACTATATGAAGACTGCATGAAAACTAGATGAAAACTATATGAAGACTATATGAAAGCTATATGAAAACCATAGTAAAGCTATATGAAATACATATGATTACTATATGAAAGCTACATGACAATTATATGAGAGCCATACGACATCTAACTGAAAATTAACTGAAAACTAGCTGAACACTACATGAAGACTATATGAAAACTAGATGAAAACTAGATGAAAACTATATGATAACTATATAAAAACTATTCGACAACTAACTGAAAACTAACTGATGACACTAATGTCACTAATGACACTGAAGATGACACTACTGACACTCAAATTGACACTATTGACAATTTTGACGCTCAAATTGACACTGTTTACACTTAAATAGACACTATTGACACTCAAATTGACACTATTGACACTTAAATTGGCACTATTGACACTCAAATTGGCACTATCGACACTGTTGAAGCTAATGACACTATTGACACTATTCACACTGAAATTGAAATTATGGACACTCAAATTGACACTATTGTTACTCAAATTGACACTATTGTTATTCAAATTGACACTATTGACAATCAAATTGACACAATTCACACTATTCACACTGAAATTGATAATATTGACGCTCAAATTGAAAAAATTGACACTCAAATTGACACTATTGACACTCAAATTGACGCTATTGACACTCAAATTTCCACTATCGACACTCAAATTGACACTATTGACACTATTCACACTCAAATTGACAGTATTGACACTATTCACACTCAGATTGACACTATTGACGCTCAAATTGACACTATTGACACTTAAATTTACACTATTGACTCTGAAATTGACACTACTGAAACTCAAATTAACGCTATTAACACTCATATTGACGCCATCGACACTCAAAATGACACTACCGACACTCAAATTGACACTCTTGCCACTATGTTACACTACATGACACTACATAAAAACTATATTAAATCCATATGAAAACTATATTAAAACCATATGAAAACTATATTAAAACCATATGAAAACTATACGACAACTAACTGAAAACTAATTGATGACCGATGAACTTAATGACGCTAATGACACTGTGACACTAATGACATATATGAACTATTGGAAACTATTGGAAAACCATGCGAAAACTGTACGAAAACAATACGAAAAATATGCGAAAACTTTACGGAACAATACGAAGAAAATGCGAAATCTATATGCAAACTATATGAATACTATATGAAAACTATATGACAATTATATGAAAACTATATGAAGTCTATATTAATGCATATGAAACCTATGTGAAAACTGTATGAAGACTACATGAAAACTACATGAAAACTATATGAAGACTATATAAAAACTATATGAAAACTATATGAAAGCTATATGATAATTATATGAGAGCCATACGACATCTAACTGAAAACAAACTGAAAACTAGCTGAAAAGTATATGAAAACTATTTGAAAACCACATGAAAACTATGCGAGAACTAACTGAAAACTAACTGATGACTGATGACACTAATGTCACTAATGACACTCAAATTGAGACTACTGACACCATTGACACTTAAATTGAAGCTATTGACACTCAAATTTACATTATTGACATTTAAATTGACACTATCGACACTATTGAAGCTAACGACACTATTGACACTTAAATTGACACTATTGACACTCAAATTGACACTTTTGACAATCAAATTGACACTATTGACACTCAAATTGACACCATTGAAACTCTAATTTACACTATTGACACTTAATTTGACACTATCGACACTATTGAAGCTAATGACACTATTGACACTATTGACACTCAAATTAAAATTATTGACACTGAAATTGACACTATTGACACTCAAATTGACACTATTGACACTGAAATTGACAGTATTGACACTCAAATTGACACTATTGACACTTAAATTGACACTGTTGACACTCATATTGACAATATTGACACTCAAATTAACGATATTGACACTCATATTGACGCCATTGACACTCAAAATGACACTACTGACACTCAAATTGACACTATTTACACTATATGACACTATATGACAATATATGAAAACTATATTAAATCCATATGAAAACTATACGACAACCAACTGAAAACTATTTGATGACTGATGAGACTAATGACACTAATGACACTAATTACGCTAATGACTCTAATGACACTGTGACACTAATGACATATATGAGCTATTGGACACTATTGGAAAACTATGCGAAAACTGTACGAAAACTATACAAAAAATATGCATAAACTATACGGAACAATACGAAGAAAATGCGAAATCTATATGCAAACTATATGAATACTATATGAAAACTATATGACAATTATATGAAAACTATATGAAGTCTATATTAATGCATATGAAACCTATGTGAAAACTATATGAAGACTACATGAAAACTACATGAAAACTATATGAAGACTATATAAAAACTATATGAAAACTATATGAAAGCTATATGATAATTATATGAGAGCCATACGACATCTAACTGAAAACAAACTGAAAACTAGCTGAAAAGTATATGAAAACTATTTGAAAACCACATGAAAACTATGCGAGAACTAACTGAAAACTAACTGATGACTGATGACACTAATGTCACTAATGACACTCAAATTGAGACTACTGACACCATTGACACTCAAATTGAAGCTATTGACACTCAAATTTACATTATTGACATTTAAATTGACACTATCGACACTATTGAAGCTAACGACACTATTGACACTTAAATTAACACTATTGACACTCAAATTGACACTTTTGACAATCAGATTGACACTATTGACACTCAAATTGACACTATTGAAACTCTAATTTACACTATTGACACTTAATTTGACACTATCGACACTATTGAAGCTAATGACACTATTGACACTATTGACACTCAAATTAAAATTATTGACACTGAAATTGACACTATTGACACTCAAATTGACACTATTGACACTGAAATTGACAGTATTGACACTCAAATTGACACTATTGACACTTAAATTGACACTGTTGACACTCATATTGACAATATTGACACTCAAATTAACGATATTGACACTCATATTGACGCCATTGACACTCAAAATGACACTACTGACACTCAAATTGACACTATTTACACTATATAACACTATATGACAATATATGAAAACTATATTAAATCCATATGAAAACTATACGACAACCAACTGAAAACTATTTGATGACTGATGAGACTAATGACACTAATGACACTAATTACGCTAATGACTCTAATGACACTGTGACACTAATGACATATATGAGCTATTGGACACTATTGGAAAACTATGCGAAAACTGTACGAAAACTATACGAAAAATATGCGGAAACTATACGGAACAATACGAAAACTATGCGAAAACGATATCCAAACTATATGAATACTATATGAAACTATATGAAAAATATATGAAACCTGTATGAAGGATATGTGAAATGCATATGAAATTTATGTGAAAACTATATGAAGACTGCATGAAAACTGGATGAAAACTATATGAAGACTATATGAAAGCTATATGAAAACCATAGTAAAGCTATATGAAATACATATGAAAACTATATGAAAGCTACATGACAATTATATGAGAGCCATACGACATCAAACTGAAAACTAACTGAAAACTAGCTGAAAACTAGATGAAAACTAGATGAAAACTAACTGAAAACCACATGAAAACTATGCGAGAACTAACTGATGACTGATGACACTAATGACACTCAAATTACACTAATGACGCTAATGGCACTGTGACACTAATGACATATATGAACTATTGGACACTATTGGAAAACCATGCGAAAACTGTACGAAAACTATACGAAAACTATACGAAAACCATACGGAACAATACGAAAAAAATGCGAAAACTATATCCAAACTATATGAATACTATATGAACTCTATATAAAAAATATATGAAAACTATATGAAGGCTATATGAAACACATATGAAAACTATCTGAAAACAATGTGAAGACTATATAAAAACTATATGAAAACTATATGGAAGCCATATCAAATGCATATGAAAACTATATGAAAGCTATATGACAATTATATGAGAGCCATACGACATCTAACTGAAAACTAGCTGAAAACTACATGAAAACTAGATGAAAACTATATGAAAACTATATGAAAACTATCTGAAAACCATATGAAAACTATGCGACAACTGACTGAAACTAACTGATGACTGATGACACTACTGTCACTAATGACACTCAAATTGAGACTACTGACACCATTGACACTCAAATTGACACTATCGTCACTATTGAACCTTATGACACTATTGACACTATTGACACTGAAATTGAAATTATTGACCCTCAAATTGACACTATTGACACTCAAATTGGCAATATTGACACTGAAATTGACGCTATTGACACTCAAATTGCACTATCGACACTCAAATTGACGCTATTGACACTATTCACACTGAAATTGACAGTATTGACACTATTCACACTCAGATTGACACTATTGACGCTCAAATTGACACTATTGACACTTAAATTGACACTATTGACACTGAAATTGACACTACTGAAACTCAAATTAACGCTATTGACACTCATATTGACGCCATCGACACTCAAAATGACACTACCGACACTCAAATTGACACTCTTGACACTATGTTACACTACATGACACTACGTGAAAACTATATTAAATCCATAATAAAACTATATTAAAACCATATGAAAACTATACGACAACTAACTGAAAACTAATTGATGACCGATGACACTAATGAAGCTAATGACACTGTGACAGTAATTACACTAACGACACTGGTCACACTGTGACACTAATGACATATATGAACTATTGGACACTATTGGAAAACCATGCGAAAACTGTACGAAAACTATACGAAAAATATGCGAAAACTATACGGAACAATACGAAAAAAATGCGAAATCTATATGCAAACTATATGAATACTATATGAAAACTATATGACAATTATATGAAAACTATATGAAGTCTATATGAAATGCATATGAAACCTATGTGAAAACTATATGAAGACTACATAAAAACTACATGAAAACTATATGAAGACTATATAAAAACTATATGAAAACTGTATGAAAGCTATATGAAATATATATGAAAACTATATGAAAGCTATATGATAATTATATGAGAGCCATACGACATCTAACTGAAAACTAACTGAAAACTAGCTGAAAACTAGATGAAAACAAGATGAAAACTATATGAAAACTATCTGAAAACCACATGAAAACTATGCGAGAACTAACTGAAAACTAACTGATGACTGATGACACTAATGTCACTAATGACACTCAAATTGAGACTACTGACACTATTGACACTTAAATTTAAACTATTGACACCCAAATTGACACTATTGACACTCAAATTGAAACTATTTACACTCAAATTGACACCTTTGACAATCAAATTGACACTATTGACACTCAAATTGACACTACTGACACTATTGACACTTTTGACACTCAAATTGACACTTTTGACACTCAAATAGACACTATTGACACTCAAATTGACACTTCTGACACTTAAATTGACACTATTGACACTCAAATTGACACTATTGACATTAATTACACTAATGACACTAATTGCACTAATGACACTGTGACACTAATGACACATATGAACTACTGGACACTATTGGAAAACCATGCGAAAACTGTACGAAAACTATACGAAAAATATGCGAAAACTATATGAAGACTATATAAAAACTATATGAAAACTATAAGAAAGCTATATGAAAACTATATGAAAACTATATGAAAACTGGATGAAAACCATATGAAAACTATGCGACAACTAGCTGTAAAATAACTGATGACTGATGACACTAATGTCACTAATGACACTCAAATTGAGACTGCTGACATCCTTGACACTCAAATTGACACTATTGACACTCAAATTGACACTATTGTAACTCAAATTAACACTATTGACACTCAAATTGACACCATTATCACTCAAATTGGCACTATTGACACTCAAATTGACACTTCTGACACTCAAATTGACAATATTGACAATTTTTACACTCAAATTGACACTATTGACACTCAAATTTACACTATTGACACTTAAATTGGCACTATTGACACTCAAATTGGCACAATCGACACTGTTGAAGCTAATGACACTATTGACACTATTCAGACTCAAATTAAAATTATGGACTCTCAAATTGACACTATTGTTACTCAAATTGACACTATTGACACTCAAATTGACACTACTAATACTTAAATAGACACTATTGACACTCAAATTGACACTATTGACACTTAAATTGGCACTATTGACACTCAAATTGGCACTATCGACACTGTTGAAGCTAGTGACACTATTGACACTATTGAGACTCAAATTGAAATTATGGACACACAAATTGACACCATTGTTACTCAAATTGACACTATTGACACTGAAATTGACACTACTGACACTCAAATTGACACCATTGACACTATTCACACTAAAATTGACACTATTGACGCTCAAATTGACACTATTGACACTTAAATCGACACTACTGACACTCAAATTAACGCTATTGACACTCATATTGACGCCATTGACACTCAAAATGACACTACTGACACTCAAATTGACACTATTGACACTATATGACACTATATGACACTACATGAAAGCTATATTAAAACCATATGAAAACTATACGACAACCAACTGAAAACTAATTGATGACCGATGACACTAATTACACTAATGACACTGAATACACTAATGACACTGTGATACTAATGACATATATGAACTATTAGACACTATTGGAAAACCATGCGAAAACTGTACGAGAACTGTACGAAAAATATGCGAAAACTATATGAAGACTATATAAAAACTATATGAAAACTATAGGAAAGCTATATGAAATACATATGAAAACTATATGAAAGCTATATGACAATTGTATGAGAGCCATGCGACATCAAACTGAAAACTAACTGAAAACTAGATGAAAACTATATGAAAACTAGATGAAAACTTGATGAAAACTATATGAAAACTATGTAAAAACTAACTGAAAACTATATGATAACTATGCGACAACCAACTGAAAACTAACTGATGACTGATGACACTAATGACACTAATTACACTAATATCGGTAATGACACTGTGACACTGATAACATATATGAACTATTGGACACTATTGGAAAACCATGCGAAAACTGTACGAGAACTATACGAAAGATATGCAAAAACTATACGGGACAATACGAAAACTATGCGAAAACTATATCCAAACTATATGAATACTATATGAAAACTATATGAAAGCTATATGAAGGATATATGAAACACATATCAGAGGTGGATAAAATGAAAAATAATCCAAAAAAATATACCAGACTTGAGACTTGGAAGGATCACTAAGCATATTACGGCTAATAATTAGCTAAATTTTTTAAAAAATCCTACGAACATTTTTTTTTAAAATCGCAAAAAACGACTTTTTTTCATACTACTTATAAGTGATTTATTGGTTGTATAAGATAAAAAATATACCAACCTCCAGTCTCGCACCCTTTTATCTAGATATAAAATAGTGCTCTATAAACAATTTTGAAGAAAATCGTACGAGTAGATCAATCGCAAATAGGTAATATACATAACATTTTTAACTTTTTTGCATATAAGTAGTATATAGGCTGGAATACCAAGTTAAAAAAATATACCCGATTTGATATCATGTGTCTATGTCGACAATGACTCAAATAAGATATTTATTCACTTTCAAGCGATTTGTACAAGTAGTTTTTGTGAAGTCATACTTTTTTCGTAAAAAATATTTTTATCAGTAGTATATTTCGAGCATTTAGTATACCCCCTTAAAAAAATATACCAACCATAGAAATCTCATAAATTGTTATTGTATGTATGAATTATGCCTCTTTCAATTTTTAGCAAAATCCTACCAGTGCTTCCTGAGATATTTGATGATAAGTGACAGGTATTTTAGCTTCTCCATGTCATTCCATTTAATGTACGCAGTTTGAATAGATGACTGCATCTTTGTCCGAAGAGGAAGAACAGGAAGTTGAACTCATCCTGAAGCAAATCGATGCAGTGCGATCACCGTATCACGGAAACGCATTCAAGGCAGGGGCGCTATTTTGGATAAGTTTCCTGTGTGTCACTCGTACCTCTGCTTACAATGCGTTGAAAAGTTACTCTAGATTTCTGTTGTTGTGTGGCGGAATTCGTCACCAAGAAGGATGGCTGGATGCAGCAGTTGATTTTCAAATTGCATTTCAGCAGTCCGGTTTGAAGCCATTCTTGAAAGTTCACATGATTTCCCATGTCCAGGAATACTTGGCCATTATCGATAGCTTTTGCACATTCGAAAACCCCGGTTTAGCTTGGACATGCGAGCAAGCTATTAAATCCTCTCATCACCACTTCAAAGAGGTATGGGATAGATTCAAAAGCTCCCCAAAATCGAAAAACCCCTTACTCTTGGCGGTTATCGATTTCAATTACGTTCGATAGTTTACCTGCTTTTCGGACTAAGTGAAAGTAGAACACTGCTCCCTGATGAACTGTTTTGAACTGTTTTGTATACAATTACGTGTATAAAGTATTGATATTTTTGTGTTATTGTTCACACCCACATGCTTTTTATCGATTTGTCATAATACTCGATATTGTACCACAGTAACGGTATTGTACTATATGGACTAACTCATACGTTCGTGCAAACGAAATCCATAGACTAAATTGCAAAAGTATATTGATTATCATGAAATATATATTCAGAAAATTGAATCGTTTTCTTATTCATATCACTAAAATACCTGTCACTTATCATCAAATATCTCAGGAAGTACTGGTAGGATTTTGCTAAAAATTGAAAGAGACATAATTCATACATACAATAACAATTTATGAGGTTTCTATGGTTGGTATATTTTTTTAAGGGGGTATACTAAATGCTCGAAATATACTACTGATAAAAATATTTTTTACGAAAAAAGTATGATTTCACAAAAACTACTTGTACAAATCGCTTGAAAGTGAATAAATATCTTATTTGAGTCATTGTCGACATAAACACATGATATCAAATCGGATATATTTTTTTAACTTGGTATTCCAGCCTATATACTACTTATATGCAAAAAAGTTAAAAATGTTATATATATTACATATTTGCGATTGATCTACTCGTACGATTTTCTTCAAAATTGTTTATAGAGCACTATTTTATATCCAGATAAAAGGGTGCGAGACTGGAGGTTGGTACATTTTTTATCTTATACAACCAATAGATCACTTATAAGTAGTATGAAAAAAGTCGTTTTTTGCGATTTTCTCAAAAACTGCTCGTAGGATTTTTTAAAAAATTTAGCTAATTATTAGCCGTAATGTGCTTAGTCATCCTTCCAAGTCTCAAGTCTGGTATATTTTTTTCGATTATTTTTCATTTTACCAACTTGTGATATGAAAAGTATGTTAAAACCATGTAAAGACTATATAAAAACTATATGAAAACTATATGGAAGCTACATGAAATGCATATGAAAACTATATGAAAGCTATATGACAATTTTATGAGAGCCATACGACATCTAACTGAAAACTAACTGAAAACTAGCTGAAAACTACATAAAAACTAGATGAAAACTAGATGAAAACCAGATGAAAACTATATAAAAACTATCTGAAAACCATATGAAAACTACGCGACAACTAACTGAAAACTAACTGATGACTGATGACACTAATGTCACTACTGACACTCAAATTGAGACTACTGACACCATTGACACTCAAATTGAAATTATTGACACTCAAATTGACACTATTGACAATTAAATTGACACTATTGACACTCAAATTGACACTATTCACACTCAAATTGACACTATTGACACTCAAATTTACACTATTGACACTCAAATTGACACTATCGACACTATTGAAGCTAATGACACTTAAATTGACACTATTGACACTCAAATTGACGCCATTGACACTCAAAATGACACTACTGACACTCAAATTGACACTATTGACACTATATGACACTATATGAAACTACATGAAAACCATATTAAAACCATATGAAAGCTATACGACAACTAACTGAAAAGTAATTGATGACCGATGACACTAATGACACTAATGACACTGTGACACTAATCACACTAATGGCACTGTGACACTAATGACATATATGAACTATTGGACACTATTGGGAAACCATGCGATAACTGTGCGAAAACTATACGAAAAATATGCGAAAACTATACGGAACAATACGAAAACTATGCGAAAACTATATGAAATACATATGAATACTATATGAAAACTATATGAAAAATATATGAAAACTATATGAAGTCTATATGAAATGCATATGAAAACTATGTGAAAACTATATGAAGACTGCATGAAAACTACATGAAAACTATATGAAGACTATATAAAAACTATATGAAAACTAAATGAATGCTATATGAAATACATATGAAAACTACATGAAGGCTATATGACAATTACATGAGAGTCATACGACATCTAACTGAAAACTAACTGAAAACTATGTATGTATGTATGTAAAGCGTTTTATTTCAAAGTAATGAAAATCAAAATTTACACATGACATGGATTCACAATGACTACAGTACTTTCCGTAAAATGTTTCATATAAATCAGTATCGAACGTAAAAGTAAGGAAATGCATGTAAGGAATAGATTACGATTCATCAGAGTAAAGAATTATAAAAAGAGGTACAAAAAGGAACGAATGACTTAGACCTTCGATGACTTTGGGAAAGGCATGACTCGAGGTGCCCAGAATAGTGTAGTCTTCTTGGAACCAAGTGATGAAGTATGCTTTCAGGATGTAACATGTCCCCAAACACTTTGCATGCCCTCTGAAGACGGCGTGCTTCAAGGTCACCAAGACACATTCCCATACACTCGTTGCCGCAGATTATACGATGGCAGAGACGGAACAGTTTTTCCATACGACTGTTGTTTTTCTTGTTAAGGCCAATAAAAAGTGGAGAGTTATATTCCATAATGGAACGAATAAATGCCCCAAAAACACGAATGAGATCAGCTTTACAGAAGCCGGCAGCCTTCAGACTACGCAGCGCATAAACTCTTCTGCTAGCGGTTTTGCATGCATAACCAATGTGCTCATCCCATTTACATGAGTCAGTAAAGATAACTCCCAAAAATTTGATCGATACACAAAGCAACCTGTCAGTAATCGGAACAGGTAAACCACGGCGAATGTACATGCATTTAGTCTTTCCTGTATTCAAACACAGTCCATGATTCCGACTCCAATTACTTATATTGTCTTCCTCGATGGAAATAGTGAGATTAATGTCAGTATCCGAATATACCGGGATCACTACAAGTACGTCATCTGCGTATTTGACCATTAGTGCGCCATCCACACTGCTTTTTAGCGAGCCAATATGTGCAGAGAAAAGTTGCGGTGCAAGAACAGATCCCTGGGGGACGCCGGAAGACATGCTACGAACAGAACTGAACACCGTGTCTTGGAGACTTATGCGATAACGACGATCACTTAGAAATGATATAATCCACCTGACAAAGTCATACGGAAGGGCGCCATCAATCAAAGTTTCGATGAGAGAACGGTGATTTAAACTGTCAAAAGCCTGCTTTAGATCGAAAGATAACATGATGACCCCTTTCGAGCCGATTGCATCCATCTTAGAGGTGACAAAATCATGTACAGCAATTTGGGCATGCAATGTGCTAGCATTACGCTTATACGCAAACTGATTATTCCCCGATAGACTTTGTAAGGAATCATAAACAGACTGCAAAATGATGCCCTCCAAAATCTTGGAGATAGTGGGGAGCAACGAAATGGGGCGAAAATTAGCATTATCAAATTTGCCATTCTTAGGGATAGGCACGATGTTAGCAGTCTTCCAAATGATTGGCAAATGTCCAGTTGAGATGGATAAATTAAATAAATGTGAAACAGGATTACACAACACATGGGCAGCTTCGCGGATGAGTTTCGCCGACAGATAGTCACATCCAGGGGATTTTGATTTTAGGCTCAACATTTTGCTGTAAACAATGTCGGGCGAAGCGTCAGGGCTCCAATAAGTCTCAGCAGAATGAGGAATTAGATCAGAACAGTCACTTTCAGGGGAAAAATGGGATTCGTAGGACGACGCGAACGATTCAGCTGCAAGAGAAGGGGATTCATGGCCCTTGATCATTGCTTCAAAGAGCACAGAGGACTTAGATTTCAAGTCGCACATCTCGCGAACGATAGTCCAAATGTTCTTGTTGTTACTTGTACAATTGGTGACCCACGACTGCTTCGCTTTGACGATCTCAGCTTTTACTTTCTCCTTATAATGAGAGTACATAATTAAGTCACCAGAACGAAAGGCATTATAGCGTAAATTAATAAGACTTTTGAGGACTGGTGTCATCCACGCCTTATCTCTCGATGACATTTCAACATAGGTCTGTGGAATAGTGCTCATTGCAATGTTGACAAATTCATAAAATAACGTGCATTTGGCGTCTAGACTCAAGTTTGGATCATAGATACTTTGCCAGGGCGCACACTGAAGATTTTGAACGAATTTAGCTACGTTGCTTCTCCGGAAATCATAAACTTTCTTTACATGAGTAACATGATAAAAAGCGTTAACTGGCTTCATGAGAACAGCCAAATGATCCGAGTGACCAAACGCAGGACAGGTGAAAGCAGAATTGTACTTGGTTTTAAGTAGGGGATCCACAAAGATCTTATCCAAGATTGCAGTACCTCGAGTGGGAGTATTGACCATTTGAAAAAGTCCAAAATCATTCACAAATAAGTCACACGGAAAAGAGTTAAAATCGCCGGCTACAACCATGTGCGATGACGGATAAGCTTCAAGAAAGTATTGTAGGCAGCTTTGCAGAAAAGTGCGAATATCGTTTGAGTCTGCGCATCTTATGTTAGGAGGGACATAAACTATAATGCAACAGAGGTGGGGTTCTTTCATGATGAATGAAACATATTCTAAAGATGGTGGACAATCTCGGAAATTCACAGAAGAAAAAGACAAACAGTTACGGATGTAAACGCACACACCACCTCCTTTCTTGCCATTATTTCTGTCACAACGAATGGGCTGACAGTAGTCAGTCAAATAAATCTGGTCATTACAGACATAATCGTTCAACCACGTTTCTGTAAGTGCAATGATATCCGGTCTTGTAGCCCAAGCGAATAATTGAAGCTCGTCCATTTTGGGACGAACGGATCTCATATTCGAGAGAAGAAAAGCAGGATAAGACTCTTTAAAATACTTTAATGAAAATTTTGCTGATTCAGGGATGTGCGGAGAACTATTTTACCACGATGAATGACGTATTCGTTGCCGTTTTCATTTTTCTTCTTCAACTCAGATCGAAGAGTCTTCTCGTGAAATTGCTGCAACTTAGTAAGATCTTCGTTAACAAAAATGTGTTTTGTAGAACTCTGAGATCTTAGATATTTGGACTTTTTTAGGATGGACCATTTTTCTTCAACAGAGCTGCATTTCACTAAAAGGAGCCGACTGCCATTTTTATTAGCTCTACCGATTCGCTTACACGTCACAGGAGTGAATTCGCTCACATCGAGAATACTAGCAATGCTCTTCAGTTGATTCAAATCATGTGAAATCCTATCTGAAACGCTTCCTACACTGGACTCAGGGACACCATTAAAGACCAAATTTTGACGTCTTGACAGTCTGTCAGATAACTCTGAAAACATGGAGTCGGACTGGGACATTAATTCAGACTTGAGATTCTCGTGATCAGTTTTCAAATTTTCATACAAGGCAAATACTCGATCGCATTTCATCGTAGTCAGATTTAACTTTTCTATTATAGGACTCATCATGCATTCTATCTTATTGGTTATCAATTTGACTACATTATCAGAGATAGTTTCTGCACTCTGTAGCGAATCATTGCGACGGATTTCTTTGACGCGAATTAGCGCCTCAATCAATGTCTGTTTGGAAATGCTGTTCTTTCTTTGCTCTAAATCTGTATCTGACAGCAGTATAACGCTTTCAGCATTCATGTCTGGTAAATGAACAATGCTCACTAAATCCACCAGACCAGAGCCGATGTAGATATCCAGTCAGAAGTCAGCTGACGAAATTTTGGCAGAGTTATTTCCTACCTTGAATGAAAGCAAACAGAGACCGATACCGAACAACAGTGACGTCGATGACACGCGCAAAGCCACAGCCAACCAGATATGACAGAGGTACACTGAATGACCTTGAGAAACACTGATATGACGATGACGTATGAAAAACCCTTAATGGAGAATTGCCCAGAGGATTCAAATTTTACGACGCCAACGTGAGCTCATCAAGAAACACCAGAATGCGAGGAACCGATGGACACTAAGATCACAAAAAACAACGCCGAATAAGTGGAGAAAGACAGCAAAAGAAATTTACAGCAGCAGCGAGATGAGAGACACAACCTTCACGAACGGCTTAATCGAACTAGCTGAAAACTACATGAAAACTAGATGAAAACTATATGAAAACTATGCGACAACTAACTGAAAACTAACTGATGACTGATGACACTAATGTCACTAATGACACTGAAGTTGACACTACTGACACTCAAATTGACACTATTGACACTCAAATTGGCACTATCGACACTCAAATTGACACTATTGACACTTAAATTGGCACTATTGACACTTAAATTGACACTATCGACACTGTTGAAGCTAATGACACTATTGACACTATTAAGACTCAAATTGAAATTATGGACACTCAAATTGACACTATTGTTATTCAAATTGACACTATTGACACTGAAATTGACACTATTGACACTCAAATTGACACTATTGACACTATTCAAACTCAAATTGGCACTATTGACGCTCAAATTGACACTACTGACGCTCAAATTGACACAATTGACACTTAAATTGACACTATTGACACTCAAATTAACGCTATTGACACTCATATTGACGCCATTGACACTCAAAATGACGCTACTCACACTGAAATTGACACTATTCACACCATACGACACTATATGACACTACATGAAAACTATATTAAAACCATATGAAAACCATACGACAACTGACTGAAAACTAATTGATGACTGATGACACTGATGACACTTATGACACTAATTACACTAATGACGCTAATGACATATATGAACTATTGGACACTATTGGGAAACCATGCGAAAACTACACAAAAAATATGCAAAAACTATACGGAACAATACGAAAACTATGCGAAAACTATATGCAAACTATATGAATACTATATGAAAACTATATGACAAATATATGAAAACTCTATGAAGTCTATATGAAATGCATATGAAAACTATGTGAAAAGTATATGAAGACTGCATGAAAACTACATGAAAACTATATGAAAACTAAATGAAAGCTATATGAAATACATATGAAAACTATATGAAAGCTATATGACAATTTTATGAAAGCCACACGACATATAACTGAAAACTAGCTGAAAACTAGCTGAAAACTACATGAAAACTGGATGAAAACTAGATGAAAACTAGATGAAAACTATATGAAAACTATTCGACAACTAACTGAAAACTAACTGATGACTGATGACACTAATGTCACTAATGACACTGAAGTTGACACTACTGACTCTCAAATTGACACTATTGACAATTTTGACACTCAAATTGACACTGTTCACACTCAAATAGACACTATTGACACTTAAATTGGCACTATTGACACTCAAATTGGCACTATCGACACTGTTGAAGCTAATGACACTATTGTCACTATTCACACTGAAATTGAAACTATGGACACTCAAATTGACAGTATTGTTACTCAAATTGATACTATTGACGCTCAAATTGACACTATTGACACTTAAATTGACACTATTGACACTGAAATTGACACTACTGACACTCAAATTAACGCTGTTGACACTCATATTGACGCCATTGACTCTCAAAATGACACTACTGACACTCAAATTGACACTATTGACACTATATGACACTACATGAAAACTATGTTAAAACCATATGAAAACCATACGACAACCAACTGAAAACTAATTGATGACCGATGACACTAATTACACTAATGACACTAAATACACTAATGACACTGTGACACTAATGACATATATACTCACTGACATAAATAATGAAACCAACTATCATTGACTTGAATGGAAGTTTGTTTCATTTTTTCTATGGTTTGAGATGATATCTCGCTTTCTATGTGTCACCATTGAACTCCATATGATAAGGGAAATGATATAGGACCATCAAATTTCAAAATTTGATATTGATCACAGTAACAGCTAGAAGTTGAACAGAATCACCACCTACTGCTGACCAGATTTGACTTATGAAATGGCGCACGATAACTTTTCCAGAGGAATGGCAATTGGGATGATGCGTTGTGGGCAAAGTTCTACAACTGTTGCGAAAGAATTGAAAATTTCAAGGGTCGTTGTATGGAGGTGGTGGTGTCGTTGGAAAGCAGAAGGAAATGTGGAAAAGAAGAACGGATCAGGAAGACCAAGGGTATCATCCAAGCGGACAGATGCACGCTTAGTTTTAGCTGCTAAAAGAAACAGATTTGTGTCCGTCCCGAAGCTAATTGTGTACTGGAAGGTTGCTGGGAACGTTGCCTGTAGCGTTCGAACTGCATATCGAAGATTGCGAGAAGCTGGTATACAGTCTCGACGACCGGCTGTGAGAATTCCGCTGAGCCTGGAACATCGAAGGAGACGAGTGACGTGGTGTCAAGGTCATCAGTCGTGGAGTGACAGTCAGTGGGAACGTGTGCTCTGGACTGATGAATTGAGGTTTACTCTCGATTTCAACGATGGTCGGATCCGTGTTCATCGCTTGCCAAGTGAACGATTTGCTCCATGTTGCGTCAAAGAACACGACCGGTACGGCGGCGGTAGTGTCATGGTTTGGGCCGGTATCTGGCACAATGGAAAAACACCAGCAATCGTAGTGAAAGGAACATTGACAGGACAGCGATATGCCGACGAGATCGTGACACCGGTCGTGGTTCCAGCAGTGACATCGAATCAATTGATTTTTCAGGATGACAACGCAAGGCCAAATCACGCTTCAGTGGTCTCTAACAGGATAACAAGCAGTGGAATCCCAACCTTGGAATGGCCCTCACGTTCTCCCGACCTCTCCCCCATCGAGCACTGCTGGGATGAACTTGGTCGCACAGTGAGGGAGAGGTACAACCAGCCACCAGTGTCTTTGAAGATGTTGGCCGACAGACTGATCGAGTAGTGGAACCTCTTAGACCTGGCATTCATCCAGCGACTGTGCTCATCCATGCCCTCACGCATCGATGCCTGTTTGGATGCTCGCGGTGGTCACACCCGTTTCTAACTTCAGTTGATAAAATCATGAGTATCAAATTAAATGTTTTTAAGTAAAGCATTCGAGTTCTCCTTTTACAAACAACAAACAAACGTACAGTACAACCAAGTTTAAGTCATAAGTATTCATATCAGGACTTGTTTCATTCTTTTTGTCACTGAGTATATGAACTATTGGACACTAATGGAAAACCATGCGAACACGGTACGAAAACTATACGAAAAATATGCGAAAACTATATGAAGACTATATAAAAACTATATGAAAACTATATGAAAGCTATATGAAATACATATGAAAACTATATGAAAACTATATGACAATTATATGAGAGCCATGCGACATCTAGCTGAAAACTAACTAAAAACTAGCTAAAAACTAAATGAAAACTAGATGAAAATTATATGAAAACTATATAAAAACTATCCGAAAACAGTATGAAAACTATGCCACAACTAACTGAAAACTAACTGATGACTGATGACACTAATGACACTAATGACACTAATGACACTATATGACACTAATGACGCTAATGACACTGTGGCACCAATAACATATATGAACTATCGGACACTATTGGAAAACCATGCAAAAACTGTACGAAAACTATACGAAAAATATGCGAAAACTATACGGAACAATACGAAAACTATGCGAATACTATAACCAAACTATATGAATACTATATGAAGCTATATGAAAAATATATGAAAACTATATGGAAACTACATTAAATCCATATGAAAACTATATGAAAGCTATATGACAATTATATGAGAACCATACGACATCTAACTGAAAACTAACTGAAAAATAGCTGAAAACTACATGAAAACTAGATGAAAACTATATGAAAACTAGATGAAAACTATGCGACAACTAACTGAAAACTAACTAATGACTGATGACACTAATGTCACTAGTGACACTCAAATTGAGACTACTGACACCATTGACACTCAAATTGAAATTATTGACACTCAAATTGACACTATTGACACTCAAATTGACACTTTTCACAATCAAATTGACACTATTGACAATTAAATTGACACTATTGACACTCAAATTTACACTATTGACACTCAAATTGACAGTATCGACACTATTGAAGCTAATGACACTATTGACACTATTGACACTCAAATTAAAATTAATGACACTCAAATTGACACTATTGATACTCAAATTGACACTATTGACACTCAAATTGACACTATTGACACCATTCACAGTCAAATTGACACTATTGACGCTGAAATTGACCCCATTGACACTTAAATTGACACTATTGACACTGAAATTGACACTACTGAAATTCAAATTAACGCTATTGACACTGATATTGACGCCATTCACACTCAAAATGACACTACTGACACTATTGACACTATATGACACTATATGACACTACATGAAAACTATATTAAAACCATATGAAAACCATACGACAACTATACGACAACTAACTGAAAACTAACTGATGACACTAATGACACTAATGACACTAGTGACACTGACACTAATGACATATATGAACTATTAGACACTATTGGAAAACCATGCGAAAACTGTACGAAAACTAAACGAAAAATATGCGAAAACTATACGGAACAATACGAAAACTATGCGAAAACTCTATCCAAACTATATCAATACTATATGAGAACTATATGAAAAATATATGAGAACTATCTGAAGGCTATATGAAACACATATGAAAACTATGTGAAAACTATATGAAGACTTCATGAAAACTACATGAAAACTATATGACGACTATATAAAAACTATATGAAAACTATATGGAACCTATATGAAATACATATGAAAACTATATGAAAGCTAAATGACACTTATATGAGAGCCGTACGACATCTAACTGAAAACTAACTGAAAACTAGCTGAAAACTACATGAAAACTATATGAAAACTAGATGAAAACTAGATGCAAACTATATAAAAACCATCTGAAAACCATATGAAAACTATGCGACAACTAACTGAAAACTAACTGATGACTGATGACACTAATGTCACTAATAACACTCAAATTGAGACTACTGACACTACTGACACTCAAATTGACACTATTGACACTCAAATTGACACTATTGACACTCAAATTGACACTATTGACACTCAAATTGACACTATTGACACTTAAATTGACACTATTCACACTCAAATTGACACTACTGACGCTCAAATTGACACTATTGACACTTGAATTGAAACTATTGACAATATATGACACTATATGACATTACATGAAAAGTATATTAAAACCATATGAAAACTATGCGACAACTAACTAAAAACTAATTGATGACCGATGACACTAATGACACTAATTACACTAATGACACTATGACACTAATGACATATATGAACTATTGGACACTATTGGAAACCATGCGAAAACTGTACGAAAACTATACGAAAAATATGCGGAAACTATACGGAACAATACGAAAACTATGCGAAAACTATATCCAAACTATATGAACACTATATGAAACTATAAGAAGAATATATGAAAACTATATGAAGGCTATATGAAAGGCAAATGAAAATTATGTGAAAACTATATGAAGACTGCATGAAAACTACATGAAAACTATATGAAGACTATATAAAAACTATATGAAAACTATATGAAAACTAGATCAAAACTAGATCAAAAATGTATGAAAACTATATAAAAAGTATCTGAAAAACATATGAAAACTATATAAAAACTTTCTGAGAACCATATGAAATCTATGCGACAACTAACTGAAAACTAACTGATGACACTAATGTCACTAATGACACTCAAATTGACACTATTGTAACTCAAATTAACACTATTGACACTCAAATTGACACCATTGTCACTCAAATTGACACTATTGACACTCAAATTGACACTTCTGACACTCAAATTGACAATATTGACACTATATGACACCATATGACACTACATGAAAACTATATCAAAACCATATGAAAACTATGCGACAAAACTAACTGAAAACGAACTGATGACTGATGACACTACTGACACCATTGACACTCAAAATGACACTATTGACACTCAAATTGACACTATTGACACTCAAATTGATACTATTGACACTATTGACACTCAAATTGACACTACTGACGCTCAAATTGACACTATTGACACTTAAATGGACACTATTGACACTGAATTTGACACTACTGACACTCAAATTAACGCTATTGACACTCATATTGACGCCATTGACACTCAAAATGACACTACTCAAACTCAAATTGACACTATTCACACTATACGACACTATATGACACTACATGAAAACTATATTAAAACCATATGAAAACCATACGACAACTAACTGAAAACTAATTGATGACTGATGACACTGATGACACTTATGACACTAATTACACTAATGACGCTAATGACACTGTGACACTAATAACATATATGAACTATTGGACACTATTGGGAAACCATGCGATAACTGTGCGAAAACTATACGAAAAATATGCGAAAACTATACGGAACAATACGAAAACTATGCGAAAACTATATGCAAAATATATGAATACTATATGAAAACTATATGAAAAATATATGAAAACTATATGAAGTCTATATGAAATGCATATGAAAACTATGTGAAAACTATATGAAGACTGCATGAAAACTACATGAAAACTATATGAAGACTATATAAAAGCTATATGAAAACTAAATGAAAGCTATATGAAATACATATGAAAACTATATGAAAGCTATATGACAATTACATGAGAATCATACGACATCTAACAGAAAACTAACTGAAAGCTAGCTGAAAACTAAATGAAAACTATATGAAAACTATGCGACAACTAACTGAAAACTTACTGATGACTGATGACACTAATGTCACTAATGACACTGAAGTTGACACTACTGACACTCAAATTGACACTATTGACAGTTTTGACACTCAAATTGACACTGTTGGCACTCAAATAGACACTATTGACACTCAAATTGACACTATTGACACTTAAATTGGCACCATTGACACTCAAATTGACACTAGCGACACTCAAATTAACGCTACTGACACTCATATTGACGCTATTGACACTCAAAATGACACTACTGACACTATTGACACTATTGACACTCAAATTGATACTATTTACACTATTGACACTGAAATTGATACTATTGACGCTGAAATTGACACTATTGACACTTAAATTGACACTATTGACACTGAAAATGACTCTACTGACACTCAAATTAACGCTATTGACACTCATATTGACGCCATTGACACTGAAATGGGAAATATTGACACTTAAATTGACACTATTGACACTCAAATTTACACTATTGACACTCAAATTGACACTATCGACAGTATTGAAGCTAATGACACTATTGACACTATTGACACTCAAATTAAAATCATTGACACTCGAATTGACACTATTGACACTCAAATTGACACTATTGACACTCAAATTGACACTATTGATACTCAAATTGACACTATTAACACTCAAATTGACACTATTGACACCATTCACAGTCAAATTGACATTATTTACGCTGAAATTGACCCCATTGACACTTAAATTGACACTATTGACACTGAAATTGACACTACTGACATTCAAATTAACGCTATTGACACCGATATTGACGCCATTCACTCTCAAAATGACACTACTGACACTCAAATTGACACTATATGACACTATATGACACTACATGAAAACTATATTAAAACCATATGAAAACCATACGACAACTATACGACAACTAACTGAAAACTAACTGATGACACTAATGACACTAATTACACCAATGACACTAGTGACACTGACACTAATGACATATATGAACTATTAGACACTATTGGAAAACCATGCGAAAACTGTACGAAAACTAAACGAAAAATATGCGAAAACTATACGGAACAATACGAAAACTATGCGAAAACTATATCCAAACTATATCAATACTATATGAGAACTATATGAAAAATATATGAGAACTATATGAAGGCTATATGAAACACATATGAAAACTATGTGAAAACTATATGAAGACTTCATGAAAACTACATGAAAACTATATGACGACTATATAAAAAATATATGAAACTATATGGAACCTATGTGAAATACATATGAAAACTATATGAAAGCTAAATGACACTTATATGAGAGCCGTACGACATCTAACTGAAAACTAACTAAAAACTAGCTAAAAACTACATGAAAACTATATGAAAACTAGATGAAAACTAGATGCAAACTATATAAAAACCATCTGAAAACCATATGAAAACTATGCGACAACTAACTGAAAACTAACTGATGACTGATGACACTAATGTCACTAATGACACTCAAATTGAGACTACTGACACCATTGACACTCAAATTGACACTATTGACACTCAAATTGACACTCAAATTGACACTATTGACACTCAAATTGACACTATTGACACTTAAATTGACACTATTCACACTCAAATTGACACTACTGACGCTCAAATTGACACTATTGACACTTAAATTGAAACTATTGACAATATATGACACTATATGACATTACATGAAAAGTATATTAAAACCATATGAAAACTATGCGACAACTAACTAAAAACTAATTGATGACCGATGACACTAATGACACTAATTACACTAATGACACTATGACACTAATGACATATATGAACTATTGGACACTATTGGAAAACCATGCGAAAACTGTACGAAAACTATACGAAAAATATGCGGAAACTATGCGAAAACTATATCCAAACTATATGGATACTATATGAAACTATAAGAAAAACATATGAAAACAATATGAAGGCTATATGAAATGCAAATGAAAATTATGTGAAAACTATATGAAGACTGCATGAAAACTACATGAAAACTATATGAAGACTATATAAAAACTATATGAAAACTATATGAAAGCTCTATGACAATTATATGAGAGCCATACGACATCTAACTGAAAACTAGCTGAAAACCACATGAAAACTATATGAAAACTAGATGAAAACTAGATCAAAACTAGATCAAAACTGTATGAAAACTATATAAAAACTATCTGAAAAACATATGAAAACTATATAAAAACTTTCTGAGAACCATATGAAAACTATGCGACAACTAACTGAAAACTAACTGATGACACTAATGTCACTAATGACGCTCAAATTGACACCATTGACACTCAAATTGACACTAATGACGCTCAAATTGACACCATTGACACTCAAATTGACACTATTGACACTCAAATTGACACTATTGACACTCAAATTGACGCCATTGACACTCAAAATGACACTACTCAAACTCAAATTGACACTATTCACACTATACGACACTATATGACACTACATGAAAACTATATTAAAACCATATGAAAACCATACGACAACTAACTGAAAACTAATTGATGACTGATGACACTGATGACACTTATGACACTAATTACACTAATGACGCTAATGACACTGTGACACTAATAACATATATGAACTATTGGACACTATTGGGAAACCATGCGATAACTGTGCGAAAACTATACGAAAAATATGCGAAAACTATACGGAACAATACGAAAACTATGCGAAAACTATATGCAAACTATATGAATACTATATGAAAACTATATGAAAAATATATGAAAACTATATGAAATACATATGAAAACTATATGAAAGCTATATGACAATTACATGAGAGTCATACGACATCTAACAGAAAACTAACTGAAAACTAGCTGAAAACTAAATGAAAACTATATGAAAACTAGATGAAAACTATATGAAAACAATGCGACAACTAACTGAAAACTAACTGATGACTGATGACACTAATGTCACTAATGACACTGAAGTTGACACTACTGACACTCTTGACTATGTGAATTGACACTATTGACAGTTTTGACATTCAAATTGACACTGTTGGCACTCAAATAGACACTATTGACACTCAAATTGACACTATTGACACTTAAATTGGCACTATTGACACTCAAATTGACACTATTGACACTCAAATTAACGCTACTGACACTCATATTGACGCTATTGACACTCAAAATGACACTACTGACACTATTGACACTCAAATTGAAACTATTTACACTATTGACACTGAAATTGATACTACTGACGCTCAAATTGACACTATTGACACTTAAATTGACACTATTGACACTGAAAATGACTCTACTGACACTCAAATTAACGCTATTGACACTCATATTGACGCCATTGACACTCAAATGGACACTATTGACACTTAAATTGACACTATTGACACTCAAATTTACACTATTGACACTCAAATTGACACTATCGACAGTATTGAAGCTAATGACACTATTGACACTCAAATTAAAATCATTGGCACTCGAATTGACACTATTGACACTCAAATTGACTCTATTGACACTGAAATTGACACTATTGATACTCAAATTGACACTATTAACACTCAAATTGACACTATTGACACCATTCACAGTCAAATTGACACTATTGACGCTGAAATTGACCCCATTAACACTTAAATTGACACTATTGACACTGAAATTGACACTACTGACATTCAAATTAACGCTATTGACACTGATATGGACGCCATTGACACTCAAAATGACACTACTGACACTATTGACACTATATGACACTATATGACACTACATGAAATCTATATTAAAACCATATGAAAACCATACGACAACTATGCGACAACTAACTGAAAACTAACTGATGACACTAATGACACTAATGACACTAGTGACACTGACACTAATGACATATATGAACTATTAGACACTATTGGAAAACCATGCGAAAACTGTACGAAAACTAAACGAAAAATATGCGAAAACTATACGGAACAATACGAAAACTATGCGAAAACTATATCCAAACTATATCAATACTATATGAGAACTATATGAAAAATATATAAGAACTATATGAAGGCTATATGAAACACATATGAAAACTATGTGAAAACTATATGAAGACTTCATGAAAACTACATGAAAACTATTTGACGACTATATAAAAACTATATGAAAACTATATTGAACCTATGAGAAATACATATGAAAACTATATGAAAGCTAAATGACACTTATATGAGAGCCGTACGACATCTAACTGAAAACTAACTAAAAACTAGCTGAAAACTACATGAAAACTATATGAAAACCATATGAAAACTAGATGCAAACTATATAAAAACCATCTGAAAACCATATGAAAACGATGCGACAACTAACTGAAAACTAACTGATGACTGATGACACTAATGTCACTAATGACACTCAAATTGAGACTACTGACACCATTGACACTCAAATTGACACTATTGACACTCAAATTGACACTATTGACACTTAAATTGACACTATTCACACTCAAATTGACACTACTGACGCTCAAATTGACACTATTGACACTTGAATTGAAACTATTGACAATATATGTTACTATATGACATTACATGAAAAGTATATTAAAACCATATGAAAACTATGCGACAACTAACTAAAAACTAATTGATGACCGATGACACTAATGACACTAATTACACTAATGACACTCTGACACTAATGACATATATGAACTATTGGACACTATTGGAAAACCATGCGAAAACTGTACGAAAACTATACGAAAAATATGCGGAAACTATACGGAACAATACGAAAACTATGCGAAAACTATATCCAAACTATATCAATACTATATGAAACTATAAGAAAAATATATGAAAACAATATGAAGGCTATATGAAATGCAAATGAAAATTATGTGAAAACTATATGAAGACTGCATGAAAACTACATGAAAACTATATGAAGACTATATAAAAACTATATGAAAACTATATGAAAGCTATATGACAATTATATGAGAGCCATACGACATCTAACTGAAAACTAGCTGAAAACCACATGAAAACTATATGAAAACTAGATGAAAACTAGATCAAAACTAGATCAAAACTGTATGAAAACTATATAAAAACTATCTGAAAAACATATGAAAACTATATAAAAACTTTCTGAGAACCATATGAAAACTATGCGACAACTAACTGAAAACTAACTGATGACACTAATGTCACTAATGACGCTCAAATTGACACCATTGACACTCAAATTGACACTAATGACGCTCAAATTGACACCATTGACACTCAAATTGACACTCAAATTGACACTATTGACACTCAAATTGACGCCATTGACACTCAAAATGACACTACTCAAACTCAAATTGACACTATTCACACTATACGACACTATATGACACTACATGAAAACTATATTAAAACCATATGAAAACCATACGACAACTAACTGAAAACTAATTGATGACTGATGACACTGATGACACTTATGACACTAATTACACTAATGACGCTAATGACATATATGAACTATTGGACACTATTGGAAAACCATGCGATAACTGTGCGAAAACTATACGAAAAATATGCGAAAACTATACGGAACAATACGAAAACTATGCGAAAACTTTATGCAAACTATATGAATACTATATGAAAACTATATGAAAAATATATGAAAACTATATGAAATACATATGAAAACTATATGAAAGCTATATGACAATTACATGAGAGTCATACGACATCTAACAGAAAACTAACTGAAAACTAGCTGAAAACTAAATGAAAACTATATGAAAACTAGATGAAAACTATATGAAAACAATGCGACAACTAACTGAAAACTAACTGATGACTGATGACACTAATGTCACTAATGACACTGAAGTTGACACTACTGACACTCAAATTGACACTATTGACAGTTTTGACATTCAAATTGACACTGTTGGCACTCAAATAGACACTATTGACACTTAAATTGGCACTATTGACACTCAAATTGACACTATTGACACTCAAATTAACGCTACTGACACTCATATTGACATTATTGACACTCAAAATGACACTACTGACACTATTGACACTCAAATTGAAACTATTTACACTATTGACACTGAAATTGATACTATTGACGCTCAAATTGACACTATTGACACTTAAATTGACACTATTGACACTGAAAATGACTCTACTGACACTCAAATTAACGCTATTGACACTCATATTGACGCCATTGACACTCAAATGGACACTATTGACACTTAAATTGACACTATTGACAATCAAATTTACACTATTGACACTCAAATTGACACTATCGACACTATTGAAGCTAATGACACTATTGACACTCAAATTAAAATCATTGACAGTCGAATTGACACTATTGACACTCAAATTGACACTATTGACACTGAAATTGACACTATTGATACTCAAATTGACACTATTAACACTCAAATTGACACTATTGACACCATTCACAGTCAAATTGACACTATTGACGCTGAAATTGACCCCATTGACACTTAAATTGACACTATTGACACTGAAATTGACACTACTGACATTCAAATTAACGCTATTGACACTGATATTGACGCCATTGACACTCAAAATGACACTACTGACACTATTGACACTATATGACAATATATGACACTACATGAAAACTATATTAAAACCATATGAAAACCATACGACAACTATGCGACAACTAACTGAAAACTAACTGATGACACTAATGACACTAATGACACTAGTGACACTGACACTAATGACATATATGAACTATTAGACACTATTGGAAAACCATGCGAAAACTGTACGAAAACTAAACGAAAAATATGCGAAAACTATACGGAACAATACGAAAACTATGAGAAAACTCTATCCAAACTATATCAATACTATATGAGAACTATATGAAAAATATATAAGAACTATATGAAGGCTATATGAAACACATATGAAAACTATGTGAAAACTATATGAAGACTTCATGAAAACTACATGAAAACTATATGACGACTATATAAAAACTATATGAAAACTATATTGAACCTATGAGAAATACATATGAAAACTATATGAAAGCTAAATGACACTTATATGAGAGCCGTACGACATCTAACTGAAAACTAACTAAAAACTAGCTGAAAACTACATGAAAACTATATGAAAACCATATGAAAACTAGATGCAAACTATATAAAAACCATCTGAAAACCATATGAAAACGATGCGACAACTAACTGAAAACTAACTGATGACTGATGACACTAATGTCACTAATGACACTCAAATTGAGACTACTGACACCATTGGCACTCAAATTAACACTATTGACACTCAAATTGACGCTATTGACACTCAAATTGACACGATTGACACTCAAATTGACACGATTGACACTTAAATTGACACTATTCACACTCAAATTGACACTACTGAAGCTCAAATTGACACTATTGACACTTAAATTGAAACTATTGACAATATATGACACTATATGACACTACATGAAAAGTATATTTAAACCATATGAAAACTATGCGACAACTAACTAAAAACTAATTGATGACCGATGACACTAATGACACTAATTACACTAATGACACTCTGACACTAATGACATATATGAACTATTGGACACTATTGGAAAACCATGCGAAAACTGTACGAAAACTATACGAAAAACATGCGAAAACTATACGGAACAACACGAAAACTATGCGAAAACTATATCCAAACTATATGAATACTATATGAAAACTATATGAAAACTATATGAAAACTATATGAAGGCTATATGAAATGAAAAAAAAATTATGTGAAAACTATATAAAGACTGTATGAAAACTGCATGAAAACTATATGAAGACTATATAAAAACTATATGAAAACTATATGAAAGCTATATGACAATTATATGAGAGCCATACCACATCTAACTGAAAACTAGCTGAAAACCACATGAAAACTATATGAAAACTAGATCAAAACTATATGAAAACTATATAAAAACTATCTGAAAAACATATGAAAACTATATGAAAACTATATAAAAACTATCTGAGAACCATATGAAAACTATGCGACAACTAACTGAAAACTAACTGATGACTGATGACACTAATGTCACTAATGACACTCAAATTGAGACTACTGACACCATTGGCACTCAAATTAACACTATTGACACTCAAATTGACGCTATTGACACTCAAATTGACACCATTGACACTCAAATTGACACTATTGACACTCAAATTGACACTATTGACACTCAAATTGACACTATTGACACTAAAATTGACGCTATTGACATTCAAATTCACACTATTGACACTTAAATTGACACTATTGACACTGAAATTGACATTACTGACACTCTTATTGGCTTACGCTATTGACGCTGATATTGACGCCATTGACACTCAAAATGACACTACTGACACTCAAATTGACACTATTGACACTCAAATTGATACTATTGACACTATTGACACTCAAATTGACACTACTGACGCTCAAATTGACACTATTGACACTTAAATTGACACTATTTACACTCATATTGACGCCATTGACACTCAGAATGACACTACTCAAACTCAAATTGACACTATTCACACTATACGACACTATATGACACTACATGAAAACTATATTAAAACCATATGAAAACCATACGACAACTAACTGAAAACTAATTGATGACTGATGACACTGATGACACTTATGACACTAATTACACTAATGACGCTAATGACACTGTGACACTAACAACATATATGAACTATTCGACACTATTGGAAAACCATGCGATAACTGTGCGAAAACTATACGAAAAATATGCGAAAACTATACGGAACAATACGAAAACTATGCGAAAACTATATGCAAACTGTATGAATACTATATGAAAACTATATGAAAAATATATGAAAACTATATGAAGTCTATATGAAATGCATATGAAAACTATGTGAAAACTATATGAAGACTGCATGAAAACTACATGAAAACTATATGAAGACTATATAAAAACTATATGAAAACTAAATGAAAGCTATATGAAATACATATGAAAACTATATGAAAGCTATATGACAATTACATGAGAGTCATACGACATCTAACTGAAAACTAACTGAAAACTAGCTGAAAACTACATGAAAACTAGATGAAAACTATATGAAAACTATGCGACAACTAACTGAAAACTAACTGATGACTGATGACACTAATGTCACTAATGACACTGAAGTTGACACTACTGACACTCAAATTGACACTATTGACAGTTTTGACACTCAAATTGACTCTGTTGGCACTCAAATAGACACTATTGACACTCAAATTGACACTATTGACACTCAAATTAACGCTACTGACACTCATATTGACGCCATTGACACTCAAAATGACACTGCTGACACTATTGACACTATTGACACTCAAATTGATACTATTCACACTATTGACACTCAAATTGACACTACTGACGCTCAAATTGACACTATTGACACTGAAATTGACACTATTGACACTGAAATTGACTCTACTGACACTCAAATTAACGCTATTGACACTCATATTGACGCCATTGAGACTCAAAATGACACTACTCACACTCAAATTGACACTATTCACACTATACGACACTATATGACACTACATGGAAGCTATATTAAAACCATATGAAAACCATACGACAACCAACTGAAAACTAATTGATGACTGATGACACTGATGACACTTATGACACTAATTACACTAATGACACTAATGACACTGTGACACTAATGACATATATGAACTATTGGACACTATTGGAAAACCATGCGAGAACTGTACGAAAATTATACGAAAAATATGCGAAAACTTTACGGAACAATACGAAAACTATGCGAAAACTATATGCAAACTATATGAATACTATATGAACGCTATATGAAATGCAAATGGAAACTATGTGAAAACTATATGAAGACTGCATGAAAACCACATGAAACCTATATAAAAACTATCTGAAAACCATATGAAAACTATGCGACAACTAACTGAAAACTAACTGATGACTGATGACACTAATGTCACTAATGACACTCAAATTGAGACTACTGACACCATTGACACTCAAATTGACACTATTGACACTCAAATTGACACTATTGTAACTCAAATTGACAGTATTGACACTCAAATTGGCACTTTTGACACTCAAATTGACACTATTCACACTCAAATTGACACTATTGACGCTCAAATTGACACTATTGACACTCAAATTGACACTATTGACACTGAAATTGACACTACTGACACTCACATTAACGCTATTGACACTGATATCGACGCCATTGAGACTCAAAATGACACTACTGACACTCAAATTGACACTATATGACACTTTCTGACACTACATGAAAACTATATTAAAACCATATGAAGACTATACGACAACTAATTGAAAACTACTTGATGACCGATGACACTAATGACACTGTGACACTAATAACATATATGAACTATTGGACACTATTGGAAAACCTTGCGAAAACTGTACGAAAACTATACGAAAACTATGCGAAACTATATCCAAACTATATGAATACTATATGAAAACTACATGAAAAATATGTGAACACTATGAGGGCTATATGAAACACATTTGAAAACTATGTGAAAACTATGTGAAGACTATATAAAAACTATATGAAAACTATATGGAAGCTATATGAAATACATATGAAAACCATATGAAAACTATGCGACAACTAACTGAAAACTAACTGATGACTGATGACACTAATGTCACTACTGACACTCAAATTGAGACTACTGACACTATTGACACTCAAATTGACACTATTGACACTTAAATTGACAGTTTTGACAGTTAAATTGACACTGTTGACACTCAAATTGACACTATTGACGCTCAAATTGACACTATTGACACTCAAATTGACACTATTGACACTGAAATTGACACTACTGACACTCAAATTAACGCTATTGACACTTAAATTGCCACTACTGACACTATATGACACTATATGACACTACATGAAAACTATATTAAAACCATATGAAAACTATACGACAACTAACTGAAAACTAATTGATGACCGATGACACTAATGACACTAATGACACTGTGACACTAATTACACTAATGACACTAATGACACTGTGACACTAATGACATATATGAACTATTGGACACTATTAGAAAACCATGCGAAAACTGTACGAAAACTATTCGAAAAATATGCGAAAACTATACGGAACAATACGAAAACAATGTGAAAACTATATGCAAACTATATGAATACTATTGATGGTGGCACACGGGAGGTTCTTCATTTCAAGTTTTGTTTCACAAAATTAAAACTGCGCTCCCTTTCTTTTTAAGCCGAAGTTATATTTATTGATTTAAAATACAGATGAGACGGGTCGACCGGTTTCTGCATCAGTGCCTTTCTCAAGACCCAACACTTAAAAACTTGCAATGGATCATGCATTACATTTAAATACGAAGACATGATCACTCACATCAGTTCATCTTTCCGATTGATTTTAGGCTTCAATTTGCGTATCAATTCACTCTCACCTAACCGAGTTTTTATTGGATTATTCTGAATATCTATGAATGACAAAGTGAAGGGAACATTTTTGAAGGAGAAGGCTCTTGTAGTTATCCCTTCTGACAAATCTAATCGCCTGGTGATCTCCGACGAGCAGTCCATGGTAAATCGCATAGAAGATACACTAAGTGATGATATAACATATAGAAAACTTGTAAAATCTCGTAACAACGGCATAGAAAATCAATCTAATAAAATGATTAGAACCTACTGTAAAAATAACGATCGCTTAGATATAGGAAAATTAATATCAACTGGAGCAAAGCCGGCGAAGTTCCAGGTTCGAGTGAAGGATCACAAGGATAAGGACGAGTCCGGTTACCCTTTAAGACCGATAGCCGCGGTGTCAAATACTCCTACTGAAAGAGTTGATTGGTTAGTAGGACATTTACTTAATAAGTTAATAAAGTTCGTGCCGTCACATTTACCTAACACAAGCGCTTTGATAGAAAATTTATCAGCGATTAAGAACTTAACAACAAATACTGTAATGTTCATCTCATTGGATGTAAAAAATTTATATACTTCTATCCCTCTTTTAGAAGGAATAGAAATAGTTTCTAATTTCGCAAAAGAACACTGGCATTTAATTGACAACTACAACCTAGACATCAATTGCATAGAACAAGTCCTCAAGTTGGTAGCTTTTAATTACGAGATTGAATTTAACAATATTGTATATCTTCAAAAGAAAGGTTGTCCTATGGGTTCGCACTTTGGGCCACCATTTGCGATTATTTTTATGAAATACATAGAAGAATTGGCTTTGAAAAAACTAGAGACTAATGACATAAAACCCAAATTATACCGTAGATATATTGATGACATAATTCTTGGCCCGTCTGCCAATGAACCGTCTTTGTTCAATAGCATACTAGAAATTTTTAATTCTATTCACCCAGACATAAAATTTACCATAGAAGCACCAGAAAATGGCGTCTTAAATTTTCTGGATTTATCTATATCAATAGAAAGGGAAGTTTACTTCCAGCCTTACAATAAAGAAAATCATTCTGGGATATGTCTCGATAAATTTAGCAATGTTCCAGATTTCGTTAAGCAAAACTTCATTAAAAACACGATAAATAACATAGGTGTACGTTGCTCTGATAGCGATGATGTTGGACGTCATGTAAACGACTTAAAGAAAAATAATTATCATTGGAGGGATGTTCAAGAAAAACGCCCTAAGCAACATAGCAGGGACGAAAATAATACAAATAGCATCCTACAACTGGATTTTATAAATGACGCTACACACAGAAAACTAAATAAGTTAGTGAAAAAATATGACGTACCCTTTAGAATAGTTCAAAAACCTGGAAAACAAATACGAAGCACTTTCAGTAAGTTCAATTCTCTAAATTCTTCTACTAATTGTAGCTGTAAAATCTGCGAATCTTTAAATAATTATCATGCTTGTGAGAAACGGTATGTTATTTATAAATTCACGTGTTCTTTGTGTGGTGACTTCTACATAGGTTCTACGAACCGTCCTTTTAGATATCGTTTCCAAGAACATTGTCGTAGCATTGACAATAGAGATAGCAAAAGTGCTCTATCGGTTCATACACTCTTAAAAAAATTGGTTTCCTGGAAAACCAATTTTGGTTTTTCAGCCTGTCCCGGGGGGTGAAACCAAATATGGTTTTCCAGAGAACCAAATGAAATTGGTTCTCTAGGAAACCAAAAGTCATCGGTTTTCTGGCAAACCAAAATTGGTTTTTCAGCTTTTATATCTTGGTTTTCTGGAGAACCAATATTGGTTTTAAGAGTGATCCGATATTGGTTTTCTATACAATTTAATATATATACTAAATAATAGGCCTAATATGATAATAGCATAAAATAATATTATTAATTCTTTTTCTTAATACAATTCCGACATGCTCTAATATATTTAATTCTTTCATACTAATTTTATTTTAAAACAACATGCACAAATTTTTGGCCCAGCATAAAATAAGCTCAATAAGGTGTACAAAAGAATTATTGTGAAAATGTGTCAAAATGGGTGAATACTCAAATGTGGTATTTTGAAGTTTACAATTTATCTAATACCACACTAGATTTCCCAGAGCAGTACCGAAACGTCAAGAAGTCATTGTTTCTTATTTTTCACGTTTTTTCAGTCAAGCTTGCATAAAATAATACAAAAAAGACGAGGAACGATGTCTTTAGTCACAAAATTTCCCATGAAGTTGAGACATTTGCTAGTCTTCTCCAAGATTGTAAATAAAATCACAGATAGGCCTCCCGCAGGATGCACGCCCAACTAATCCGGTGCAGCGCAAAAAAACCACGTCGTCGAATTTTTCGATGCCAATACTCTTTGCCACTGGAGTGGAACTCGCTACTGAAAAAAGGAAAAAATAATCTCTGAAGGATATCTTCAATATTAGGACTGTGTAGAAGAAGCATTTAGATAATTATCGCAAAATAGTACGATGTTACTGAAAATGTGTGTGGAATAAAACTCAACTATGAAATTAATGTTTGTTGATGCGAAAATAATGTCATATAGGCCTATACTGTCATAAATAATATCACATACAGTCGAAGCTCGTTAATTCGAACACGGATAATTAAGATTTCGGTTAATTATAATTATCACACGGTATTCAAATATGCACTATATTTAGAGTGGCATTATGCTACGAGGCTTCAAGGCCACTTTACAATTTACAATATAAGAAATAGAAATAAAAGAGATACAAAGGAAAGTCATTTATAGGTAAGATCGATAAGGTATTTCTTCACTTGTTTCTTGAAGGAACGCATATTGTCAATCGCTCGCAAGTTCTGGGGAAGTGAGTTCCAACTCCTCGCAGCAGCTACCGGAAATGATCTACCACCAAAAGTTGGGCATCGATAAGATGGGACCGCAATGCAGAATGAATCTGCAGACCGCAATCGGGATCTTCCAGGCATAGAGGAGACATCCACCAGGGAGCAGCTGAGATAATCAGGAGCACACTCTCGACGACAACAGAAGGTCAGAACTGATAGTCTATAAGCAATACGTTGACGAATAGGCAGCCACTGTAATTCATTTAACAAAGGAGTTATTGACGAATAGCGGGAAGTGCCGTAAATCATACGGGCGGCTGCATTTAGCACAGATTGTAATCGCTTCACTTGTTGCTCAGGGATTCCATACATGACAGGGATGCAGTAATCCAACTTTGAGATGACCATGGAAGTAATCAATGTCAGGAGTAGATCACGTGGGATATAAGGGATTATACTGCGAATCTGGCGCATCATCCCAAAGCACGATGACACACATTTCGAGATATTTAGCTTGAATGAAAGTTCTGAGTCCAAGAATACTCCAAGACAGCGCACTGAGTTTGATGGAAGGATATGAGAGGATCCTATTCTCAAGGGCGCTGTTGGGACAGAACGCCGACGTTTGCCTGAGTGACACCATAGAAATTCAGTTTTCTCTGTATTCAATAGAAGACGATTTGCACTGCACCATTGAACAACATCATCTAGACAACATGCCATCTCGGCAGCTAGATCATCAGTCGCATTTGGCGAACACGCTCCATAAATCTGCACATCATCCGCGTAAATATGCAACTTGAAGTTATGATCACGAACAACATTGATAACTTCTACCATATACAAAACAAAAAGAAGCGGCCCCATCACTGAGCCTTGAGGAACACCCCAGTTCCACATCATGGAATCGGAAGTTGAAGCGCCTACACGAACAGACACTGGTCGATCACTCAAGAATGATTGTATCCATGAAATAACTAGACCAGAAAAACCAAAGGATAGTCTCAGGCGTTGTGTAAGAATTCCATGGTCAATGGAGTCAAACGCAGCGGTAAGGTCCAAAAAAGCCAAAAGACACAATTCACCATTATCCAATGACGAGAGAATATCCGTGGATAATTTCAGTATCGATGTTTCCGTTGAATGATATCTCCGATAAGCCGATTACACGTCAGGAAACAAGTTGTTTGAGAACAAATAAGTTCGGTATTATTTGTATATTTTGCATATATAGGCTGATATTTAATCAAGACTCTTGATAATTGAGAGATCGAAAATCTGGAATGTATGGTCTTAATTAACGAGATTTGACTGTAGCACAATCAGAAATAATGATAGAGAATAAATTTTTCAGACAAAATTTTGTACACCATTAGCGGCATGCACATATAAAACGACGCCATGTGACCCAAACACCACAAGAAGAGCTTTTCTGTACAATAAGCGGCATGCGAAGTAAATGCGGCTGTTAACAACAAAAGAGAGTTACACATTACACTAAGCAAAATAAACTCTTCTACACAGTAAGTGGCATGTTGGGCTTGCACAAAACACGCCGAAAACAAGACTATGTAATAAGCATACAAAAGCAAAATTTTTCATGCAAAATCAACACGAATTAAACGGCAACAATTGTTTACTGCAGCTACTGTAATTTGGCGATGATATATACGTGTACATTAAATGACACTTGCTCTTAACTGAAAGTGCAAATGTAATAAATGAATAAATAAATTTTATTTTTTTATTTCCTACATTTGCACTTTCAGTTTTGAACAAGTGTCATTGGCATAACAAGGTTTCAAGAATTCATTTATTCATGATTTCCCGTGTATGGGGTAAATTGGAAATTCATCAAGGCTAAAATTAAACTTGTATAAAGCTATACAGCAGACTATAGGACTTCATCTATATTCTACAAGGCTATATGGCTGATATAATACATCACATTAGTTAGACATAGGAATTTTTAAAAGCTTTGAAAAATGGTCGAACATGAATATGAAGTCATTCGTATACATGTACTGCAAGCGATCTCTACATACATGTAGGCTACAAACAGAGTAGTCACGGTAGTCATGAAATTACTACTAAAAATTATTACTAAAAATTGCTAGATGCCCGAATAATTTATAAGGGAATACTTACATGAATACTCATATTCATTCATAATTAAATAAAGCAATTTGATATTGAATTGCAAAGACTATTTAAGCATGTCAGCTATACAGTACATGAAGGACTGTTGGAAACAACTGTTAAAATCTTCTAATATACTCACGTCACGTTTTGTGTGGATCATATGTAATTCCATACATAGTGCGATGAAGGATGAACGTTGAAACAGCAAAACAAATTTCACAGTACCACAAGAAATAAGATGGCAGCACGTTTCAGTCACTGCACTTGGCACGGTCACTAGAACAAATGCGTCAATGAAGGAAGAAAATCAGACTCACCTCATTCTTGACGTCATGGCAACGACACAAATGTAGATCCTCGAAACCGATTGTTTTTCATAAAGAAAGACTTTATCATTAGCGATTTTATTAATGATTTATTAGTTTGTACATACATCTGTAAAAACTTATCAAAGAAGCATACTTTCTGTTAAAAGCAAACTGTCACGTAATACTTTCCCTTTGGAGCGATTCCGCTCGCTAAATTTAGGCCAAGTCATCGCAGCGAGATAAGAGAGTAAGGGGAATCACGATATGTGCAGCAGTGAATAAAAGAGAGTTAACCTTCAGTAGATGATAAAGAAGACACAGATATATAGAGAGAGAATGATCAAATTCCATAACTGCCCAACATTCAATTCTTAAGTAGAGTTTTTGTGCTTAATGAGTCAATGAAATTTCAATTCTGGTGTGAAATGTGACTGTGAAATACAAATAGGCTGGGAATAGTTCCTAATCAGCACAACCTTTAACACTTCAAATCATCCTCAAATAAAACATCATTCAAATCACTATTGATAGATGAGGATTCCGCGTGGTTAATCAATTAATATATATTTTTGGAAATCAGTAGTTCTGCTATCAATAACATGAATGTTCGTCTACAACTCTACACAAACAAGGGTCTGTCAATAAATCTCCTTCGACATGCTAAAATATATCACGACACTAAATACCAGGATTCATCGATAATCAATTGCATTTTCATTAATTAGTCGCAATCATTTGATTGTTGCTGTCAAACGTTGCAATTTTTATTTATTGCCTCTTGCATTAAAATTGATCTGCTGATTGATCCAATTCTATGGCAAACCAAACTGGTTTCTGGACAACCATTTTTTTCCAGAGAACCGTTTGGTTTCCCAGAAATCCTTTTGGTTTTCTGGAGAACCAGTTTGGTTTTCCAGAGAACCGTTTGGTTTTCTGGAAATCCGTGTGGTTTTCCGGAAAACAAACTAAAAACCAAAATTTTTTAGAGTGCAGGCATTACGTTTAATTAAACGACAAGGACTTTAACACAAAAGAAACTTAATACAATACTCTAACTCTTCATTACATTTTATTACACAGTAGACCTGTAGCTCAAAATAGTTCCTATCGTACTTATTAATCATCAACCACCCTACGTCAAATCGAATTATGAAACAGATGTATCGCCTCTTCATCAACACGAATTGATTTTACAGCACGATAAATATAAACCACATTGAAATCGGTCATTCAAATTTCCTTAAATACATCACTCTGGTCACTTCCTACTTCCTATAAAAGTGATATCTGAACCACGCTACAAGACAGACAACTTATCGACGCCTGAAATTCCTGCACCCCGCTTTAGAACCTGTAGCAGCCATCTTGCGCAACCCGCTTTCAAGTACAACTGTGTAAAATCAGACTTTAAGCAGACTGCATACGTATTAGATAACCAGATGTCAAATGTAAACCGTCGCATTATACTCTATAACAACTTGGTTAATGATGCAGGGCAGTAATTTTCATGGCTTATCTTGCACTTCAGAGAAAATGCATATTTCTTGCAGACTTCACGACTTCAGTGAACCCCGGTTTCCAGTATCGTAGTAAATACAAGAACTCAAATAACAAACGCAGGCATTACGTTTAATTAAACGACAAGGACTTCAACACAAAAGAAACTTAATACAATACTCTAACTCTGGATTATAGTAATAACAATCTTGATTATAGTTTAGAGTTTAAACTAATTAACCCTATGTATTTGACCTATTGGTTAGCGTATAACGTTTTAATTCTTACCATAGTACGTATAGAGTTGAAGGTGGTCTCGTTCCCCGCCTCTGTACCTCTGCTAGCAGGATTAAGAGTCCTTATGCGTGAACTAATGGCGTTTATTTTAATGTTTATTCTGATTTGAATAACTGATTAATAACGATTAATTTGATGGCATTTTTTTAATATATATTTATTGTCGCAGCTTTCATTTTATAAATTATTAACTGTGGATTGAGGCTGCCTTTGTGCAGGGTCCCGCTAGGGTGGGTTTGAGTGTTCAGAGGTGAGGGACCGAAACACGATCGCCCTACCCTAGTCTCTGCTGATGACCTCAGGAGTTCAAGGTTAATATTTAAGTTCCAATCTTGATTATAGTTTAGAGTTTAAACTAATTAACCCTATGTATTTGACCTATTGGTTAGCGTATAACGTTTTAATTGTTACCATAGTACGTATAGAGTTGAAGGTGGTCTCGTTCCCCGCCTCTGTACCTCTGCTAGCAGGATTAAGAGTCCTTATGCGTGAACTAATGGCGTTTATTTTAATGTTTATTCTGATTTGAATAACTGATTAATAACGATTAATTTGATGGCATTTTTTTTTATATTTATTGTCGCAGCTTTCATTTTATAAATTATTAACTGTGGATTGAGGCTGCCTTTGTGCAGGGTCCCGCTAGGGTGGGTTTGAGTGTTCAGAGGTGAGGGACCGAAACACGATCGCCCTACCCTAGTCTCTGCTGATGACCTCAGGAGTTCAAGGTTAATATTTAAGTTCCAATCTTGATTATAGTTTAGAGTTTAAACTAATTAACCCTATGTATTTGACCTACTGGTTAGCGTATAACGTTTTAATTGTTACCATAGTACGTATAGAGTTGAAGGTGGTCTCGTTCCCCGCCTCTGTACCTCTGCTAGCAGGATTAAGAGTCCTTATGCGTGAACTAATGGCGTTTATTTTAATGTTTATTCTGATTTGAATAACTGATTAATAACGATTAATTTGATGGCATTTTTTTAATATATATTTATTGTCGCAGCTTTCATTTTATAAATTATTAACTGTGGATTGAGGCTGCCTTTGTGCAGGGTCCCGCTAGGGTGGGTTTGAGTGTTCAGAGGTGAGGGACCGAAACACGATCGCCCTACCCTAGTCTCTGCTGATGACCTCAGGAGTTCAAGGTTAATATTTAAGTTCCAATCTTGATTATAGTTTAGAGTTTAAACTAATTAACCCTATGTATTTGACCTATTGGTTAGCGTATAACGTTTTAATTGTTACCATAGTACGTATAGAGTTGAAGGTGGTCTCGTTCCCCGCCTCTGTACCGCTGCTAGCAGGATTAAGAGTCCTTATGCGTGAACTAATGGCGTTTATTTTAATGTTTATTCTGATTTGAATAACTGATTAATAACGATTAATTTGATGGCATTTTTTTAATATATATTTATTGTCGCAGCTTTCATTTTATAAATTATTAACTGTGGATTGAGGCTGCCTTTGTGCAGGGTCCCGCTAGGGTGGGTTTGAGTGTTCAGAGGTGAGGGACCGAAACACGATCGCCCTACCCTAGTCTCTGCTGATGACCTCAGGAGTTCAAGGTTAATATTTAAGTTCCAATCTTGATTATAGTTTAGAGTTTAAACTAATTAACCCTATGTATTTGACCTATTGGTTAGCGTATAACGTTTTAATTGTTACCATAGTACGTATAGAGTTGAAGGTGGTCTCGTTCCCCGCCTCTGTACCTCTGCTAGCAGGATTAAGAGTCCTTATGCGTGAACTAATGGCGTTTATTTTAATGTTTATTCTGATTTGAATAACTGATTAATAACGATTAATTTGATGGCATTTTTTTAATATATATTTATTGTCGCAGCTTTCATTTTATAAATTATTAACTGTGGATTGAGGCTGCCTTTGTGCAGGGTCCCGCTAGGGTGGGTTTGAGTGTTCAGAGGTGAGGGACCGAAACACGATCGCCCTACCCTAGTCTCTGCTGATGACCTCAGGAGTTCAAGGTTAATATTTAAGTTCCAATCTTGATTATAGTTTAGAGTTTAAACTAATTAACCCTATGTATTTGACCTATTGGTTAGCGTATAACGTTTTAATTCTTACCATAGTACGTATAGAGTTGAAGGTGGTCTCGTTCCCCGCCTCTGTACCTCTGCTAGCAGGATTAAGAGTCCTTATGCGTGAACTAATGGCGTTTATTTTAATGTTTATTCTGATTTGAATAACTGATTAATAACGATTAATTTGATGGCATTTTTTTAATATATATTTATTGTCGCAGCTTTCATTTTATAAATTATTAACTGTGGATTGAGGCTGCCTTTGTGCAGGGTCCCGCTAGGGTGGGTTTGAGTGTTCAGAGGTGAGGGACCGAAACACGATCGCCCTACCCTAGTCTCTGCTGATGACCTCAGGAGTTCAAGGTTAATATTTAAGTTCCAATCTTGATTATAGTTTAGAGTTTAAACTAATTAACCCTATGTATTTGACCTATTGGTTAGCGTATAACGTTTTAATTGTTACCATAGTACGTATAGAGTTGAAGGTGGTCTCGTTCCCCGCCTCTGTACCTCTGCTAGCAGGATTAAGAGTCCTTATGCGTGAACTAATGGCGTTTATTTTAATGTTTATTCTGATTTGAATAACTGATTAATAACGATTAATTTGATGGCATTTTTTTTAATATATATTTATTGTCGCAGCTTTCATTTTATAAATTATTAACTGTGGATTGAGGCTGCCTTTGTGCAGGGTCCCGCTAGGGTGGGTTTGAGTGTTCAGAGGTGAGGGACCGAAACACGATCGCCCTACCCTAGTCTCTGCTGATGACCTCAGGAGTTCAAGGTTAATATTTAAGTTCCAATCTTGATTATAGTTTAGAGTTTAAACTAATTAACCCTATGTATTTGACCTATTGGTTAGCGTATAACGTTTTAATTGTTACCATAGTACGTATAGAGTTGAAGGTGGTCTCGTTCCCCGCCTCTGTACCTCTGCTAGCAGGATTAAGAGTCCTTATGCGTGAACTAATGGCGTTTATTTTAATGTTTATTCTGATTTGAATAACTGATTAATAACGATTAATTTGATGGCATTTTTTTAATATTGTCGCAGCTTTCATTTTATAAATTATTAACTGTGGATTGAGGCTGCCTTTGTGCAGGGTCCCGCTAGGGTGGGTTTGAGTGTTCAGAGGTGAGGGACCGAAACACGATCGCCCTACCCTAGTCTCTGCTGATGACCTCAGGAGTTCAAGGTTAATATTTAAGTTCCAATCTTGATTATAGTTTAGAGTTTAAACTAATTAACCCTATGTATTTGACCTATTGGTTAGCGTATAACGTTTTAATTGTTACCATAGTACGTATAGAGTTGAAGGTGGTCTCGTTCCCCGCCTCTGTACCTCTGCTAGCAGGATTAAGAGTCCTTATGCGTGAACTAATGGCGTTTATTTTAATGTTTATTCTGATTTGAATAACTGATTAATAACGATTAATTTGATGGCATTTTTTTAATATATATTTATTGTCGCAGCTTTCATTTTATAAATTATTAACTGTGGATTGAGGCTGCCTTTGTGCAGGGTCCCGCTAGGGTGGGTTTGAGTGTTCAGAGGTGAGGGACCGAAACACGATCGCCCTACCCTAGTCTCTGCTGATGACCTCAGGAGTTCAAGGTTAATATTTAAGTTCCAATCTTGATTATAGTTTAGAGTTTAAACTAATTAACCCTATGTATTTGACCTATTGGTTAGCGTATAACGTTTTAATTGTTACCATAGTACGTATAGAGTTGAAGGTGGTCTCGTTCCCCGCCTCTGTACCTCTGCTAGCAGGATTAAGAGTCCTTATGCGTGAACTAATGGCGTTTATTTTAATGTTTATTCTGATTTGAATAACTGATTAATAACGATTAATTTGATGGCATTTTTTTAATATATATTTATTGTCGCAGCTTTCATTTTATAAATTATTAACTGTGGATTGAGGCTGCCTTTGTGCAGGGTCCCGCTAGGGTGGGTTTGAGTGTTCAGAGGTGAGGGACCGAAACACGATCGCCCTACCCTAGTCTCTGCTGATGACCTCAGGAGTTCAAGGTTAATATTTAAGTTCCAATCTTGATTATAGTTTATAGTTTAAACTAATTAACCCTATGTATTTGACCTATTGGTTAGCGTATAACGTTTTAATTGTTACCATAGTACGTATAGAGTTGAAGGTGGTCTCGTTCCCCGCCTCTGTACCTCTGCTAGCAGGATTAAGAGTCCTTATGCGTGAACTAATGGCGTTTATTTTAATGTTTATTCTGATTTGAATAACTGATTAATAACGATTAATTTGATGGCATTTTTTTAATATATATTTATTGTCGCAGCTTTCATTTTATAAATTATTAACTGTGGATTGAGGCTGCCTTTGTGCAGGGTCCCGCTAGGGTGGGTTTGAGTGTTCAGAGGTGAGGGACCGAAACACGATCGCCCTACCCTAGTCTCTGCTGATGACCTCAGGAGTTCAAGGTTAATATTTAAGTTCCAATCTTGATTATAGTTTAGAGTTTAAACTAATTAACCCTATGTATTTGACCTATTGGTTAGCGTATAACGTTTTAATTGTTACCATAGTACGTATAGAGTTGAAGGTGGTCTCGTTCCCCGCCTCTGTACCTCTGCTAGCTGGATTAAGAGTCCTTATGCGTGAACTAATGGCGTTTATTTTAATGTTTATTCTGATTTGAATAACTGATTAATAACGATTAATTTGATGGCATTTTTTTAATATATATTTATTGTCGCAGCTTTCATTTTATAAATTATTAACTGTGGATTGAGGCTGCCTTTGTGCAGGGTCCCGCTAGGGTGGGTTTGAGTGTTCAGAGGTGAGGGACCGAAACACGATCGCCCTACCCTAGTCTCTGCTGATGACCTCAGGAGTTCAAGGTTAATATTTAAGTTCCAATCTTGATTATAGTTTAGAGTTTAAACTAATTAACCCCATGTATTTGACCTATTGGTTAGCGTATAACGTTTTAATTCTTACCATAGTACGTATAGAGTTGAAGGTGGTCTCGTTCCCCGCCTCTGTACCTCTGCTAGCAGGATTAAGAGTCCTTATGCGTGAACTAATGGCGTTTATTTTAATGTTTATTCTGATTTGAATAACTGATTAATAACGATTAATTTGATGGCATTTTTTTAATATTGTCGCAGCTTTCATTTTATAAATTATTAACTGTGGATTGAGGCTGCCTTTGTGCAGGGTCCCGCTAGGGTGGGTTTGAGTGTTCAGAGGTGAGGGACCGAAACACGATCGCCCTACCCTAGTCTCTGCTGATGACCTCAGGAGTTCAAGGTTAATATTTAAGTTCCAATCTTGATTATAGTTTAGAGTTTAAACTAATTAACCCTATGTATTTGACCTATTGGTTAGCGTATAACGTTTTAATTGTTACCATAGTACGTATAGAGTTGAAGGTGGTCTCGTTCCCCGCCTCTGTACCTCTGCTAGCAGGATTAAGAGTCCTTATGCGTGAACTAATGGCGTTTATTTTAATGTTTATTCTGATTTGAATAACTGATTAATAACGATTAATTTGATGGCATTTTTTTAATATTGTCGCAGCTTTCATTTTATAAATTATTAACTGTGGATTGAGGCTGCCTTTGTGCAGGGTCCCGCTAGGGTGGGTTTGAGTGTTCAGAGGTGAGGGACCGAAACACGATCGCCCTACCCTAGTCTCTGCTGATGACCTCAGGAGTTCAAGGTTAATATTTAAGTTCCAATCTTGATTATAGTTTAGAGTTTAAACTAATTAACCCTATGTATTTGACCTATTGGTTAGCGTATAACGTTTTAATTGTTACCATAGTACGTATAGAGTTGAAGGTGGTCTCGTTCCCCGCCTCTGTACCTCTGCTAGCAGGATTAAGAGTCCTTATGCGTGAACTAATGGCGCTTATTTTAATGTTTATTCTGATTTGAATAACTGATTAATAACGATTAATTTGATGGCATTTTTTTAATATATATTTATTGTCGCAGCTTTCATTTTATAAATTATTAACTGTGGATTGAGGCTGCCTTTGTGCAGGGTCCCGCTAGGGTGGGTTTGAGTGTTCAGAGGTGAGGGACCGAAACACGATCGCCCTACCCTAGTCTCTGCTGATGACCTCAGGAGTTCAAGGTTAATATTTAAGTTCCAATCTTGATTATAGTTTAGAGTTTAAACTAATTAACCCTATGTATTTGACCTATTGGTTAGCGTATAACGTTTTAATTGTTACCATAGTACGTATAGAGTTGAAGGTGGTCTCGTTCCCCGCCTCTGTACCTCTGCTAGCAGGATTAAGAGTCCTTATGCGTGAACTAATGGCGTTTATTTTAATGTTTATTCTGATTTGAATAACTGATTAATAACGATTAATTTGATGGCATTTTTTTAATATATATTTATTGTCGCAGCTTTCATTTTATAAATTATTAACTGTGGATTGAGGCTGCCTTTGTGCAGGGTCCCGCTAGGGTGGGTTTGAGTGTTCAGAGGTGAGGGACCGAAACACGATCGCCCTACCCTAGTCTCTGCTGATGACCTCAGGAGTTCAAGGTTAATATTTAAGTTCCAATCTTGATTATAGTTTAGAGTTTAAACTAATTAACCCTATGTATTTGACCTATTGGTTAGCGTATAACGTTTTAATTGTTACCATAGTACGTATAGAGTTGAAGGTGGTCTCGTTCCCCGCCTCTGTACCTCTGCTAGCAGGATTAAGAGTCCTTATGCGTGAACTAATGGCGTTTATTTTAATGTTTATTCTGATTTGAATAACTGATTAATAACGATTAATTTGATGGCATTTTTTTAATATATATTTATTGTCGCAGCTTTCATTTTATAAATTATTAACTGTGGATTGAGGCTGCCTTTGTGCAGGGTCCCGCTAGGGTGGGTTTGAGTGTTCAGAGGTGAGGGACCGAAACACGATCGCCCTACCCTAGTCTCTGCTGATGACCTCAGGAGTTCAAGGTTAATATTTAAGTTCCAATCTTGATTATAGTTTAGAGTTTAAACTAATTAACCCTATGTATTTGACCTATTGGTTAGCGTATAACGTTTTAATTGTTACCATAGTACGTATAGAGTTGAAGGTGGTCTCGTTCCCCGCCTCTGTACCTCTGCTAGCAGGATTAAGAGTCCTTATGCGTGAACTAATGGCGTTTATTTTAATGTTTATTCTGATTTGAATAACTGATTAATAACGATTAATTTGATGGCATTTTTTTAATATATATTTATTGTCGCAGCTTTCATTTTATAAATTATTAACTGTGGATTGAGGCTGCCTTTGTGCAGGGTCCCGCTAGGGTGGGTTTGAGTGTTCAGAGGTGAGGGACCGAAACACGATCGCCCTACCCTAGTCTCTGCTGATGACCTCAGGAGTTCAAGGTTAATATTTAAGTTCCAATCTTGATTATAGTTTAGAGTTTAAACTAATTAACCCTATGTATTTGACCTATTGGTTAGCGTATAACGTTTTAATTGTTACCATAGTACGTATAGAGTTGAAGGTGGTCTCGTTCCCCGCCTCTGTACCTCTGCTAGCAGGATTAAGAGTCCTTATGCGTGAACTAATGGCGTTTATTTTAATGTTTATTCTGATTTGAATAACTGATTAATAACGATTAATTTGATGGCATTTTTTTAATATATATTTATTGTCGCAGCTTTCATTTTATAAATTATTAACTGTGGATTGAGGCTGCCTTTGTGCAGGGTCCCGCTAGGGTGGGTTTGAGTGTTCAGAGGTGAGGGACCGAAACACGATCGCCCTACCCTAGTCTCTGCTGATGACCTCAGGAGTTCAAGGTTAATATTTAAGTTCCAATCTTGATTATAGTTTAGAGTTTAAACTAATTAACCCTATGTATTTGACCTATTGGTTAGCGTATAACGTTTTAATTGTTACCATAGTACGTATAGAGTTGAAGGTGGTCTCGTTCCCCGCCTCTGTACCTCTGCTAGCAGGATTAAGAGTCCTTATGCGTGAACTAATGGCGTTTATTTTAATGTTTATTCTGATTTGAATAACTGATTAATAACGATTAATTTGATGGCATTTTTTTAATATATATTTATTGTCGCAGCTTTCATTTTATAAATTATTAACTGTGGATTGAGGCTGCCTTTGTGCAGGGTCCCGCTAGGGTGGGTTTGAGTGTTCAGAGGTGAGGGACCGAAACACGATCGCCCTACCCTAGTCTCTGCTGATGACCTCAGGAGTTCAAGGTTAATATTTAAGTTCCAATCTTGATTATAGTTTAGAGTTTAAACTAATTAACCCTATGTATTTGACCTATTGGTTAGCGTATAACGTTTTAATTGTTACCATAGTACGTATAGAGTTGAAGGTGGTCTCGTTCCCCGCCTCTGTACCTCTGCTAGCAGGATTAAGAGTCCTTATGCGTGAACTAATGGCGTTTATTTTAATGTTTATTCTGATTTGAATAACTGATTAATAACGATTAATTTGATGGCATTTTTTTAATATATATTTATTGTCGCAGCTTTCATTTTATAAATTATTAACTGTGGATTGAGGCTGCCTTTGTGCAGGGTCCCGCTAGGGTGGGTTTGAGTGTTCAGAGGTGAGGGACCGAAACACGATCGCCCTACCCTAGTCTCTGCTGATGACCTCAGGAGTTCAAGGTTAATATTTAAGTTCCAATCTTGATTATAGTTTAGAGTTTAAACTAATTAACCCTATGTATTTGACCTATTGGTTAGCGTATAACGTTTTAATTGTTACCATAGTACGTATAGAGTTGAAGGTGGTCTCGTTCCCCGCCTCTGTACCTCTGCTAGCAGGATTAAGAGTCCTTATGCGTGAACTAATGGCGTTTATTTTAATGTTTATTCTGATTTGAATAACTGATTAATAACGATTAATTTGATGGCATTTTTTTAATATATATTTATTGTCGCAGCTTTCATTTTATAAATTATTAACTGTGGATTGAGGCTGCCTTTGTGCAGGGTCCCGCTAGGGTGGGTTTGAGTGTTCAGAGGTGAGGGACCGAAACACGATCGCCCTACCCTAGTCTCTGCTGATGACCTCAGGAGTTCAAGGTTAATATTTAAGTTCCAATCTTGATTATAGTTTAGAGTTTAAACTAATTAACCCTATGTATTTGACCTATTGGTTAGCGTATAACGTTTTAATTGTTACCATAGTACGTATAGAGTTGAAGGTGGTCTCGTTCCCCGCCTCTGTACCTCTGCTAGCAGGATTAAGAGTCCTTATGCGTGAACTAATGGCGTTTATTTTAATGTTTATTCTGATTTGAATAACTGATTAATAACGATTAATTTGATGGCATTTTTTTAATATATATTTATTGTCGCAGCTTTCATTTTATAAATTATTAACTGTGGATTGAGGCTGCCTTTGTGCAGGGTCCCGCTAGGGTGGGTTTGAGTGTTCAGAGGTGAGGGACCGAAACACGATCGCCCTACCCTAGTCTCTGCTGATGACCTCAGGAGTTCAAGGTTAATATTTAAGTTCCAATCTTGATTATAGTTTAGAGTTTAAACTAATTAACCCTATGTATTTGACCTATTGGTTAGCGTATAACGTTTTAATTGTTACCATAGTACGTATAGAGTTGAAGGTGGTCTCGTTCCCCGCCTCTGTACCTCTGCTAGCAGGATTAAGAGTCCTTATGCGTGAACTAATGGCGTTTATTTTAATGTTTATTCTGATTTGAATAACTGATTAATAACGATTAATTTGATGGCATTTTTTTTATATTTATTGTCGCAGCTTTCATTTTATAAATTATTAACTGTGGATTGAGGCTGCCTTTGTGCAGGGTCCCGCTAGGGTGGGTTTGAGTGTTCAGAGGTGAGGGACCGAAACACGATCGCCCTACCCTAGTCTCTGCTGATGACCTCAGGAGTTCAAGGTTAATATTTAAGTTCCAATCTTGATTATAGTTTAGAGTTTAAACTAATTAACCCTATGTATTTGACCTATTGGTTAGCGTATAACGTTTTAATTGTTACCATAGTACGTATAGAGTTGAAGGTGGTCTCGTTCCCCGCCTCTGTACCTCTGCTAGCAGGATTAAGAGTCCTTATGCGTGAACTAATGGCGCTTATTTTAATGTTTATTCTGATTTGAATAACTGATTAATAACGATTAATTTGATGGCATTTTTTTAATATATATTTATTGTCGCAGCTTTCATTTTATAAATTATTAACTGTGGATTGAGGCTGCCTTTGTGCAGGGTCCCGCTAGGGTGGGTTTGAGTGTTCAGAGGTGAGGGACCGAAACACGATCGCCCTACCCTAGTCTCTGCTGATGACCTCAGGAGTTCAAGGTTAATATTTAAGTTCCAATCTTGATTATAGTTTAGAGTTTAAACTAATTAACCCTATGTATTTGACCTATTGGTTAGCGTATAACGTTTTAATTCTTACCATAGTACGTATAGAGTTGAAGGTGGTCTCGTTCCCCGCCTCTGTACCTCTGCTAGCAGGATTAAGAGTCCTTATGCGTGAACTAATGGCGCTTATTTTAATGTTTATTCTGATTTGAATAACTGATTAATAACGATTAATTTGATGGCATTTTTTTAATATATATTTATTGTCGCAGCTTTCATTTTATAAATTATTAACTGTGGATTGAGGCTGCCTTTGTGCAGGGTCCCGCTAGGGTGGGTTTGAGTGTTCAGAGGTGAGGGACCGAAACACGATCGCCCTACCCTAGTCTCTGCTGATGACCTCAGGAGTTCAAGGTTAATATTTAAGTTCCAATCTTGATTATAGTTTAGAGTTTAAACTAATTAACCCTATGTATTTGACCTATTGGTTAGCGTATAACGTTTTAATTGTTACCATAGTACGTATAGAGTTGAAGGTGGTCTCGTTCCCCGCCTCTGTACCTCTGCTAGCAGGATTAAGAGTCCTTATGCGTGAACTAATGGCGTTTATTTTAATGTTTATTCTGATTTGAATAACTGATTAATAACGATTAATTTGATGGCATTTTTTTAATATATATTTATTGTCGCAGCTTTCATTTTATAAATTATTAACTGTGGATTGAGGCTGCCTTTGTGCAGGGTCCCGCTAGGGTGGGTTTGAGTGTTCAGAGGTGAGGGACCGAAACACGATCGCCCTACCCTAGTCTCTGCTGATGACCTCAGGAGTTCAAGGTTAATATTTAAGTTCCAATCTTGATTATAGTTTAGAGTTTAAACTAATTAACCCTATGTATTTGACCTATTGGTTAGCGTATAACGTTTTAATTGTTACCATAGTACGTATAGAGTTGAAGGTGGTCTCGTTCCCCGCCTCTGTACCTCTGCTAGCAGGATTAAGAGTCCTTATGCGTGAACTAATGGCGTTTATTTTAATGTTTATTCTGATTTGAATAACTGATTAATAACGATTAATTTGATGGCATTTTTTTAATATATATTTATTGTCGCAGCTTTCATTTTATAAATTATTAACTGTGGATTGAGGCTGCCTTTGTGCAGGGTCCCGCTAGGGTGGGTTTGAGTGTTCAGAGGTGAGGGACCGAAACACGATCGCCCTACCCTAGTCTCTGCTGATGACCTCAGGAGTTCAAGGTTAATATTTAAGTTCCAATCTTGATTATAGTTTAGAGTTTAAACTAATTAACCCTATGTATTTGACCTATTGGTTAGCGTATAACGTTTTAATTGTTACCATAGTACGTATAGAGTTGAAGGTGGTCTCGTTCCCCGCCTCTGTACCTCTGCTAGCAGGATTAAGAGTCCTTATGCGTGAACTAATGGCGTTTATTTTAATGTTTATTCTGATTTGAATAACTGATTAATAACGATTAATTTGATGGCATTTTTTTAATATATATTTATTGTCGCAGCTTTCATTTTATAAATTATTAACTGTGGATTGAGGCTGCCTTTGTGCAGGGTCCCGCTAGGGTGGGTTTGAGTGTTCAGAGGTGAGGGACCGAAACACGATCGCCCTACCCTAGTCTCTGCTGATGACCTCAGGAGTTCAAGGTTAATATTTAAGTTCCAATCTTGATTATAGTTTAGAGTTTAAACTAATTAACCCTATGTATTTGACCTATTGGTTAGCGTATAACGTTTTAATTGTTACCATAGTACGTATAGAGTTGAAGGTGGTCTCGTTCCCCGCCTCTGTACCTCTGCTAGCAGGATTAAGAGTCCTTATGCGTGAACTAATGGCGTTTATTTTAATGTTTATTCTGATTTGAATAACTGATTAATAACGATTAATTTGATGGCATTTTTTTAATATATATTTATTGTCGCAGCTTTCATTTTATAAATTATTAACTGTGGATTGAGGCTGCCTTTGTGCAGGGTCCCGCTAGGGTGGGTTTGAGTGTTCAGAGGTGAGGGACCGAAACACGATCGCCCTACCCTAGTCTCTGCTGATGACCTCAGGAGTTCAAGGTTAATATTTAAGTTCCAATCTTGATTATAGTTTAGAGTTTAAACTAATTAACCCTATGTATTTGACCTATTGGTTAGCGTATAACGTTTTAATTGTTACCATAGTACGTATAGAGTTGAAGGTGGTCTCGTTCCCCGCCTCTGTACCTCTGCTAGCAGGATTAAGAGTCCTTATGCGTGAACTAATGGCGTTTATTTTAATGTTTATTCTGATTTGAATAACTGATTAATAACGATTAATTTGATGGCATTTTTTTAATATATATTTATTGTCGCAGCTTTCATTTTATAAATTATTAACTGTGGATTGAGGCTGCCTTTGTGCAGGGTCCCGCTAGGGTGGGTTTGAGTGTTCAGAGGTGAGGGACCGAAACACGATCGCCCTACCCTAGTCTCTGCTGATGACCTCAGGAGTTCAAGGTTAATATTTAAGTTCCAATCTTGATTATAGTTTAGAGTTTAAACTAATTAACCCTATGTATTTGACCTATTGGTTAGCGTATAACGTTTTAATTCTTACCATAGTACGTATAGAGTTGAAGGTGGTCTCGTTCCCCGCCTCTGTACCTCTGCTAGCAGGATTAAGAGTCCTTATGCGTGAACTAATGGCGTTTATTTTAATGTTTATTCTGATTTGAATAACTGATTAATAACGATTAATTTGATGGCATTTTTTTAATATATATTTATTGTCGCAGCTTTCATTTTATAAATTATTAACTGTGGATTGAGGCTGCCTTTGTGCAGGGTCCCGCTAGGGTGGGTTTGAGTGTTCAGAGGTGAGAGACCGAAACACGATCGCCCTACCCTAGTCTCTGCTGATGACCTCAGGAGTTCAAGGTTAATATTTAAGTTCCAATCTTGATTATAGTTTAGAGTTTAAACTAATTAACCCTATGTATTTGACCTATTGGTTAGCGTATAACGTTTTAATTGTTACCATAGTACGTATAGAGTTGAAGGTGGTCTCGTTCCCCGCCTCTGTACCTCTGCTAGCAGGATTAAGAGTCCTTATGCGTGAACTAATGGCGTTTATTTTAATGTTTATTCTGATTTGAATAACTGATTAATAACGATTAATTTGATGGCATTTTTTTAATATATATTTATTGTCGCAGCTTTCATTTTATAAATTATTAACTGTGGATTGAGGCTGCCTTTGTGCAGGGTCCCGCTAGGGTGGGTTTGAGTGTTCAGAGGTGAGGGACCGAAACACGATCGCCCTACCCTAGTCTCTGCTGATGACCTCAGGAGTTCAAGGTTAATATTTAAGTTCCAATCTTGATTATAGTTTAGAGTTTAAACTAATTAACTCTATGTATTTGACCTATTGGTTAGCGTATAACGTTTTAATTGTTACCATAGTACGTATAGAGTTGAAGGTGGTCTCGTTCCCCGCCTCTGTACCTCTGCTAGCAGGATTAAGAGTCCTTATGCGTGAACTAATGGCGTTTATTTTAATGTTTATTCTGATTTGAATAACTGATTAATAACGATTAATTTGATGGCATTTTTTTAATATATATTTATTGTCGCAGCTTTCATTTTATAAATTATTAACTGTGGATTGAGGCTGCCTTTGTGCAGGGTCCCGCTAGGGTGGGTTTGAGTGTTCAGAGGTGAGGGACCGAAACACGATCGCCCTACCCTAGTCTCTGCTGATGACCTCAGGAGTTCAAGGTTAATATTTAAGTTCCAATCTTGATTATAGTTTAGAGTTTAAACTAATTAACCCTATGTATTTGACCTATTGGTTAGCGTATAACGTTTTAATTGTTACCATAGTACGTATAGAGTTGAAGGTGGTCTCGTTCCCCGCCTCTGTACCTCTGCTAGCAGGATTAAGAGTCCTTATGCGTGAACTAATGGCGTTTATTTTAATGTTTATTCTGATTTGAATAACTGATTAATAACGATTAATTTGATGGCATTTTTTTAATATATATTTATTGTCGCAGCTTTCATTTTATAAATTATTAACTGTGGATTGAGGCTGCCTTTGTGCAGGGTCCCGCTAGGGTGGGTTTGAGTGTTCAGAGGTGAGGGACCGAAACACGATCGCCCTACCCTAGTCTCTGCTGATGACCTCAGGAGTTCAAGGTTAATATTTAAGTTCCAATCTTGATTATAGTTTAGAGTTTCAACTAATTAACCCTATGTATTTGACCTATTGGTTAGCGCATAACGTTTTAATTCTTCATTACATTTTATTACACAGTAGACCTGTAGCTCAAAATAGTTCCTATCGTACTTATTAACCATCAACCACCCTACGTCAAATCGAATTATGAAACAGATGTATCGCCTCTTCATCAACACGAATTGATTTTACAGCACGATAAATATAAACCACATTGAAATCGGTCATTCAATTTTCCTTAAATACATCACTCTGGTCACTTCCTACTTCCTATAAAAGTGATATCTGAATCACGCTACAAGACAGACAACTTATCGACGCCTGAAATTCCTGCACCCCGCTTTAGAACCTGTAGCAGCCATCTTGCGCAACCCGCTTTCAAGTACAACTGTGTAAAATCAGACTTTAAGCAGACTGCATACGTATTAGATAACCAGATGTCAAATATAGACCGTCGCATTATACTCTATAACAACTTGGTTAATGATGCAGGGCAGTAATTTTCATGGCTTATCTTGTACTTCAGAGAAAATGCATATTTCTTGCAGACTTCACGACTTCAGTGAACCCCGGTTTCCAGTATCGTAGTAAATACAAGAACTCAAATAACAAACGCAGGCATTACGTTTAATTAAACGACAAGGACTTTAACACAAAAGAAACTTAATACAATACTCTAACTCTTCATTACATTTTATTACACAGTAGACCTGTAGCTCAAAATAGTTCCTATCGTACTTATTAATCATCAACAACCCTACGTCAAATCGAATTATGAAACAGATGTATCGCCTCTTCATCAACACGAATTGATTTTAAAGCACGGTAAATATCAACCACATTGAAATCGGTCATTCAATTTTCCTTAAATACATCACTCTGGTCACTTCCTACTTCCTATAAAAGTGATATCTGAACCACGCTACAAGACAGACAACTTATCGACGCCTGAAATTCCTGCACCCCGCTTTAGAACCTGTAGCAGCCATCTTGCGCAACCCGCTTTCAAGTACAACTGTGTAAAATCAGACTTTAAGCAGACTGCATACGTATTAGATAACCAGATGTCAAATATAGACCGTCGCATTATACTCTATAACAACTTGGTTAATGATGCAGGGCAGTAGTTTTCATGGCTTATCTTGTACTTCAGAGAAAATGCATATTTCTTGCAGACTTCACGACTTCAGTGAACCCCGGTTTCCAGTATCGTAGTAAATACAAGAACTCAAATAACAAACGCAGGCATTACGTTTAATTAAACGACAAGGACTTTAACACAAAAGAAACTTAATACAATACTCTAACTCTTCATTACATTTTATTACACAGTAGACCTGTAGCTCAAAATAGTTCCTATCCTACTCATTATCCATCAACCACCCTACGTCAAATCGAATTATGAAACAGATGTATCGCCTCTTCATCAACACGAATTGATTTTAAAGCACGATAAATATAAACCACATTGAAATCGGTCATTCAAATTTCCTTAAATACATCACTCTGGTCGCTTCCTACTTCCTATAAAAGTGATATCTGAACCACGCTACAAGACAGACAACTTATCGACGCCTGAAATTCCTGCACCCCGCTTTAGAACCTGTAGCAGCCATCTTGCGCAACCCGCTTTCAAGTACAACTGTGTAAAATCAGACTTTAAGCAGACTGCATACGTATTAGATAACCAGATGTCAAATATAGACCGTCGCATTATACTCTATAACAACTTGGTTAATGATGCAGGGCAGTAATTTTCATGGCTTATCTTGTACTTCAGAGAAAATGCATATTTCTTGCAGACTTCACGACTTCAGTGAACCCCGGTTTCCAGTATCGTAGTAAATACAAGAACTCAAATAACAAACGCAGGCATTACGTTTAATTAAACGACAAGGACTTTAACACAAAAGAAACTTAATACAATACTCTAACTCTTCATTACATTTTATTACACAGTAGACCTGTAGCTCAAAATAGTTCCTATCGTACTTATTAATCATCAACAACCCTACGTCAAATCGAATTATGAAACAGATGTATCGCCTCTTCATCAACACGAATTGATTTTAAAGCACGATAAATATAAACCACATTGAAATCGGTCATTCAATTTTCCTTAAATACATCACTCTGGTCACTTCCTACTTCCTATAAAAGTGATATCTGAACCACGCTACAAGACAGACAACTTATCGACGCCTGAAATTCCTGCACCCCGCTTTAGAACCTGTAGCAGCCATCTTGCGCAACCCGCTTTCAAGTACAACTGTGTAAAATCAGACTTTAAGCAGACTGCATACGTATTAGATAACCAGATGTCAAATATAAACCGTCGCATTATACTCTATAACAACTTGGTTAATGATGCAGGGCAGTAATTTTCATGGCTTATCTTGTACTTCAGAGAAAATGCATATTTCTTGCAGACTTCACGACTTCAGTGAACCCCGGTTTCCAGTATCGTAGTAAATACAAGAACTCAAATAACAAACGCAGGCATTACGTTTAATTAAACGACAAGGACTTTAACACAAAAGAAACTTAATACAATACTCTAACTCTTCATTACATTTTATTACACAGTAGACCTGTAGCTCAAAATAGTTCCTATCGTACTTATTAATCATCAACCACCCTACGTCAAATCGAATTATGAAACAGATGTATCGCCTCTTCATCAACACGAATTGATTTTAAAGCACGATAAATATCAACCACATTGAAATCGGTCATTCAATTTTCCTTAAATACATCACTCTGGTCACTTCCTACTTCCTATAAAAGTGATATCTGAACCACGCTACAAGACAGACAACTTATCGACGCCTGAAATTCCTGCACCCCGCTTTAGAACCTGTAGCAGCCATCTTGCGCAACCCGCTTTCAAGTACAACTGTGTAAAATCAGACTTTAAGCAGACTGCATACGTATTAGATAACCAGATGTCAAATATAGACCGTCGCATTATACTCTATAACAACTTGGTTAATGATGCAGGGCAGTAATTTTCATGGCTTATCTTGTACTTCAGAGAAAATGCATATTTCTTGCAGACTTCACGACTTCAGTGAACCCCGGTTTCCAGTATCGTAGTAAATACAAGAACTCAAATAACAAACGCAGGCATTACGTTTAATTAAACGACAAGGACTTTAACACAAAAGAAACTTAATACAATACTCTAACTCTTCATTACATTTTATTACACAGTAGACCTGTAGCTCAAAATAGTTCCTATCGTACTTATTAATCATCAACCACCCTACGTCAAATCGAATTATGAAACAGATGTATCGCCTCTTCATCAACACGAATTGATTTTAAAGCACGATAAATATCAACCACATTGAAATCGGTCATTCAATTTTCCTTAAATACATCACTCTGGTCACTTCCTACTTCCTATAAAAGTGATATCTGAACCACGCTACAAGACAGACAACTTATCGACGCCTGAAATTCCTGCACCCCGCTTTAGAACCTGTAGCAGCCATCTTGCGCAACCCGCTTTCAAGTACAACTGTGTAAAATCAGACTTTAAGCAGACTGCATACGTATTAGATAACCAGATGTCAAATATAGACCGTCGCATTATACTCTATAACAACTTGGTTAATGATGCAGGGCAGTAATTTTCATGGCTTATCTTGTACTTCAGAGAAAATGCATATTTCTTGCAGACTTCACGACTTCAGTGAACCCCGGTTTCCAGTATCGTAGTAAATACAAGAACTCAAATAACAAACGCAGGCATTACGTTTAATTAAACGACAAGGACTTTAACACAAAAGAAACTTAATACAATACTCTAACTCTTCATTACATTTTATTACACAGTAGACCTGTAGCTCAAAATAGTTCCTATCGTACTTATTAATCATCAACAACCCTACGTCAAATCGAATTATGAAACAGATGTATCGCCTCTTCATCAACACGAATTGATTTTAAAGCACGGTAAATATCAACCACATTGAAATCGGTCATTCAATTTTCCTTAAATACATCACTCTGGTCACTTCCTACTTCCTATAAAAGTGATATCTGAACCACGCTACAAGACAGACAACTTATCGACGCCTGAAATTCCTGCACCCCGCTTTAGAACCTGTAGCAGCCATCTTGCGCAACCCGCTTTCAAGTACAACTGTGTAAAATCAGACTTTAAGCAGACTGCATACGTATTAGATAACCAGATGTCAAATATAGACCGTCGCATTATACTCTATAACAACTTGGTTAATGATGCAGGGCAGTAGTTTTCATGGCTTATCTTGTACTTCAGAGAAAATGCATATTTCTTGCAGACTTCACGACTTCAGTGAACCCCGGTTTCCAGTATCGTAGTAAATACAAGAACTCAAATAACAAACGCAGGCATTACGTTTAATTAAACGACAAGGACTTTAACACAAAAGAAACTTAATACAATACTCTAACTCTTCATTACATTTTATTACACAGTAGACCTGTAGCTCAAAATAGTTCCTATCGTACTTATTAATCATCAACCACCCTACGTCAAATCGAATTATGAAACAGATGTATCGCCTCTTCATCAACACGAATTGATTTTAAAGCACGATAAATATCAACCACATTGAAATCGGTCATTCAATTTTCCTTAAATACATCACTCTGGTCACTTCCTACTTCCTATAAAAGTGATATCTGAACCACGCTACAAGACAGACAACTTATCGACGCCTGAAATTCCTGCACCCCGCTTTAGAACCTGTAGCAGCCATCTTGCGCAACCCGCTTTCAAGTACAACTGTGTAAAATCAGACTTTAAGCAGACTGCATACGTATTAGATAACCAGATGTCAAATATAGACCGTCGCATTATACTCTATAACAACTTGGTTAATGATGCAGGGCAGTAATTTTCATGGCTTATCTTGTACTTCAGAGAAAATGCATATTTCTTGCAGACTTCACGACTTCAGTGAACCCCGGTTTCCAGTATCGTAGTAAATACAAGAACTCAAATAACAAACGCAGGCATTACGTTTAATTAAACGACAAGGACTTTAACACAAAAGAAACTTAATACAATACTCTAACTCTTCATTACATTTTATTACACAGTAGACCTGTAGCTCAAAATAGTTCCTATCGTACTTATTAATCATCAACCACCCTACGTCAAATCGAATTATGAAACAGATGTATCGCCTCTTCATCAACACGAATTGATTTTAAAGCACGATAAATATCAACCACATTGAAATCGGTCATTCAATTTTCCTTAAATACATCACTCTGGTCACTTCCTACTTCCTATAAAAGTGATATCTGAACCACGCTACAAGACAGACAACTTATCGACGCCTGAAATTCCTGCACCCCGCTTTAGAACCTGTAGCAGCCATCTTGCGCAACCCGCTTTCAAGTACAACTGTGTAAAATCAGACTTTAAGCAGACTGCATACGTATTAGATAACCAGATGTCAAATATAGACCGTCGCATTATACTCTATAACAACTTGGTTAATGATGCAGGGCAGTAATTTTCATGGCTTATCTTGTACTTCAGAGAAAATGCATATTTCTTGCAGACTTCACGACTTCAGTGAACACCGGTTTCCAGTATCGTAGTAAATACAAGAACTCAAATAACAAACGCAGGCATTACGTTTAATTAAACGACAAGGACTTTAACACAAAAGAAACTTAATACAATACTCTAACTCTTCATTACATTTTATTACACAGTAGACCTGTAGCTCAAAATAGTTCCTATCGTACTTATTAATCATCAACAACCCTACGTCAAATCGAATTATGAAACAGATGTATCGCCTCTTCATCAACACGAATTGATTTTAAAGCACGGTAAATATCAACCACATTGAAATCGGTCATTCAATTTTCCTTAAATACATCACTCTGGTCACTTCCTACTTCCTATAAAAGTGATATCTGAACCACGCTACAAGACAGACAACTTATCGACGCCTGAAATTCCTGCACCCCGCTTTAGAACCTGTAGCAGCCATCTTGCGCAACCCGCTTTCAAGTACAACTGTGTAAAATCAGACTTTAAGCAGACTGCATACGTATTAGATAACCAGATGTCAAATATAGACCGTCGCATTATACTCTATAACAACTTGGTTAATGATGCAGGGCAGTAGTTTTCATGGCTTATCTTGTACTTCAGAGAAAATGCATATTTCTTGCAGACTTCACGACTTCAGTGAACCCCGGTTTCCAGTATCGTAGTAAATACAAGAACTCAAATAACAAACGCAGGCATTACGTTTAATTAAACGACAAGGACTTTAACACAAAAGAAACTTAATACAATACTCTAACTCTTCATTACATTTTATTACACAGTAGACCTGTAGCTCAAAATAGTTCCTATCCTACTCATTATCCATCAACCACCCTACGTCAAATCGAATTATGAAACAGATGTATCGCCTCTTCATCAACACGAATTGATTTTAAAGCACGATAAATATAAACCACATTGAAATCGGTCATTCAAATTTCCTTAAATACATCACTCTGGTCGCTTCCTACTTCCTATAAAAGTGATATCTGAACCACGCTACAAGACAGACAACTTATCGACGCCTGAAATTCCTGCACCCCGCTTTAGAACCTGTAGCAGCCATCTTGCGCAACCCGCTTTCAAGTACAACTGTGTAAAATCAGACTTTAAGCAGACTGCATACGTATTAGATAACCAGATGTCAAATATAGACCGTCGCATTATACTCTATAACAACTTGGTTAATGATGCAGGGCAGTAATTTTCATGGCTTATCTTGTACTTCAGAGAAAATGCATATTTCTTGCAGACTTCACGACTTCAGTGAACCCCGGTTTCCAGTATCGTAGTAAATACAAGAACTCAAATAACAAACGCAGGCATTACGTTTAATTAAACGACAAGGACTTTAACACAAAAGAAACTTAATACAATACTCTAACTCTTCATTACATTTTATTACACAGTAGACCTGTAGCTCAAAATAGTTCCTATCGTACTTATTAATCATCAACAACCCTACGTCAAATCGAATTATGAAACAGATGTATCGCCTCTTCATCAACACGAATTGATTTTAAAGCACGATAAATATCAACCACATTGAAATCGGTCATTCAATTTTCCTTAAATACATCACTGTGGTCACTTCCTACTTCCTATAAAAGTGATATCTGAACCACGCTACAAGACAGACAACTTATCGACGCCTGAAATTCCTGCACCCCGCTTTAGAACCTGTAGCAGCCATCTTGCGCAACCCGCTTTCAAGTACAACTGTGTAAAATCAGACTTTAAGCAGACTGCATACGTATTAGATAACCAGATGTCAAATATAAACCGTCGCATTATACTCTATAACAACTTGGTTAATGATGCAGGGCAGTAATTTTCATGGCTTATCTTGTACTTCAGAGAAAATGCATATTTCTTGCAGACTTCACGACTTCAGTGAACCCCGGTTTCCAGTATCGTAGTAAATACAAGAACTCAAATAACAAACGCAGGCATTACGTTTAATTAAACGACAAGGACTTTAACACAAAAGAAACTTAATACAATACTCTAACTCTTCATTACATTTTATTACACAGTAGACCTGTAGCTCAAAATAGTTCCTATCGTACTTATTAATCATCAACCACCCTACGTCAAATCGAATTATGAAACAGATGTATCGCCTCTTCATCAACACGAATTGATTTTAAAGCACGATAAATATCAACCACATTGAAATCGGTCATTCAATTTTCCTTAAATACATCACTCTGGTCACTTCCTACTTCCTATAAAAGTGATATCTGAACCACGCTACAAGACAGACAACTTATCGACGCCTGAAATTCCTGCACCCCGCTTTAGAACCTGTAGCAGCCATCTTGCGCAACCCGCTTTCAAGTACAACTGTGTAAAATCAGACTTTAAGCAGACTGCATACGTATTAGATAACCAGATGTCAAATATAGACCGTCGCATTATACTCTATAACAACTTGGTTAATGATGCAGGGCAGTAATTTTCATGGCTTATCTTGTACTTCAGAGAAAATGCATATTTCTTGCAGACTTCACGACTTCAGTGAACCCCGGTTTCCAGTATCGTAGTAAATACAAGAACTCAAATAACAAACGCAGGCATTACGTTTAATTAAACGACAAGGACTTTAACACAAAAGAAACTTAATACAATACTCTAACTCTTCATTACATTTTATTACACAGTAGACCTGTAGCTCAAAATAGTTCCTATCGTACTTATTAATCATCAACCACCCTACGTCAAATCGAATTATGAAACAGATGTATCGCCTCTTCATCAACACGAATTGATTTTAAAGCACGATAAATATCAACCACATTGAAATCGGTCATTCAATTTTCCTTAAATACATCACTCTGGTCACTTCCTACTTCCTATAAAAGTGATATCTGAACCACGCTACAAGACAGACAACTTATCGACGCCTGAAATTCCTGCACCCCGCTTTAGAACCTGTAGCAGCCATCTTGCGCAACCCGCTTTCAAGTACAACTGTGTAAAATCAGACTTTAAGCAGACTGCATACGTATTAGATAACCAGATGTCAAATATAGACCGTCGCATTATACTCTATAACAACTTGGTTAATGATGCAGGGCAGTAATTTTCATGGCTTATCTTGTACTTCAGAGAAAATGCATATTTCTTGCAGACTTCACGACTTCAGTGAACCCCGGTTTCCAGTATCGTAGTAAATACAAGAACTCAAATAACAAACGCAGGCATTACGTTTAATTAAACGACAAGGACTTTAACACAAAAGAAACTTAATACAATACTCTAACTCTTCATTACATTTTATTACACAGTAGACCTGTAGCTCAAAATAGTTCCTATCGTACTTATTAATCATCAACCACCCTACGTCAAATCGAATTATGAAACAGATGTATCGCCTCTTCATCAACACGAATTGATTCTAAAGCACGATAAATATAAACCACATTGAAATCGGTCATTCAATTTTCCTTAAATACATCACTCTGGTCACTTCCTACTTCCTATAAAAGTGATATCTGAACCACGCTACAAGACAGACAACTTATCGACGCCTGAAATTCCTGCACCCCGCTTTAGAACCTGTAGCAGCCATCTTGCGCAACCCGCTTTCAAGTACAACTGTGTAAAATCAGACTTTAAGCAGACTGCATACGTATTAGATAACCAGATGTCAAATATAGACCGTCGCATTATACTCTATAACAACTTGGTTAATGATGCAGGGCAGTAGTTTTCATGGCTTATCTTGTACTTCAGAGAAAATGCATATTTCTTGCAGACTTCACGACTTCAGTGAACCCCGGTTTCCAGTATCGTAGTAAATACAAGAACTCAAATAACAAACGCAGGCATTACGTTTAATTAAACGACAAGGACTTTAACACAAAAGAAACTTAATACAATACTCTAACTCTTCATTACATTTTATTACACAGTAGACCTGTAGCTCAAAATAGTTCCTATCGTACTTATTAACCATCAACCACCCTACGTCAAATCGAATTATGAAACAGATGTATCGCCTCTTCATCAACACGAATTGATTTTAAAGCACGATAAATATCAACCACATTGAAATCGGTCATTCAATTTTCCTTAAATACATCACTCTGGTCACTTCCTACTTCCTATAAAAGTGATATCTGAACCACGCTACAAGACAGACAACTTATCGACGCCTGAAATTCCTGCACCCCGCTTTAGAACCTGTAGCAGCCATCTTGCGCAACCCGCTTTCAAGTACAACTGTGTAAAATCAGACTTTAAGCAGACTGCATACGTATTAGATAACCAGATGTCAAATATAAACCGTCGCATTATACTCTATAACAACTTGGTTAATGATGCAGGGCAGTAATTTTCATGGCTTATCTTGTACTTCAGAGAAAATGCATATTTCTTGCAGACTTCACGACTTCAGTGAACCCCGGTTTCCAGTATCGTAGTAAATACAAGAACTCAAATAACAAACGCAGGCATTACGTTTAATTAAACGACAAGGACTTTAACACAAAAGAAACTTAATACAATACTCTAACTCTTCATTACATTTTATTACACAGTAGACCTGTAGCTCAAAATAGTTCCTATCCTACTTATTAACCATCAATCACCCTACGTCAAATCGAATTATGAAACAGATGTATCGCCTCTTCATCAACACGAATTGATTTTACAGCACGATAAATATAAACCACATTGAAATCGGTCATTCAAATTTCCTTAAATACATCACTCTGGTCACTTCCTACTTCCTATAAAAGTGATATCTGAACCACGCTACAAGACAGACAACTTATCGACGCCTGAAATTCCTGCACCCCGCTTTAGAACCTGTAGCAGCCATCTTGCGCAACCCGCTTTCAAGTACAACTGTGTAAAATCAGACTTTAAGCAGACTGCATACGTATTAGATAACCAGATGTCAAATATAGACCGTCGCATTATACTCTATAACAACTTGGTTAATGATGCAGGGCAGTAATTTTCATGGCTTATCTTGTACTTCAGAGAAAATGCATATTTCTTGCAGACTTCACGACTTCAGTGAACCCCGGTTTCCAGTATCGTAGTAAATACAAGAACTCAAATAACAAACGCAGGCATTACGTTTAATTAAACGACAAGGACTTTAACACAAAAGAAACTTAATACAATACTCTAACTCTTCATTACATTTTATTACACAGTAGACCTGTAGCTCAAAATAGTTCCTATCGTACTTATTAATCATCAACCACCCTACGTCAAATCGAATTATGAAACAGATGTATCGCCTCTTCATCAACACGAATTGATTCTAAAGCACGATAAATATAAACCACATTGAAATCGGTCATTCAATTTTCCTTAAATACATCACTCTGGTCACTTCCTACTTCCTATAAAAGTGATATCTGAACCACGCTACAAGACAGACAACTTATCGACGCCTGAAATTCCTGCACCCCGCTTTAGAACCTGTAGCAGCCATCTTGCGCAACCCGCTTTCAAGTACAACTGTGTAAAATCAGACTTTAAGCAGACTGCATACGTATTAGATAACCAGATGTCAAATATAGACCGTCGCATTATACTCTATAACAACTTGGTTAATGATGCAGGGCAGTAATTTTCATGGCTTATCTTGTACTTCAGAGAAAATGCATATTTCTTGCAGACTTCACGACTTCAGTGAACCCCGGTTTCCAGTATCGTAGTAAATACAAGAACTCAAATAACAAACGCAGGCATTACGTTTAATTAAACGACAAGGACTTTAACACAAAAGAAACTTAATACAATACTCTAACTCTTCATTACATTTTATTACACAGTAGACCTGTAGCTCAAAATAGTTCCTATCCTACTCATTATCCATCAACCACCCTACGTCAAATCGAATTATGAAACAGATGTATCGCCTCTTCATCAACACGAATTGATTTTAAAGCACGATAAATATAAACCACATTGAAATCGGTCATTCAAATTTCCTTAAATACATCACTCTGGTCGCTTCCTACTTCCTATAAAAGTGATATCTGAACCACGCTACAAGACAGACAACTTATCGACGCCTGAAATTCCTGCACCCCGCTTTAGAACCTGTAGCAGCCATCTTGCGCAACCCGCTTTCAAGTACAACTGTGTAAAATCAGACTTTAAGCAGACTGCATACGTATTAGATAACCAGATGTCAAATATAGACCGTCGCATTATACTCTATAACAACTTGGTTAATGATGCAGGGCAGTAATTTTCATGGCTTATCTTGTACTTCAGAGAAAATGCATATTTCTTGCAGACTTCACGACTTCAGTGAACCCCGGTTTCCAGTATCGTAGTAAATACAAGAACTCAAATAACAAACGCAGGCATTACGTTTAATTAAACGACAAGGACTTTAACACAAAAGAAACTTAATACAATACTCTAACTCTTCATTACATTTTATTACACAGTAGACCTGTAGCTCAAAATAGTTCCTATCGTACTTATTAATCATCAACAACCCTACGTCAAATCGAATTATGAAACAGATGTATCGCCTCTTCATCAACACGAATTGATTTTAAAGCACGATAAATATCAACCACATTGAAATCGGTCATTCAATTTTCCTTAAATACATCACTGTGGTCACTTCCTACTTCCTATAAAAGTGATATCTGAACCACGCTACAAGACAGACAACTTATCGACGCCTGAAATTCCTGCACCCCGCTTTAGAACCTGTAGCAGCCATCTTGCGCAACCCGCTTTCAAGTACAACTGTGTAAAATCAGACTTTAAGCAGACTGCATACGTATTAGATAACCAGATGTCAAATATAAACCGTCGCATTATACTCTATAACAACTTGGTTAATGATGCAGGGCAGTAATTTTCATGGCTTATCTTGTACTTCAGAGAAAATGCATATTTCTTGCAGACTTCACGACTTCAGTGAACCCCGGTTTCCAGTATCGTAGTAAATACAAGAACTCAAATAACAAACGCAGGCATTACGTTTAATTAAACGACAAGGACTTTAACACAAAAGAAACTTAATACAATACTCTAACTCTTCATTACATTTTATTACACAGTAGACCTGTAGCTCAAAATAGTTCCTATCGTACTTATTAATCATCAACCACCCTACGTCAAATCGAATTATGAAACAGATGTATCGCCTCTTCATCAACACGAATTGATTTTAAAGCACGATAAATATCAACCACATTGAAATCGGTCATTCAATTTTCCTTAAATACATCACTCTGGTCACTTCCTACTTCCTATAAAAGTGATATCTGAACCACGCTACAAGACAGACAACTTATCGACGCCTGAAATTCCTGCACCCCGCTTTAGAACCTGTAGCAGCCATCTTGCGCAACCCGCTTTCAAGTACAACTGTGTAAAATCAGACTTTAAGCAGACTGCATACGTATTAGATAACCAGATGTCAAATATAGACCGTCGCATTATACTCTATAACAACTTGGTTAATGATGCAGGGCAGTAATTTTCATGGCTTATCTTGTACTTCAGAGAAAATGCATATTTCTTGCAGACTTCACGACTTCAGTGAACCCCGGTTTCCAGTATCGTAGTAAATACAAGAACTCAAATAACAAACGCAGGCATTACGTTTAATTAAACGACAAGGACTTTAACACAAAAGAAACTTAATACAATACTCTAACTCTTCATTACATTTTATTACACAGTAGACCTGTAGCTCAAAATAGTTCCTATCGTACTTATTAATCATCAACCACCCTACGTCAAATCGAATTATGAAACAGATGTATCGCCTCTTCATCAACACGAATTGATTTTAAAGCACGATAAATATAAACCACATTGAAATCGGTCATTCAAATTTCCTTAAATACATCACTCTGGTCGCTTCCTACTTCCTATAAAAGTGATATCTGAACCACGCTACAAGACAGACAACTTATCGACGCCTGAAATTCCTGCACCCCGCTTTAGAACCTGTAGCAGCCATCTTGCGCAACCCGCTTTCAAGTACAACTGTGTAAAATCAGACTTTAAGCAGACTGCATACGTATTAGATAACCAGATGTCAAATATAGACCGTCGCATTATACTCTATAACAACTTGGTTAATGATGCAGGGCAGTAATTTTCATGGCTTATCTTGTACTTCAGAGAAAATGCATATTTCTTGCAGACTTCACGACTTCAGTGAACCCCGGTTTCCAGTATCGTAGTAAATACAAGAACTCAAATAACAAACGCAGGCATTACGTTTAATTAAACGACAAGGACTTTAACACAAAAGAAACTTAATACAATACTCTAACTCTTCATTACATTTTATTACACAGTAGACCTGTAGCTCAAAATAGTTCCTATCGTACTTATTAATCATCAACCACCCTACGTCAAATCGAATTATGAAACAGATGTATCGCCTCTTCATCAACACGAATTGATTCTAAAGCACGATAAATATAAACCACATTGAAATCGGTCATTCAATTTTCCTTAAATACATCACTCTGGTCACTTCCTACTTCCTATAAAAGTGATATCTGAACCACGCTACAAGACAGACAACTTATCGACGCCTGAAATTCCTGCACCCCGCTTTAGAACCTGTAGCAGCCATCTTGCGCAACCCGCTTTCAAGTACAACTGTGTAAAATCAGACTTTAAGCAGACTGCATACGTATTAGATAACCAGATGTCAAATATAGACCGTCGCATTATACTCTATAACAACTTGGTTAATGATGCAGGGCAGTAGTTTTCATGGCTTATCTTGTACTTCAGAGAAAATGCATATTTCTTGCAGACTTCACGACTTCAGTGAACCCCGGTTTCCAGTATCGTAGTAAATACAAGAACTCAAATAACAAACGCAGGCATTACGTTTAATTAAACGACAAGGACTTTAACACAAAAGAAACTTAATACAATACTCTAACTCTTCATTACATTTTATTACACAGTAGACCTGTAGCTCAAAATAGTTCCTATCGTACTTATTAACCATCAACCACCCTACGTCAAATCGAATTATGAAACAGATGTATCGCCTCTTCATCAACACGAATTGATTTTAAAGCACGATAAATATCAACCACATTGAAATCGGTCATTCAATTTTCCTTAAATACATCACTCTGGTCACTTCCTACTTCCTATAAAAGTGATATCTGAACCACGCTACAAGACAGACAACTTATCGACGCCTGAAATTCCTGCACCCCGCTTTAGAACCTGTAGCAGCCATCTTGCGCAACCCGCTTTCAAGTACAACTGTGTAAAATCAGACTTTAAGCAGACTGCATACGTATTAGATAACCAGATGTCAAATATAAACCGTCGCATTATACTCTATAACAACTTGGTTAATGATGCAGGGCAGTAATTTTCATGGCTTATCTTGTACTTCAGAGAAAATGCATATTTCTTGCAGACTTCACGACTTCAGTGAACCCCGGTTTCCAGTATCGTAGTAAATACAAGAACTCAAATAACAAACGCAGGCATTACGTTTAATTAAACGACAAGGACTTTAACACAAAAGAAACTTAATACAATACTCTAACTCTTCATTACATTTTATTACACAGTAGACCTGTAGCTCAAAATAGTTCCTATCCTACTTATTAACCATCAATCACCCTACGTCAAATCGAATTATGAAACAGATGTATCGCCTCTTCATCAACACGAATTGATTTTACAGCACGATAAATATAAACCACATTGAAATCGGTCATTCAAATTTCCTTAAATACATCACTCTGGTCACTTCCTACTTCCTATAAAAGTGATATCTGAACCACGCTACAAGACAGACAACTTATCGACGCCTGAAATTCCTGCACCCCGCTTTAGAACCTGTAGAGCAGCCATCTTGCGCAACCCGCTTTCAAGTACAACTGTGTAAAATCAGACTTTAAGCAGACTGCATACGTATTAGATAACCAGATGTCAAATATAGACCGTCGCATTATACTCTATAACAACTTGGTTAATGATGCAGGGCAGTAATTTTCATGGCTTATCTTGTACTTCAGAGAAAATGCATATTTCTTGCAGACTTCACGACTTCAGTGAACCCCGGTTTCCAGTATCGTAGTAAATACAAGAACTCAAATAACAAACGCAGGCATTACGTTTAATTAAACGACAAGGACTTTAACACAAAAGAAACTTAATACAATACTCTAACTCTTCATTACATTTTATTACACAGTAGACCTGTAGCTCAAAATAGTTCCTATCGTACTTATTAATCATCAACCACCCTACGTCAAATCGAATTATGAAACAGATGTATCGCCTCTTCATCAACACGAATTGATTCTAAAGCACGATAAATATAAACCACATTGAAATCGGTCATTCAATTTTCCTTAAATACATCACTCTGGTCACTTCCTACTTCCTATAAAAGTGATATCTGAACCACGCTACAAGACAGACAACTTATCGACGCCTGAAATTCCTGCACCCCGCTTTAGAACCTGTAGCAGCCATCTTGCGCAACCCGCTTTCAAGTACAACTGTGTAAAATCAGACTTTAAGCAGACTGCATACGTATTAGATAACCAGATGTCAAAACCGTCGCATTATACTCTATAACAACTTGGTTAATGATGCAGGGCAGTAATTTTCATGGCTTATCTTGCACTTCAGAGAAAATGCATATTTCTTGCAGACTTCAACAACTTCAGTGAACCCCGGTTTCCAGTATCGTAGTAAATACAAGAACTCAAATAACAAACGCAGGCATTACGTTTAATTAAACGACAAGGACTTTAACACAAAAGAAACTTAATACAATACTCTAACTCTTCATTACATTTTATTACACAGTAGACCTGTAGCTCAAAATAGTTCCTATCGTACTTATTAATCATCAACCACCCTACGTCAAATCGAATTATGAAACAGATGTATCGCCTCTTCATCAACACGAATTGATTTTACAGCACGATAAATATAAACCACATTGAAATCGGTCATTCAAATTTCCTTAAATACATCACTCTGGTCACTTCCTACTTCCTATAAAAGTGATATCTGAACCACGCTACAAGACAGACAACTTATCGACGCCTGAAATTCCTGCACCCCGCTTTAGAACCTGTAGCAGCCATCTTGCGCAACCCGCTTTCAAGTACAACTGTGTAAAATCAGACTTTAAGCAGACTGCATACGTATTAGATAACCAGATGTCAAATATAGACCGTCGCATTATACTCTATAACAACTTGGTTAATGATGCAGGGCAGTAATTTTCATGGCTTATCTTGTACTTCAGAGAAAATGCATATTTCTTGCAGACTTCACAACTTCAGTGAACCCCGGTTTCCAGTATCGTAGTAAATACAAGAACTCAAATAACAAACGCAGGCATTACGTTTAATTAAACGACAAGGACTTTAACACAAAAGAAACTTAATACAATACTCTAACTCTTCATTACATTTTATTACACAGTAGACCTGTAGCTCAAAATAGTTCCTATCGTACTTATTAACCATCAACCACCCTACGTCAAATCGAATTATGAAACAGATGTATCGCCTCTTCATCAACACGAATTGATTTTACAGCACGATAAATATAAACCACATTGAAATCGGTCATTCAAATTTCCTTAAATACATCACTCTGGTCACTTCCTACTTCCTATAAAAGTGATATCTGAACCACGCTACAAGACAGACAACTTATCGACGCCTGAAATTCCTGCACCCCGCTTTAGAACCTGTAGCAGCCATCTTGCGCAACCCGCTTTCAAGTACAACTGTGTAAAATCAGACTTTAAGCAGACTGCATACGTATTAGATAACCAGATGTCAAATATAGACCGTCGCATTATACTCTATAACAACTTGGTTAATGATGCAGGGCAGTAATTTTCATGGCTTATCTTGTACTTCAGAGAAAATGCATATTTCTTGCAGACTTCACGACTTCAGTGAACCCCGGTTTCCAGTATCGTAGTAAATACAAGAACTCAAATAACAAACGCAGGCATTACGTTTAATTAAACGACAAGGACTTTAACACAAAAGAAACTTAATACAATACTCTAACTCTTCATTACATTTTATTACACAGTAGACCTGTAGCTCAAAATAGTTCCTATCGTACTTATTAATCATCAACCACCCTACGTCAAATCGAATTATGAAACAGATGTATCGCCTCTTCATCAACACGAATTGATTCTAAAGCACGATAAATATAAACCACATTGAAATCGGTCATTCAAATTTCCTTAAATACATCACTCTGGTCACTTCCTACTTCCTATAAAAGTGATATCTGAACCACGCTACAAGACAGACAACTTATCGACGCCTGAAATTCCTGCACCCCGCTTTAGAACCTGTAGCAGCCATCTTGCGCAACCCGCTTTCAAGTACAACTGTGTAAAATCAGACTTTAAGCAGACTGCATACGTATTAGATAACCAGATGTCAAAACCGTCGCATTATACTCTATAACAACTTGGTTAATGATGCAGGGCAGTAATTTTCATGGCTTATCTTGCACTTCAGAGAAAATGCATATTTCTTGCAGACTTCAACAACTTCAGTGAACCCCGGTTTCCAGTATCGTAGTAAATACAAGAACTCAAATAACAAACGCAGGCATTACGTTTAATTAAACGACAAGGACTTTAACACAAAAGAAACTTAATACAATACTCTAACTCTTCATTACATTTTATTACACAGTAGACCTGTAGCTCAAAATAGTTCCTATCGTACTTATTAATCATCAACCACCCTACGTCAAATCGAATTATGAAACAGATGTATCGCCTCTTCATCAACACGAATTGATTTTACAGCACGATAAATATAAACCACATTGAAATCGGTCATTCAATTTTCCTTAAATACATCACTCTGGTCACTTCCTACTTCCTATAAAAGTGATATCTGAACCACGCTACAAGACAGACAACTTATCGACGCCTGAAATTCCTGCACCCCGCTTTAGAACCTGTAGCAGCCATCTTGCGCAACCCGCTTTCAAGTACAACTGTGTAAAATCAGACTTTAAGCAGACTGCATACGTATTAGATAACCAGATGTCAAATATAGACCGTCGCATTATACTCTATAACAACTTGGTTAATGATGCAGGGCAGTAATTTTCATGGCTTATCTTGTACTTCAGAGAAAATGCATATTTCTTGCAGACTTCACAACTTCAGTGAACCCCGGTTTCCAGTATCGTAGTAAATACAAGAACTCAAATAACAAACGCAGGCATTACGTTTAATTAACGACAAGGACTTTAACACAAAAGAAACTTAATACAATACTCTAACTCTTCATTACATTTTATTACACAGTAGACCTGTAGCTCAAAATAGTTCCTATCGTACTTATTAACCATCAACCACCCTACGTCAAATCGAATTATGAAACAGATGTATCGCCTCTTCATCAACACGAATTGATTTTACAGCACGATAAATATAAACCACATTGAAATCGGTCATTCAAATTTCCTTAAATACATCACTCTGGTCACTTCCTACTTCCTATAAAAGTGATATCTGAACCACGCTACAAGACAGACAACTTATCGACGTCTGAAATTCCTGCACCCCGCTTTAGAACCTGTAGCAGCCATCTTGCGCAACCCGCTTTCAAGTACAACTGTGTAAAATCAGACTTTAAGCAGACTGCATACGTATTAGATAACCAGATGTCAAATATAAACCATCGCATTATACTCTATAACAACTTGGTTAATGATGCAGGGCAGTAGTTTTCATGGCTTATCTTGTACTTCAGAGAAAATGCATATTTCTTGCAGACTTCACGACTTCAGTGAACCCCGGTTTCCAGTATCGTAGTAAATACAAGAACTCAAATAACAAACGCAGGCATTACGTTTAATTAAACGACAAGGACTTTAACACAAAAGAAACTTAATACAATACTCTAACTCTTCATTACATTTTATTACACAGTAGACCTGTAGCTCAAAATAGTTCCTATCGTACTTATTAATCATCAACCACCCTACGTCAAATCGAATTATGAAACAGATGTATCGCCTCTTCATCAACACGAATTGATTTTACAGCACGATAAATATAAACCACATTGAAATCGGTCATTCAATTTTCCTTAAATACATCACTCTGGTCACTTCCTACTTCCTATAAAAGTGATATCTGAACCACGCTACAAGACAGACAACTTATCGACGCCTGAAATTCCTCCACCCCGCTTTAGAACCTGTAGCAGCCATCTTGCGCAACCCGCTTTCAAGTACAACTGTGTAAAATCAGACTTTAAGCAGACTGCATACGTATTAGATAACCAGATGTCAAATATAGACCGTCGCATTATACTCTATAACAACTTGGTTAATGATGCAGGGCAGTAATTTTCATGGCTTATCTTGTACTTCAGAGAAAATACATATTTCTTGCAGACTTCACAACTTCAGTGAACCCCGGTTTCCAGTATCGTAGTAAATACAAGAACTCAAATAACAAACGCAGGCATTACGTTTAATTAAACGACAAGGACTTTAACACAAAAGAAACTTAATACAATACTCTAACTCTTCATTACATTTTATTACACAGTAGACCTGTAGCTCAAAATAGTTCCTATCCTACTCATTATCCATCAACCACCCTACGTCAAATCGAATTATGAAACAGATGTATCGCCTCTTCATCAACACGAATTGATTTTACAGCACGATAAATATAAACCACATTGAAATCGGTCATTCAATTTTCCTTAAATACATCACTCTGGTCACTTCCTACTTCCTATAAAAGTGATATCTGAACCACGCTACAAGACAGACAACTTATCGACGCCTGAAATTCCTCCACCCCGCTTTAGAACCTGTAGCAGCCATCTTGCGCAACCCGCTTTCAAGTACAACTGTGTAAAATCAGACTTTAAGCAGACTGCATACGTATTAGATAACCAGATGTCAAATATAGACCGTCGCATTATACTCTATAACAACTTGGTTAATGATGCAGGGCAGTAATTTTCATGGCTTATCTTGTACTTCAGAGAAAATACATATTTCTTGCAGACTTCACAACTTCAGTGAACCCCGGTTTCCAGTATCGTAGTAAATACAAGAACTCAAATAACAAACGCAGGCATTACGTTTAATTAAACGACAAGGACTTTAACACAAAAGAAACTTAATACAATACTCTAACTCTTCATTACATTTTATTACACAGTAGACCTGTAGCTCAAAATAGTTCCTATCCTACTCATTATCCATCAACCACCCTACGTCAAATCGAATTATGAAACAGATGTATCGCCTCTTCATCAACACGAATTGATTTTAAAGCACGATAAATATAAACCACATTGAAATCGGTCATTCAAATTTCCTTAAATACATCACTCTGGTCACTTCCTACTTCCTATAAAAGTGATATCTGAACCACGCTACAAGACAGACAACTTATCGACGTCTGAAATTCCTGCACCCCGCTTTAGAACTTGTAGCAGCCATCTTGCGCAACCCGCTTTCAAGTACAACTGTGTAAAATCAGACTTTAAGCAGACTGCATACGTATTAGATAACCAGATGTCAAATATAAACCGTCGCATTATACTATATAACAACTTGGTTAATGATGCAGGGCAGTAGTTTTCATGGCTTATCTTGTACTTCAGAGAAAATGCATATTTCTTGCAGACTTCACGACTTCAGTGAACCCCGGTTTCCAGTATCGTAGTAAATACAAGAACTCAAATAACAAACGCAGGCATTACGTTTAATTAAACGACAAGGACTTTAACACAAAAGAAACTTAATACAATACTCTAACTCTTCATTACATTTTATTACACAGTAGACCTGTAGCTCAAAATAGTTCCTATCGTACTTATTAATCATCAACCACCCTACGTCAAATCGAATTATGAAACAGATGTATCGCCTCTTCATCAACACGAATTGATTTTACAGCACGATAAATATAAACCACATTGAAATCGGTCATTCAATTTTCCTTAAATACATCACTCTGGTCACTTCCTACTTCCTATAAAAGTGATATCTGAACCACGCTACAAGACAGACAACTTATCGACGCCTGAAATTCCTCCACCCCGCTTTAGAACCTGTAGCAGCCATCTTGCGCAACCCGCTTTCAAGTACAACTGTGTAAAATCAGACTTTAAGCAGACTGCATACGTATTAGATAACCAGATGTCAAATATAGACCGTCGCATTATACTCTATAACAACTTGGTTAATGATGCAGGGCAGTAATTTTCATGGCTTATCTTGTACTTCAGAGAAAATGCATATTTCTTGCAGACTTCACAACTTCAGTGAACCCCGGTTTCCAGTATCGTAGTAAATACAAGAACTCAAATAACAAACGCAGGCATTACGTTTAATTAAACGACAAGGACTTTAACACAAAAGAAACTTAATACAATACTCTAACTCTTCATTACATTTTATTACACAGTAGACCTGTAGCTCAAAATAGTTCCTATCCTACTCATTATCCATCAACCACCCTACGTCAAATCGAATTATGAAACAGATGTATCGCCTCTTCATCAACACGAATTGATTTTAAAGCACGATAAATATAAACCACATTGAAATCGGTCATTCAAATTTCCTTAAATACATCACTCTGGTCACTTCCTACTTCCTATAAAAGTGATATCTGAACCACGCTACAAGACAGACAACTTATCGACGTCTGAAATTCCTGCACCCCGCTTTAGAACCTGTAGCAGCCATCTTGCGCAACCCGCTTTCAAGTACAACTGTGTAAAATCAGACTTTAAGCAGACTGCATACGTATTAGATAACCAGATGTCAAATATAAACCGTCGCATTATACTCTATAACAACTTGGTTAATGATGCAGGGCAGTAGTTTTCATGGCTTATCTTGTACTTCAGAGAAAATGCATATTTCTTGCAGACTTCACGACTTCAGTGAACCCCGGTTTCCAGTATCGTAGTAAATACAAGAACTCAAATAACAAACGCAGGCATTACGTTTAATTAAACGACAAGGACTTTAACACAAAAGAAACTTAATACAATACTCTAACTCTTCATTATATTTTATTACACAGTAGACCTGTAGCTCAAAATAGTTCCTATCGTACTTATTAACCATCAACCACCCTACGTCAAATCGAATTATGAAACAGATGTATCGCCTCTTCATCAACACGAATTGATTTTACAGCACGATAAATATAAACCACATTGAAATCGGTCATTCAATTTTCCTTAAATACATCACTCTGGTCACTTCCTACTTCCTATAAAAGTGATATCTGAACCACGCTACAAGACAGACAACTTATCGACGCCTGAAATTCCTGCACCCCGCTTTAGAACCTGTAGCAGCCATCTTGCGCAACCCGCTTTCAAGTACAACTGTGTAAAATCAGACTTTAAGCAGACTGCATACGTATTAGATAACCAGATGTCAAATATAGACCGTCGCATTATACTCTATAACAACTTGGTTAATGATGCAGGGCAGTAATTTTCATGGCTTATCTTGTACTTCAGAGAAAATGCATATTTCTTGCAGACTTCACGACTTCAGTGAACCCCGGTTTCCAGTATCGTAGTGAATACAAGAACTCAAATAACAAACGCAGGCATTACGTTTAATTAAACGACAAGGACTTTAACACAAAAGAAACTTAATACAATACTCTAACTCTTCATTACATTTTATTACACAGTAGACCTGTAGCTCAAAATAGTTCCTATCGTACTTATTAACCATCAACCACCCTACGTCAAAACGAATTATGAAACAGATGTATCGCCTCTTCATCAACACGAATTGATTTTACAGCACGATAAATATAAACCACATTGAAATCGGTCATTCAAATTTCCTTAAATACATCACTCTGGTCACTTCCTACTTCCTATAAAAGTGATATCTGAACCACGCTACAAGACAGACAACTTATCGACGTCTGAAATTCCTGCACCCCGCTTTAGAACCTGTAGCAGCCATCTTGCGCAACCCGCTTTCAAGTACAACTGTGTAAAATCAGACTTTAAGCAGACTGCATACGTATTAGATAACCAGATGTCAAATATAAACCGTCGCATTATACTCTATAACAACTTGGTTAATGATGCAGGGCAGTAGTTTTCATGGCTTATCTTGTACTTCAGAGAAAATGCATATTTCTTGCAGACTTCACGACTTCAGTGAACCCCGGTTTCCAGTATCGTAGTAAATACAAGAACTCAAATAACAAACGCAGGCATTACGTTTAATTAAACGACAAGGACTTTAACACAAAAGAAACTTAATACAATACTCTAACTCTTCATTATATTTTATTACACAGTAGACCTGTAGCTCAAAATAGTTCCTATCGTACTTATTAACCATCAACCACCCTACGTCAAATCGAATTATGAAACAGATGTATCGCCTCTTCATCAACACGAATTGATTTTACAGCACGATAAATATAAACCACATTGAAATCGGTCATTCAATTTTCCTTAAATACATCACTCTGGTCACTTCCTACTTCCTATAAAAGTGATATCTGAACCACGCTACAAGACAGACAACTTATCGACGCCTGAAATTCCTGCACCCCGCTTTAGAACCTGTAGCAGCCATCTTGCGCAACCCGCTTTCAAGTACAACTGTGTAAAATCAGACTTTAAGCAGACTGCATACGTATTAGATAACCAGATGTCAAATATAGACCGTCGCATTATACTCTATAACAACTTGGTTAATGATGCAGGGCAGTAATTTTCATGGCTTATCTTGTACTTCAGAGAAAATGCATATTTCTTGCAGACTTCACGACTTCAGTGAACCCCGGTTTCCAGTATCGTAGTGAATACAAGAACTCAAATAACAAACGCAGGCATTACGTTTAACTAACGACAAGGACTTTAACACAAAAGAAACTTAATACAATACTCTAACTCTTCATTACATTTTATTACACAGTAGACCTGTAGCTCAAAATAGTTCCTATCGTACTTATTAATCATCAACCACCCTACGTCAAATCGAATTATGAAACAGATGTATCGCCTCTTCATCAACACGAATTGATTTTACAGCACGATAAATATAAACCACATTGAAATCGGTCATTCAAATTTCCTTAAATACATCACTCTGGTCAGCAAGTTGAAATTATCCCTTAGCAGCATTTTCTCATAAATCCAAAAGAAAAACACATTAGTGTAATATAGCCAAAGCTGCTGTATTAATAAAATTCTCAAATTTTCGCGGACAACCGCCTTGTTCAAGAGTGCACGAGGAATGAACTAAGTAAGGAGCGCGCTGACGACCGCCTATCAGCAGAGGGTCACGTGATCGACATCGGCGCAGACAGGGAGACGGCAGTACATGGGTGCAAGCGCACTCATGAACATTAAAGGGTAAATGACAGGATAAGAAAAAGGAAGTTTAAAATACAATGTCCTTCAGCTCCTCACGTTCCTGACGGGAATTGATGCTGGGCTGCCTCTTTTTTATTTCTATAGCCTCAAGTATTCTCAGCGATGTCAATTGATGCTCACGGCTAAGTATTTCTGTTTGAAAACTGCTTTTACAAGTAAGTTTTATGTTTGAAAACTGAGCTGCTGCTCGAATTTATGTGTTCACGCACCCTGATGTGGAGAGGCCGAATAGTGCTGCCAATATACAACTTACCACAGCTGCTACACTTCATCTGGTACACACAATTGGTGACATGACACAACTTGTTGTCCTTTACAGGACAGTTCTTCAGCTTGCATTCATCAGCTTCCTCCTTCTTCCTGAGGACGTCTCTTAGTGTTCTTGTCTTATGATACATCTTGACTGGGAGGTCATTTTGCTGCAGGACCCTGTTGATGTTCCTGTTCAGCTGGTCGGAAACGTACGGCATCTTCAGGAAAATAGGGTCTTCAATGCGCTTTATGGTTTTTCTCTTTCTCTTGAAGTTCGGCTTCACAGGAACGATTTGCTGAGCCACATTACAAGGATAGCCGTTGCTCTTCAGAATATTTTTGAAGTCATTAAGATTGGAGGCGAGGTCTCTACTATCTGTACATCTTTCTCTAATGCGATCCACCTCGTTTCGGATGATATTCCTTTTCGTTTGTGAAGGTAGGGCCGAGTCACAATGCACAAACAAGGGTTTCTTTGCTCTTTTCTTGTAGAAGTTGAAAATAGCCTTGCCCTCGTCTGTTATTGAGAATTCAAAGTCCAGAAGCTTCAGGGTTCTGCCGTTGTTGTTAGGATGCTCGATTTCAAATTTAATGTTCGGATGTTGTTGATTCATAAACTCCAATATTTTCATAGCCGCAGCTTCGTCTGTGGTGATAATACAAATATCATCAATATAGCGCTTATATAATGCTATAGGCATACTTCTCACGGGAAGAGATTCCAATCTATGCATGAATAATATTGCCACGATTCCTGCCACACTGTTACCCATCGGCAATCCACTGATCTGACGAAAGATTTTACCTTCAAATTTGAAATAAGTGCTGGTGAGCACTATATGTAGGAGATGGCTGACATGGTCCGACCTCAATTGTACTCGTATATCCTTGTTTTCCTCAATGTGTTGTTTGACTGACTCTATGGCATTTTCCACAGGTATTGATGTATAGAGTGCCGACACGTCTAGGCTGAAAGGATATGAGTTCTCTTGTAGCGTAGAGTTGTGCAACTTGGATATTTCGTCCATTAGTTGAGTGCTATTCCTGAGGTGGGAGGGTACAGAATCCAACAGGGGACTCAGAACAGTTTTGAGGAGGAAAGCTAATTTCTTTGTAGGTCCTTGGCAGTTGGATACTATCGGCCTGATCTTCATGGTGGTGCCTTCTTTGTGAGTCTTTATCAGATGATAAAAACGTGGGAACTTGGAGTTGTGACTCATGTAGGTGGAAGTTATTCTTCTAGGGAGATTACAAGCAGAAGATACTTCCTTCCAGGCACCATTTAACTTCGATTCGATAGTGGACATGCTTATCTTATCCACGGGTTCATAAATGGTGGAGTCTGCTAGATGCTCAAACCCCGCTCGTACATAGACATCTTCTTCCACAGCACAGAATTCTCCTCCTTTGTCACTGGGTTGAAGGACTATGGGTTTGTTCTGTAACTTCTTGATTACTGTGAATTCTTGCTTCGTGAGGTTTTGGAATCTTCTTTGTGAATTCTTTGCAGAGTCAATCAGCTTGGCAATCTCCACTTGACATCTACGAATCTTTGTTTCAGTGTCAATGTCAGCTGGAGGAGGCACACAAACATATTGTGTTTCAGGAAATTTAGAGATTGACTGTTCTTGTTGCAGATTTGCTTGGGAGTCGTCTGTGGCCCGTGTAGCTTTATTCTTCCTGTATTCTCGCCATCTCATTTGGTAACCCATTCGGCAGAGTTGAACGTGCACGTCTTGTAGTACTTTGTCCGACAAATCTTCCTTGATAGCAAATTTGGGACCCTTGGCTAGCAGGTTGACTTCTTCTGGTTCCAGAGTGCCAGTCAGATCGGTTACTCTGGATTCGATGTGGTCATCCCCAGCAGCCTCATCATCAATAATGTGCTCGCGTCGCTCGCGAGTCATAGCTGCCACTTTCCGCTGTAAGTGACGTTGATGGGAGCGCCTAGCATGATGATATGCAACTTTGCAGGAGTTGATCAAAGCCTCTGCGTGTGTGGCTTCTTGACCTCCTCGAATCCTGGAATTGTTTTCCATGGCTGCTTGAAGATTTGAATAATACCTCGATTGCAAGAAAAGAGCAAAGAAACCCTTGTTTGTGCATTGTGACTCGGCCCTACCTTCACAAACGAAAAGGAATATCATCCGAAACGAGGTGGATCGCATTAGAGAAAGATGTACAGATAGTAGAGACCTCGCCTCCAATCTTAATGACTTCAAAAATATTCTGAAGAGCAACGGCTATCCTTGTAATGTGGCTCAGCAAATCGTTCCTGTGAAGCCGAACTTCAAGAGAAAGAGAAAAACCATAAAGCGCATTGAAGACCCTATTTTCCTGAAGATGCCGTACGTTTCCGACCAGCTGAACAGGAACATCAACAGGGTCCTGCAGCAAAATGACCTCCCAGTCAAGATGTATCATAAGACAAGAACACTAAGAGACGTCCTCAGGAAGAAGGAGGAAGCTGATGAATGCAAGCTGAAGAACTGTCCTGTAAAGGACAACAAGTTGTGTCATGTCACCAATTGTGTGTACCAGATGAAGTGTAGCAGCTGTGGTAAGTTGTATATTGGCAGCACTATTCGGCCTCTCCACATCAGGGTGCGTGAACACATAAATTCGAGCAGCAGCTCAGTTTTCAAACATAAACTTACTTGTAAAAGCAGTTTTCAAACAGAAATACTTAGCCGTGAGCATCAATTGACATCGCTGAGAATACTTGAGGCTATAGAAATAAAAAAGAGGCAGCCCAGCATCAATTCCCGTCAGGAACGTGAGGAGCTGAAGGACATTGTATTTTAAACTTCCTTTTTCTTATCCTGTCATTTACCCTTTGCTGTTCATGAGTGCGCTTGCACCCATGTACTGCCGTCTCGCTGTCTGCGCCGATGTCGATCACGTGACCCTCTGCTGATAAGCGGTCGTCAGCGCGCTCGCTTACTTAGTTCATTCCTCGTGCACTCTTGAACAAGGCGGTTGTCCGCGAAAATTTGAGAATTTTATTAATACAGCAGCTTTGGCTATATTACACTGGTGTGTTTTTCTTTTGGATTCACTCTGGTCACTTCCTACTTCCTATAAAAGTGATATCTGAACCACGCTACAAGACAGACAACTTATCGACGCCTGAAATTCCTCCACCCCGCTTTAGAACCTGTAGCAGCCATCTTGCGCAACCCGCTTTCAAGTACAACTGTGTAAAATCAGACTTTAAGCAGACTGCATACGTATTAGATAACCAGATGTCAAATATAGACCGTCGCATTATACTCTATAACAACTTGGTTAATGATGCAGGGCAGTAATTTTCATGGCTTATCTTGTACTTCAGAGAAAATGCATATTTCTTGCAGACTTCACGACTTCAGTGAACCCCGGTTTCCAGTATCGTAGTAAATACAAGAACTCAAATAACAAACGCAGGCATTACGTTTAACTAACGACAAGGACTTTAACACAAAAGAAACTTAATACAATACTCTAACTCTTCATTACATTTTATTACACAGTAGACCTGTAGCTCAAAATAGTTCCTATCGTACGTATTAACCATCAATAGGGGTGGCCGTAAAAAACTTTTTTTTGAATTTTTAATTTTCCCTATCATATTTTTTGACAAATTATGCCAATATGACCATAACATTTTCAAATCGAAAATTAAATGATATTTGACCCCCGTGCATTCAAATTTTGAATTTCAAATTTTGATTTTATTCAAATATTTGAATATTTTTGAAATTACCTTGAAGAAAGTTTTCCCTGGGTCCAAAGTGTTCAATTACATGTAAACAAACTTCCTTGCAAATATGATTAGTTTTCATACACGTTTAACCCCAGCACCAGAGCTTCAAAATTCATATATTTTCTGTATTTTAACCATTTTTAGTCTTTTGTCGTGTAATTAATGACAGTACAAAACGTACTACTTAACTTTTCCTTGTCATAGAATTAATGAGTAAGTGTCGAATGAGCGTCGAGAGAAATGTGAACTTAATCCTAAGTCATTTGACCCCAGCACATCACACATGAAAATGTATAAGTTTTGAACTGAGTGTTTAACCATATTGAACACAGTGACATAAGTGCATTAGTTTATAACAGTTATTAGTTAAAATCACGTTTACTTTTAAAGGAAGGCATAACACTTCGACTTGACAAAGTTGTGCGCATATATCCATCACGACGCAGGGCTCCAGAAACTTGTAGCGACACTTTAGAAAGGCACTGAACGATAGCTTCGACATTTTGAGAATGACATAGAAAATCAAAAACCATGGGACCACCGTCTATCATTATACGCAAGATGTTGAGTGGAATATCTCGAACAATCGGCGGCTGATAAAGCATTTCATTTTGTCGAATCATGTCATCATAATTTGATTCACGACAAGTTATGGCAGGATTCTTGTATGTCCGAACTTCAGGCACATCAGGATCAAGACGAATGGCTCGATCATTACGGATTATATCATATGCTTTCATTCTGATTTCTAAATTCTCTTCCGATAGCATAGAGACGAGAATATTTTCGCTATGCGCATAATACGCATTTTGTTTGAGAACTGGAAATACCACTGACTTTTCATCTGCAGTAAGTAAACTGTTACAGAGTGAAACTAGTTTTTAAAAATGCTTAGCACCATGATGAATCAATTCATTCTTTTTAATGCAAAACCAGATTGGAACGTAGATATGAACAACACCATTTCTCCAGCCTGTATTTACGTTTGTCCCGTCACATCCAACTGAAAAAAATATGAAAGTAATGAGAGTGACGAACAGCTTAATCGAAAAAAATATAATAATGAGACGAATTATCCTAGGTCTATGCATTACATGTAGTTTCCTAAGATTCATGCCGATACAAAACCAAAAATATCATACTCTTGCAAATGATAACTTAAATTTGTTATCTCAGCTTCTAATTTCACTTACGAAAGTGTAATGTAAGCATAAGTGTAAATAAACATAAATAGCTAAATTCATATTACCGATTTATACAGTAATCCTTTAGAAAATTTGTTGAAGTAATTTGTAAATTAGAATGTTAAAGACCGATGACTATCTTTACAACTGGGTAGGCCTATACCGGTAATAATGAAACGGAAAATTGTCCAACTTACCCAGGTGAAGATTGTTTAGATCGATGCCATTCTCGTCGAAATAGTCCGTAATAGAATTCACAATACTATTCGCAGTCCCAGATACAGGGGAAACATGACCAATGTATTTCGTGCCAGGTTCAGAAATTAAAACAAAATGCTCTTCTTTTGTTATATACTTTCCATCAATCAAGGTGTCGTCTTTTCGCCCATCAAAATATAAGGCTTTTATTTTTTCCTCATCAGATCCTGTGGGCAAATTTTCTCGGGACATTTTTCTTTCACGACGGATCTTATTGCGATCTACCATCTTGTCATGCCCAATATCCTGAAGAGTTGCTGAACAAAGAGCTGCCGCAGCTGTGTCGCTTATCAAATATCGGTCAGCAATCATTGACACCTTTTGTAAATTTCTACCTCTTGGAAGTGATGTTGATACACATGGATTTTCTGGCAATTCGAAATCCTCATCTTGAGATTCAGGTAAAGTGTGTATTTCATATTCGTCAAACCCTTCTTCAAATTCTTCATTAATGACAAACGATGACGATGAGAGAGCCTTTTCATTTCTGTCGCATTCTTCAGCAATTCTTATGTTTCTCTTCATCCTTCTTTGTGTTTCATTTCTGTCAACAATCGATATAACCATTTTTCTTTTGCTTCGCTGATCACACAGAAATTCCCACTCACATTCGGGAACTTTGACAGTTCTAGCACATGTACAAGTTACTCTCGACTTGCATTTACATGCTGAAATGTCGAGTAGTTTTGAAAGATCATTTTTGTACGCTTCAAATTCTCTGATAACTTTTTCACTATTGCGTCTTTCGACAGGTATCTTTCTCAGTTTTTTGCTAGTGTCGAATATATCTTTGATTCTTGCTCCAAGTCTCGTTTCTGAAGTAACAGTTGGTATTTCTGCCTTCTCCCAAATTTGCATTACTCTTCGTTCACAACTTCTTGCTTCATTATCAGTATTTGTTGTACCATTTGTTTTCTGTTCGCGTAGATACATCAAGTGCCGCATGCAGTCTAAAGCAGTTGGAAGTACATTAGCATTATCAATTCGTAATTCCGTTGATTTCCCAAAGAATTCGTAGGTACATTGCGATCGTAACATAATTCCTCAGGTAAAGAAATAATTCAAGTAAATTGCCAGGTCTCGCTAGTTACCAAACCTTATTTGATATAAGTTACTGCGTGAGTCACGTCTTCACGACAACTCGAAATGCCAAGTCAAAGTTAGTGTTACGTAATAACATCTGTTGTTTTTAATTCGGTGGTATCGTATCGTGTTACAAATGAAATCCTTTGATCTTACATATTATCCTACTTTGTAATCATGTCAACTGAACCATTCAGGTCTGCTTTTGTTGATGATTGTCAATATTATTCGTAAATGTCAATTAGACAAATGCAAAACAAAATATCTTATTCAGACATGAAGTTGCAATGTTGACCTTTTGGAAGAGAGAAGTTGTGAATTAAACGATCACCTGTTAAACGAATGGATTTAACAGACCAATATTCGTATATCAAACGTTATATCAACATCAGCGTTGAATTCTTATTTCTGAATGAATACTTATCAAGAGAATTCTGCTCAAATAGTTTCAATTTTCATGTGTGATGTGCTGGGGTCAAATGACTTAGGATTAAGTTCACATTTCTCTCGACGCTCATTCGACACTTACTCATTAATTCTATGACAAGGAATTAAGTAGTACGTTTTGTACTGTCATTAATTACACGATAAAAGACTAAAAATGGTTAAAATACAGAAAATATATGAATTTTGAAGCTCTGGTGCTGGGGTTAAACGTGTATGAAAACTAATCATATTTGCAAGGAAGTTTGTTTACATGTAATTGAACACTTTGGACCCAGGGAAAACTTTTTTCGAGGTAATTTCAAAAATATTCAAATATTTGAATAAAATCAAAATTTGAAATTCAAAATTTGAATGTGCGGGGGTCAAATATCATTTAATTTTCGATTTGAAAATGTTATGGTCACATTGCCATAATTTGTCAAAAAAATTTGATAGGGAAAATTAAAAATTCAAAAAAAAGGTTTTACGGCCACCCCTAACCATCAACCACCCTACGTCAAATCGAATTATGAAACAGATGTATCGCCTCTTCATCAACACGAATTGATTCTAAAGCACGATAAATATAAACCACATTGAAATCGGTCATTCAGTTTTCCTTAAATACATCACTCTGGTCACTTCCTACTTCCTATAAAAGTGATATCTGAACCACGCTACAAGACAGACAACTTATCGACGCCTGAAATTCCTGCACCCCGCTTTAGAACCTGTAGCAGCCATCTTGCGCAACCCGCTTTCAAGTACAACTGTGTAAAATCAGACTTTAAGCAGACTGCATACGTATTAGATAACCAGATGTCAAATATAGACCGTCGCATTATACTCTATAACAACTTGGTTAATGATGCAGGGCAGTAGTTTTCATGGCTTATCTTGTACTTCAGAGAAAATGCATATTTCTTGCAGACTTCACGACTTCAGTGAACCCCGGTTTCCAGTATCGTAGTGAATACAAGAACTCAAATAACAAACGCAGGCATTACGTTTAACTAACGACAAGGACTTTAACACAAAAGAAACTTAATACAATACTCTAACTCTTCATTACATTTTATTACACAGTAGACCTGTAGCTCAAAATAGTTCCTATCGTACTTATTAACCATCAACCACCCTACGTCAAATCGAATTATGAAACAGATGTATCGCCTCTTCATCAACACGAATTGATTTTACAGCACGATAAATATAAACCACATTGAAATCGGTCATTCAAATTTCCTTAAATACATCACTCTGGTCACTTCCTACTTCCTATAAAAGTGATATCTGAACCACGCTACAAGACAGACAACTTATCGACGCCTGAAATTCCTGCACCCCGCTTTAGAACCTGTAGCAGCCATCTTGCGCAACCCGCTTTCAAGTACAACTGTGTAAAATCAGACTTTAAGCAGACTGCATACGTATTAGATAACCAGATGTCAAATATAAACCGTCGCATTATACTCTATAACAACTTGGTTAATGATGCAGGGCAGTAATTTTCATGGCTTATCTTGTACTTCAGAGAAAATGCATATTTCTTGCAGACTTCACGACTTCAGTGAACCCCGGTTTCCAGTATCGTAGTAAATACAAGAACTCAAATAACAAACGCAGGCATTACGTTTAACTAACGACAAGGACTTTAACACAAAAGAAACTTAATACAATACTCTAACTCTTCATTACATTTTATTACACAGTAGACCTGTAGCTCAAAATAGTTCCTATCCTACTCATTATCCATCAACCACCCTACGTCAAATCGAATTATGAAACAGATGTATCGCCTCTTCATCAACACGAATTGATTTTACAGCACGATAAATATAAACCACATTGAAATCGGTCATTCAATTTTCCTTAAATACATCACTCTGGTCACTTCCTACTTCCTATAAAAGTGATATCTGAACCACGCTACAAGACAGACAACTTATCGACGTCTGAAATTCCTGCACCCCGCTTTAGAACCTGTAGCAGCCATCTTGCGCAACCCGCTTTCAAGTACAACTGTGTAAAATCAGACTTTAAGCAGACTGCATACGTATTAGATAACCAGATGTCAAATATAAACCGTCGCATTATACTCTATAACAACTTGGTTAATGATGCAGGGCAGTAATTTTCATGGCTTATCTTGTACTTCAGAGAAAATGCATATTTCTTGCAGACTTCACGACTTCAGTGAACCCCGGTTTCCAGTATCGTAGTAAATACAAGAACTCAAATAACAAACGCAGGCATTACGTTTAACTAACGACAAGGACTTTAACACAAAAGAAACTTAATACAATACTCTAACTCTTCATTACATTTTATTACACAGTAGACCTGTAGCTCAAAATAGTTCCTATCGTACTTATTAACCATCAACCACCCTACGTCAAATCGAATTATGAAACAGATGTATCGCCTCTTCATCAACACGAATTGATTTTACAGCACGATAAATATAAACCACATTGAAATCGGTCATTCAAATTTCCTTAAATACATCACTCTGGTCACTTCCTACTTCCTATAAAAGTGATATCTGAACCACGCTACAAGACAGACAACTTATCGACGCCTGAAATTCCTGCACCCCGCTTTAGAACCTGTAGCAGCCATCTTGCGCAACCCGCTTTCAAGTACAACTGTGTAAAATCAGACTTTAAGCAGACTGCATACGTATTAGATAACCAGATGTCAAATATAGACCGTCGCATTATACTCTATAACAACTTGGTTAATGATGCAGGGCAGTAATTTTGATGGCTTATCTTGTACTTCAGAGAAAATGCATATTTCTTGCAGACTTCACGACTTCAGTGAACCCCGGTTTCCAGTATCGTAGTGAATACAAGAACTCAAATAACAAACGCAGGCATTACGTTTAACTAACGACAAGGACTTTAACACAAAAGAAACTTAATACAATACTCTAACTCTTCATTACATTTTATTACACAGTAGACCTGTAGCTCAAAATAGTTCCTATCGTACTTATTAACCATCAACCACCCTACGTCAAATCGAATTATGAAACAGATGTATCGCCTCTTCATCAACACGAATTGATTTTACAGCACGATAAATATAAACCACATTGAAATCGGTCATTCAAATTTCCTTAAATACATCACTCTGGTCACTTCCTACTTCCTATAAAAGTGATATCTGAACCACGCTACAAGACAGACAACTTATCGACGCCTGAAATTCCTGCACCCCGCTTTAGAACCTGTAGCAGCCATCTTGCGCAACCCGCTTTCAAGTACAACTGTGTAAAATCAGACTTTAAGCAGACTGCATACGTATTAGATAACCAGATGTCAAATATAAACCGTCGCATTATACTCTATAACAACTTGGTTAATGATGCAGGGCAGTAATTTTCATGGCTTATCTTGTACTTCAGAGAAAATGCATATTTCTTGCAGACTTCACGACTTCAGTGAACCCCGGTTTCCAGTATCGTAGTAAATACAAGAACTCAAATAACAAACGCAGGCATTACGTTTAACTAACGACAAGGACTTTAACACAAAAGAAACTTAATACAATACTCTAACTCTTCATTACATTTTATTACACAGTAGACCTGTAGCTCAAAATAGTTCCTATCGTACTTATTAACCATCAACAGAAAAACACAAAACACCCTATACAAAAAAAATTACAAAAAAAAACAATAACATAAAGTAAATAAAAAACAAAAAAAAAAAAACAAAAAAAAAATAACAATAAATCTAAAAAAAAATAAATATGAACAGAAAAAAAAAAAAAAAACCCCACCAAACAAAACTCCTCAGACCATATCCACCCAGACTGAAAAGACCCATACAAACAAACCCACACCGCTATCCAACCACCCCCCTCCCCCACCCACCCCCCATCCGTCCCCCCCCCCGCCCCCCTCCCAGCCCATCCGCACCTGACCCACCCCACGCCACCCCACCCCCAACAACAACGACCACCCACCCCCTCCCCACGCCCCCCCCCCCTGACACACCCCTCTCACCAGCCCCCCCCCCCACCCGCACCCGCTAAGCACCTAGCCCAACCCACCCGCCCCGCCCACCCCGCCACTCAACTCACCCCGTTCCCCCCCCGCCCCCCCCCCCTCCACTACCTCCTCCTCACCCCCCCCCACACCTCACGCCGCCAACCCCCGCTGCTCCCATCGCCACCTACCCACCTATACAAAGCCCCCCCCTACACAGCTCCACCCCGGGGGGGCCCGAACTTACTAACCCATCCCCCCGCCCTACCGTCCCCATCGCCATCAGCCCCCGCATGTAACGTCGCCACTCACCACCCCCCGCCTAATTGCTTATACCCGCAACGCACCCAAATACCCCCCCCCAATAGACCGCGGTACATCCATCCAATTTTCCTTACCATCCCTCCCCACTGGTCACTCAAGACTTCCCCCATCCTACTCCCCGTGCTCTCAGCCCGCCACGCTACCCAGCCCGCCCACTACACCGTACGTCCTGACCTTCCCTGCACCCCGCTTTAGAACCTGTAGCAGCCATCTTGCGCAACCCGCTTTCAAGTACAACTGTGTAAAATCAGACTTTAAGCAGACTGCATACGTATTAGATAACCAGATGTCAAATATAAACCGTCGCATTATACTCTATAACAACTTGGTTAATGATGCAGGGCAGTAATTTTCATGGCTTATCTTGTACTTCAGAGAAAATGCATATTTCTTGCAGACTTCAACGACTTCAGTGAACCCCGGTTTCCAGTATCGTAGTAAATACAAGAACTCAAATAACAAACGCAGGCATTACGTTTAACTACCGACAAGGACTTTAACACAAAAGAAACTTAATACAATACTCTAACTCTTCATTACATTTTATTACACAGTAGACCTGTAGCTCAAAATAGTTCCTATCGTACTTATTAACCATCAACCACCCTACGTCAAATCGAATTATGAAACAGATGTATCGCCTCTTCATCAACACGAATTGATTTTACAGCACGATAAATATAAACCACATTGAAATCGGTCATTCAATTTTCCTTAAATACATCACTCTGGTCACTTCCTACTTCCTATAAAAGTGATATCTGAACCACGCTACAAGACAGACAACTTATCGACGCCTGAAATTCCTGCACCCCGCTTTAGAACCTGTAGCAGCCATCTTGCGCAACCCGCTTTCAAGTACAACTGTGTAAAATCAGACTTTAAGCAGACTGCATACGTATTAGATAACCAGATGTCAAATATAAACCGTCGCATTATACTCTATAACAACTTGGTTAATGATGCAGGGCAGTAATTTTCATGGCTTATCTTGTACTTCAGAGAAAATGCATATTTCTTGCAGACTTCACGACTTCAGTGAACCCCGGTTTCCAGTATCGTAGTAAATACAAGAACTCAAATAACAAACGCAGGCATTACGTTTAACTAACGACAAGGACTTTAACACAAAAGAAACTTAATACAATACTCTAACTCTTCATTACATTTTATTACACAGTAGACCTGTAGCTCAAAATAGTTCCTATCGTACTTATTAACCATCAACCACCCTACGTCAAATCGAATTATGAAACAGATGTATCGCCTCTTCATCAACACGAATTGATTTTACAGCACGATAAATATAAACCACATTGAAATCGGTCATTCAATTTTCCTTAAATACATCACTCTGGTCACTTCCTACTTCCTATAAAAGTGATATCTGAACCACGCTACAAGACAGACAACTTATCGACGCCTGAAATTCTGCACCCCGCCGGTAGAACCTTGCAGCCATCTTGCGCAACCCCTTGCAATGTACAACTTGTAAAAGCAACGGTAAGGCACGGGCTTACGAGGAGAGAACCAATGTCTATTATTGAAACCTCGCATGATACTCTAAGAACAACTTGTTTAAATGAGTCAGGGCAGTAATTTTGGATGCTTACTGGGGTACGTCAAGTATTGGCAGATGGCTGGGGCAGACGTCACGACTGCTGTGAACCCCGGTTCCAGGATCGGAGTATCTACAAGGAACTCAAATAACTAACGCGAGGCATTACGTTTAACTATCGACAAGGACTTTTAACACAAAAGAAACGTATATACAATACTCTAACTCTTCATTACATTTTTATTACACAGTAGACCTGTATCTCTAAATAGTTCCTATCCTCTTATTAACCTGCAACCACCGACGGTCATATCAATTATGAAACAGAGGTACAGCCTCTTCATCAAACACGATTGGATTACAGCACGATAAAATAAACCACATTGAAATCGGTCATTCAAATTCCTGAAAGACATCTCGCTGGTCCTCTTCCTACTTCCTATAAAAGTGATATCTGAACCACGCTACAAGACAGACAACTTATTCGAACGCCGAAAATACCTGCAACCCGCTTTAGAACTCTGTAGCAGCCAGCGTGCGCAACCTCGCTATCAAGTACTACGGTGTAAAATCAACTTAAAGCAGACTGCATACTATTTTTTAACCAATGTCAAATATATCCGGTCGCATTATACTCTATTACAACTTGGTTAATGAATGCAGGCAGTATTTTTCATGGCGTACTTGACTTCATAAAAATGCATATTCTTGCAACTTCGATCACGACTTCAGTGAACCCGGGTCCAGTATCGTAGTAAATACAAGAACTCAAATTACAAACGCAGGCATTACGTTTAAGGTAATCGACAAAGACTTAAAACACAAAAGAATCATAATATCAATACTCTAAACTCGTCATTACATTTTATTTACACAGAGACGTGTAGCTCAAAATATTCCTATCGTACTTTAGTAACCCAGTCAACCACCCTAACGTCATTCGAAATATAAACAGATGTAGCGCCTCTTCATCTCACAAGTGATTTTACCAGCACGAGAAATTCAACCACAATTTGAAATCGGTTCATTCAATTTGCCTTAAATACATCCCTCTGGTCACTTCCTCCTACTTGCCTATAAAAGTGAACTATCGAACCACGCTACAAGAACAGACAACTTATCAGACGCCTGAAATTCGCTGCACCCCGCTTTAGAACCTGTACACCCATCTTGCGCAACCCGCTTTCAAGTACAACGGTGTAAAATTCAAAGACATAAGCAGACTGCATACGTATTAAGAATAACCAGATTCAAATATAAATCGTCGCATATACTCTTGAACAACTTTGTTAAGGATCCAGGCAGTAATTTTCATGCTTATCTTGTACTTCAGAGAAAATGCAGAGTTCCTTGCAACGGCACTCTGCAGTGATCCCCGTTTCCGAGTAATCGTAGTAAATACAAGAACTCAAATAACAAACGCAGGCGATTACGTTTAATTAAAACGACAAGGACTTTAACACAAAAGAAACTTATACAAGACTCCAAAAATCTTCATTACATTTTATTACACATAGACCTTACCAAAATAGGTCCTATCGTACTTATTAATCTTCAACCACCCGACGTCAAAAGCGAATTATAAAAAATGTATCGCCTCTTCATCTACCACGAATTGATTTTACAGCACGATAATATATAAACCACATTGAAATCGGTTCATTCAAAGTTTCCCTTAAAATACATCACTGGCTGGTCATCTTCCTACTTCCTATAAAAGTGATATCTGGAACCCACCGCTACAAGAAACAGACAACTTATTGCGACGCCTGAAAGTCCGGCACCCCGCTTTAAGAACCTGTAGCAGGCCATCTTGCGCAACTCCGCTTTCAAGTACAACTGTGTAAAATCAGACCTTTTAGAAGCAGACTGCATACTATTAGATAACAATAGTCAAATTTAAACCGTCGCGTATACTCCTAATAAAACAACTTGGGTTAAAATGGAGGCAGGGCAGTAATTTTCATGGCTTATTCGTGTACTTCAGAGAAAATGTGCAATATTTCTTGCAGAATTCAACAACGATTCAGTGAACCCCCGGTTTCCAGATATCCGTAGTGAATACAAGAACTCAAAATAACAACGCAGAAGGCATTAAACGTTTTTAACAACGACACAAGGACTTTAAACATCAAATAGAAACTTAATACAATAGCTCTAAACTCTTCATTACATTTATTACACACAGTAGACCTGTTGCTCAAAATAGTTCCCTATCCTACTTATTAACCATCCAACCACCCCTACGTCAAATCGAATTATAAACAAAAGTATCGCCTCTCATCAACACGAATTGTTTTACACAGCAACGATAAAATATAAACCCACATTGAAATCGGTCATTCAATTTCCCTTAAATACATCACATCTGGTCACTTCCTACTATCCTAAACAAGTTGAATATCTGAAACCACGCTACCAACAGACAACTTATCGAAACGCCTGAAATTCTGCACCCCCGCTTTAGAACCTGTTAGCATCCATCTTGCGCAACACCCTTTCAAGTACAACTGTGTAAAATCAGACTTTAAAGCAGGAACTGCTACGTATTAGATAACCAGATTCAAATTATATACCGTCGTAATTATAAACGACTATAACAACTGGTTTAATGAAGCAGGCAGTAATTTTGATGGCTTATCTTGTACTTTTTCAAGAAATATTGCATAGTTCTTGCAGACTTCACGACTTCAGTGAACCCCGGTTCCATATCGTAGTGAATACAAAACTCAAATAACAACCCAGGGCATTACGTTTAACTAACACTAGGACTTTAAAAAATAACCCAACCAAAAAAGAAACTTAATACAATACTCTAACTCTCAATACATTATTATTACACAGTAACCTGTACTCAAAATATTCCTATCGTACTTATTAACCATCACCACCCTAAAGTCAAATCGAATTGTGAAACAGATGTATCGCCTCATCATCAACACCCACCGAATTGATTTTACAGCACGAAAAATATAAACCACATTGAAAATCGGTCATTCAAATTTTCCTTAATAACATCACTCTGGTCACTATCCTACATCCTATAAAAGGTGATAATCTGAACCACGCCTACAAGACAGACAACTTATCGAATCGACAGTCTGAAATTCCCTCGGCACAAACCGCCCCGCTTTAGAACCTGTACAGCCATCTTGCCGCATCCCGCTATTCAAGTACAATAAACCGTGTCAAATCAACTTTAAGCAGACTGTGCATACGTATTAGATAACCAATGTCAAATATAAACCGTCCGCAGTTAACTCTATAAACAACTTGTTAATGGATGCAGAGGGGCAGTAATTTTCATGGCTTATCTGTACTTCAGAGAAAATGCTTATTTCTTGCATGACTTCACGACTTCAGTGAACCCCGGATTTCCCAGTATCGGAGTGAAACAAGAGAGCCATCATCTCTCTCATATATACTATCTCTCCTATCTAATTCAAATAAACAAACCGCAGCGCAGCATTACGTTTTAAAAACAACGACAAGGACTTTTTAACACTAAAGAAACTTAATACACTACTCTAACTCTTCATTACATTTATATCACAGAAGACCTAGCTTCAAGACATAGTTCCTATCCTACCTTATTACCATCAACCACCCTACGTCCAAATCGAATTATGAAACAGATTGTATCGCCTCTTCATCAAACACAATTGGAAAATTTAAACTACAAGCACGAGAAATATAAACCAAACACATTGAAATCGGTCAATTCAATTTCCTTAAATAACATCACTCTGGTCACCTATCCTACTTTCCTATAAAATGATATCTGAACCACGCTACAAAGACATGAACACTTATCGACCACCTGAAATTCCTGCAACCCCCGGTAGAACCTGTAGCAGCACCATCGTGCGCACCACCGCTTTCAAGTACAACTGTGTAAAATCAGACTTTCACGCAGACTGCATACATAGACGTATTAGATTATCCCGATGTCAAATATAAACCGTCGCACAATTATACTCTAATCACAACTTGGTTAATGATGCATGGGCAGTTAATTTTCATTGGCTATAACTTGTACTTTTCAGAGGAAAATGCATCATTTCTTGCAGACTCAACTTCTCGACTTCAGTGAACCCCCCCCGGTTTCCAGTATCGTAAGTAAATACAAGAACTCAAATAAACAAAACGCAGGCAGTTACGTTTAATTAACCGACAAAGGACTTTAACTACCCACAAAAGAAACTTTATACAAAATTACTCTAAACTCTGAACTCTCTCTTCATTACATTTATTACACAGAAGACCTGTAGCTCTAAATAAAATAGTTCCTATCGTACCTTATTAAACCATCCAACCCACCCTAACGTCAGATATCGAATTAGAAACCAGAATGTATCGCCTCTTGTATCGCCTCTTCTCTTCATCAAACACGAATTGATTTTCACAACAGCACGATAAATATAAACCACATTGAAAATCGGGGGGTCATTCAATTTCCTTAAATACATATCTCTACTGGTCACACTTCCTACTTCCTATAAAAGTGATATCTGAACCCACGCTACAGACGCTACAAGACAGACCACTAAATCGAACGAAGCCCCCTTAAATTCTTCCCTTCCTGCAACCAACACCTACCCACCCAACACTATCCCTACCCGCTTTTAAAACCTGTAGCAAGGAGTCAAGAGCACAAGCCAACTTGCCAAAAACCCGCGTTCTCCAAGTACAAAAACTGTGTAAAATCCAGACTTTAAGGCAGAAACTGCATACGTATTAGATAAACCTAGATGTCAAATATAAATCCCGTCCGCATTTATACACTATTAACAACTTGGTTAATGATGCAAAGGGCAGTAATTTTCTGCCATTGTCAATCACATCAACAATTTTCATATATGGCTTTATCTGTACATTCAGGCAGAGAAAATGCAAATATTTCTTGCAGGACTTCAACGACTACAGTAGAAACCCCCCGGTTTTCCCATATCAAGTGATACAAAGAACTCAAATAATGCAAAAAACGGCGCAAAGAGAACTCAAGCAAAAAACGCAGGGCAATTAAATTACGTTTTTAAAAACTAACGACAAAGAAGGACATTAACAAAACATACACAAAAGAAAACTTAATACAATACTGAATACTACTCAACCTAAACTCTTTCATTAGCAATGTTATTAAACACAGAAGACCTGTAGCTCAAAATAGTTAGTTCCTATCCTACCTTAATTAAAACCATCAACCAACCCTACGTCAAATCGAATTATGAAACAAAGTATCGCCCTCTTCATCACACGAATATGAATGTACAGCACGATAAATATAAACCACATTGAAATCGGTCATTCAAATTTCCTTAAATACATCACTCTGGTCACTTCCTACTTCCTATAAAAGTGATATCTGAACCACGCTACAAGACAGACAACTTATCGACGCCTGAAATTCCTGCACCCCGCTTTAGAACCTGTAGCAGCCATCTTGCGCAACCCGCTTTCAAGTACAACTGTGTAAAATCAGACTTTAAGCAGACTGCATACGTATTAGATAACCAGATGTCAAATATAAACCGTCGCATTATACTCTATAACAACTTGGTTAATGATGCAGGGCAGTAATTTTCATGGCTTATCTTGTACTTCAGAGAAAATGCATATTTCTTGCAGACTTCACGAGTAGTGAAAACTGTGCCCTACTTGCCACGGATAGGTACATGGATAGGTACATGTAAAGTTTAGTGTTATCAATAGGTACATGGATAGGTACCTGTAAAGTTTAGTGTTGTCAATAGGAACATGGATAGGTACATGGATAGGTACATGTATACTTTAGTTATCGATAGGCACATGGATAGGTACATGTATACTTTAGTTATCGATAGGCACATGGATAGGTACATGTATA
>CAJQUW010015401.1:0-61814 GCA_907163375.1 Prostheceraeus crozeri
CAAAATCAATATAACATTCACATAGAGAGTAAAAAACATAATGAAGAATTATTATGTCAAGTTTATTATAGAGACACAATTTATAAACAAGAAACATTAGAAATGCCGCAAAGATATGATGATGATACGTATATAGGATTATATTCAAACTTAAATATTAATTTGTTAAAATCTTATATAAATGGTTTAGCTCAACAAGAGAAAATTTATATGTGGACAACACCTTATACTATTAACAATGACCATAATCATAATAAACGAACTGAAGGTTCTAGGGCTTTGCCTGATCTTAAAGAATCTTATGATAATAATGATGATTCTGTAACATCTGAAAAAGGTGTAAATGGTAAAAAAGATTATAAAAATATTAGTAATTATAAAAATTTATCTAAATTTCATTTTCTTACAATTGAAAATAATAATGATGGAATAGTTGAAGATACTGTTAGACAACTATGTGTCGGGTCTACAAAATTTAAATTAGGATTTACATCTAATCAATTTAAAATTTTATCATCTTTAATAAAAACTAAAAGTGATTCAGATTATGGTGGTGTTATTAAATTTTCCAAAAGAGATCAAAGACCAATATTTTTCTCTATTATATTATTATCAGATAAAAGATGTAATTTAGAATTAGATATACCAATAAGAGAATGGTATCCTATCATGGAAGGGCATCCTGTACCAAAAAGTGTAATTTATGATGATGAAGAAACAATTTATGATGATGATGAAGAATCAATAGTTAGTGAAAAAAAATTTAAATTATCTTTTGATAAAACATTATATGATGAAACTTAATATGATAAAACTTAATGTGATAAAGAAAAAAAATAACTAAAGAACGTGAAATATATAATAATATAAAATAACACTCAAGTCCTTGATATTAGAATGTTTATATCTAAAATTAAAACACAAATTTTTTCTTTAAAAAATAAAAAAATGGAAAATACCAAGTTTTATTGTGTCTTATGTAAAAAAAGTTGCAAACAAAAAGAAGTTATCAATCTCATTTAAATAGTAAATTGCATTTACAAAATGTAGATCGAGTTGATGAAGGAAATATATTAAAATTAAATAATTATAAAAACTATCTAGAAACATTACCTACTGATATAAAAGTAAAAAAAATTTTTGATGATTATTCACATTCGGAATATAAAAAAGTTTTTAATAGTGAAGATGAGACCCTACCAGATGGAAGATATTTATTTAGCGATACTGATGAATTTGATGAAGCTGAACGAACCGATGAAGCTGTACACGGGACATCAAAGATGTCTTCCAGGGCTTCGCCATTAACAGATATAAAATATTTATTTAATCAGTCTGTTCGAACCGAAGGTTCCAGGGCTTCGCCCGTTGAACATAATGAAACTTTTTATAATGTATTAAAAAACTTTTTCAAAATATTTAAGAAATCTTTCAAATGTTATATGAATGTAGAAGTACTTTATACAAAAAATGGACCTGATGGAATTCCTGAAGAAATAATACAAGGACATTTTACAAATTCACAAGAAATTCATAATGTAAATGATATACAACCCATATTTGAATCGATGATACTTAAATTAGAAAATTGTATAATTAAAGCCCAGTTACGTGAATCTGGTTGGAGATTTGTTAAAATACTATCTAAGAAAATAGTAATTGATAAATATAAAAATAATACTGGTGGTAGTTATGTTCCTTTACCTTGCAGTTCACCACAAATAATCAACATAAAAAATGAAGATGATTATTGTTTTCTGTGGAGTATTATAGCACATTTACATCCTGCAGAATATCATAAAGAAAGACTAAGTCATTATAATAAAGAAGAATACATAAATGAATTTGATCTTTCTGATGGCTTAGATGAATTTCCATATGATTATAATAGGTTAAAAAAGTTTCATAAAAAGAATAAAAATTTAATAGAAGTAAATGTTTTTGAATTAAATGTGAATTATGTTTCTATTGGTAAAATTACTCCACTTTACTCAGATTCAAAAAAAATTTATTTGAATAATAAAAATTTATGTCAATCAGAAATAGTATATAATGATAGGGGAAATTACATGCATCATAATATTTTTTACCAAGGAAATATAATATGTACTGAAAAATTTGAAATTATAAAAACATTATCACCAATAATGATTAGTCATAATAATTATAAAGGACGTAATTATAATTATGATTATGATTCCGATTATTTATCTTTATTTTTAGAATATCAACAAAAATTACAAAATTTAAATGAAAGTTTACAAAAATGTAAAACAGATTATCAACAACAAACAAAAATATTAGTACAAGAATATCACCATAAATATCAAAATAAGATAGAAACGATTCAAAAATTAAATGAAGACAATAAAGAATTAAATAATGAAGAAAATGAAACCAATCAAAAAATAAATGAATCTTTAAAAAAATGTCTACAACAATATAAAGAACAATATGATAAAGAATATAGTTATCAGTTACAAATATTAAATCAAAATTTTCATCGAAATACATTTAATCTTACAAAAGAAATTGATGAAACACATGAAATATATCAAGATAAATTTGAATAACTAGAACAGACAAAACAGCCAGCACAAGCGAATATATTATATTATCAGGGTCATTTTATATTGTGTAAAGATGTTTCTATATTTACAAAAACTTCAGATAATGCCAATTTTCCTTGTCTCCAATGTATGACGAGCTTTAGAACTAAAGAAGAAATGAATAGACATTTGGAGAATTGCCAACAAAATGAAGCAGTCAGAAACACATTTCCAAAAGATGATTATTTAGAATACAATAAATGGTATTTTAAAAATAAAGTACCCTTTACTATTTATTGTGATTTTGAAGCATATAATGTTAATATGACACAAAATCGAACGGAAAGTTCCAGGGCTTCGCCCGATTCTGAAAATGATAATTCTGAACAAAGCAAAGAAAAATATTTATTTGAACAAAAACCATTATGTTGGGGAATGTACATTCATTCAAATTATCCTGAATTATTTAAATCAGAATATTATCAATACTATGGTGAAGATAGTTCAGAAATGTTTACAAAGAAAGTAGAAGAATTACAAGGACGTTTTTCACAATTGCTTGAAACAAATATACCAATGATACCATTAACAAATGAAGAAAGAAAAGAATTTTATGATGAAATAAATTGTTATTACTGTGGAAAAGGTTTTACAAATAAATATAAAAATGGCAAAGGTAGATATCTTGATAAGGTAAAAGATCATGATAATCTAAATGGATTATATAGAGGTGCAGCACATAATTCTTGTAATCTTAATGCTAATAAATTTAAATATAACTTTGTTCCTTTATATTTTTACAATGGTTCTAAATATGATTTCCATCTAGTAATGAAAGATTTATTTTCATCTGAAAAATTACAACAACAACAAATAAATGTACTATGTAAAACAGAAGAAGAATATTTTTCAATGCAATTAGGTTGTATTAGAATTTTAGATGCATTTAGATTTTTTACTCCTTATTCATTAGATGTTATGGGAAAAACTTTGAAATCTGAACAATGTAAAATATTAAATAAATATAATTTAAAACCTTTAAAAGGAATATTTCCGTATGAGTATATAGCCTGCGGCTCACAGTCGAAGACTGATATAACTGGAGATAAAACCTGTGGTTCACAGTCGAAGACTGATTTTAATTCTGTGAATAAAATTATGGAAGCAAAACAACTTCCTCCAATAAATAAATTTAAATCAACATTAAAACAATCAAAATTATCTGACGAAGACTATGCAGAAGCTGAAAAAAATTGGAGAGAGTTAAATTGTAAAACAATGTATGATTATACAATGAAATATCTACAGATAGATGTATTAATACTAGCTGATCTTTTTGAAAACTTTCGTGATATGTGTTTAGAATATTACGGAATAGATCCATGTTATTGTTATTCTACACCAGGTTTAACATGGCTAGCAGGATTAAAACATACAAATGTTAAACTTAAACATTATAAAGAAAATACATATGATAAATTATTATTTTTTGAATCTGGAATTAGAGGTGGAGTTTCATCAGTTTTAGGTAATAGATATGTTAAATGTTATAATAAGAAAGTAAATCCTGATGATTATGGAATAATGAAACCTTTATCTCCAGAAGAAAAAGAAAAAATATTAGAAATTTTTCGAACGAAACGAGAAGGAGTAGAACGTGAAAAAGCAATTGATGAATTCATGAGAGAAAACTATTTATTATATTATGATTTTAATAGCTTATATTCTTCTTGCATGATACAAGAATTACCAACAGGTGAAATGTCATGGTGTAATAATCTTGTTTATCAAAAAACATATGATGGAAATCGTAATTTTGGTTATATATATGAAGTTGATTTAGTATACCCTGATTATATAAAAGAAGCAACAAAATATTCTGCCCAGTTTCTGCCCAGAAAACAAAATTCCCATTATAAAAGATTTTTCAGATTATCAAAAATCTTTAATTCCTAAAAAATACAGACCAACAAAAAACTTATGTTAACACAAAGCAATAAAGGAAAGTATGTTGTTGAAGGAAGAATGCTAGATTGGTATTTAGATCATGGAATGATTCTCACCAAAATACATCGAAAACTATTTTATCAAAAATCTAGGTGGTTAAAAAATTATATAGAGTTCAATATTGAAAAACGTAAAATAGCTAAAAGAAATAAAGATGATTTTGGAAACGTGTTCTTCAAATTAATGAATAATGCATTTTATGGTAAGACTTTAGAAAATGTGCGTAATAGACAAAATATTGAAATAGTTTATGATAAAAATAGGTTTCAAAATTTAACAAGGAAACCTACATATAAAAGAACTACTAGATTTAGTGATGAACTATGTGCTGTACATTTACGTCGAATTAGCGTAAAACATGATAAGTTTAATTTTATTGGTTTCACTATATTAGAATTAGCTAAACTATTTATGTATAGATTTATATATGATTATTTAGCACCTGCTTATGGCAAAAACTATAAATTACACTTTACAGATACCGATTCTGTTTTCTTAGAATTAACAATACCGTATAATTCTACACTTGATGAAGAAATAGATAAAATAAAAGATATCATTCATCCTTCTGATTTATGTAAAGTAAAAGATGAATTAGAAGGAAATGAAGATTTCATAACAGAAGCTATATTTTTAAAATCTAAATGTTACTGTTATGATACAACTAATAATATTAAAACACATAAAACATTAAAAGGAATTTCAAAGGCATCAGTGGCTAATCAAATAACATTTCAAGATTATAAAAATGTATTATTTAATAATGAAATAAAAACAGCATGTAATTATAGACTTAATTCAAAAAAACATAACATGTATTTAAAAGAAGAACATAAATTAGCATTAGATCCATTTGATGATAAAAGAAAAATTTTACCTGATGGAATAACTACTGAACCTTTTTAATTTTCTAATTTCTAAGATAGACAAATTTGATATATACATAAAATAAAAAAATATTATAACACTATATTTGTATATTTTTATCACTCCGCGAAAATATTTTCTATAACTCTTTCATGAATTTTTTATCAATATTAATTGTAATGAAGCCATAATCTTTTGACCAAGCATTGTTACACGATTGTTTAAATTCATCTTTATTTCTTACACATAAATCTCTTAACAAATCACTTAAGTTTCTTGCATTTATTTCAAATAGTATAAATATATTTGCATTCTTTCTAATAACACTTCCGTCTAATGAATACATACTTTGTGTTAAATAAAAAACACTACAGTTATTATGTCTACCTCTTGTAAAATAATTTCTCTGAACTGACTGATTTCTATCATTAACACAATCATCAAAAATTACACAATGTTTCATTGTTTTATCTAGTTTACTAGGATCTTGCATATTACCACTATCATCTATTAATTGTATTTTTATATGCTTATTTTTATTAGATTCTACTAACTGATTATTTTTTGCTGCTTCTTCACACCACGAACTTATTTCTTCTTCATCTTCAGATTTTTCATATTCTTTGAATAATGAAGCAATTGCTGTTTTTTTAAGATTATTTTCAAATCCATATTTTAAAAATTGATAGACGGGTTGTTCGCCGTTGTTGTATAAATTATAAGATTGTTATAATCCAAAAAATTTGGAGTCGTTAAAATTTTAAATAATAGATACGTTTTTCCACATCCTGATCTTCCACAAATAACTGACAAAACTTTATCAGATAAATTTGGATGATGATTAAATTTGAGTTTTTTTTAATTTAATGGGAGCACTTCACTCATTTTTTAATAAAAAATTTTTATTTTTATTTTTTTTATTTTTTGTTTCTAAAGAAGAAGAAGAAAATTAAACTTCTCTAGCTTCGCGTAGGAGTTTATACCTCTCGAACGGGAGTTTATACCTCCCGAACGGGAGTTTATACCTCCCGAACCAAAAGATCTATCATAATCTCTTCACCTCCAAAATTTATTTCTTGTCCTTTCTCATCAGTGATTCTAATGTTAATACTGTTAATAGTTTTTCTTGTAATAGGGAAATATATTAATGTTTGTGGAATTACATTTAATCTATTACCAATGGGTACAGTAAAAGCTGGAAAACTGAATATTAAATTTGACAATTTACCATTTATATATCCTCCTTCAATAATGTCACAATGTACAACAATTGAATTTATTTCAGTTATTTTTGGAATCTTCTCACCTAAATGATAACCTTGACTATAGGTTTGTTTATTAAATCCTAATAGCTTTGACAATGATCTATCATGATTAAAATCAACTTGATGATTTTCGTCTAAAGTAAGAGAAAATTTATTGACTGCCGGTTCAACTGCAAAATGTAATTGTTTCTTATCTTTAAATGGTATACCTAAATGTCTCTTAATTTCATTTGATATAGATTCAACTTCGTAAGAACCAGGATGAAAAGTTAGTACTTTCCACGTTTTGCCTTTATCAGTAGAATATCTAAATTGATCATTCACATCTTTGATAACGTTTTGAATAGTGTTAAATGTAGAGAAACTAGTCAATGCAATTCGATAATTTTTATTTTGTTCCAAATGTAGAATGGGTTCTAAATTACAAGTGTGTGATGAAGTAGTTGTTATAATTTTTAACGTCGTACTAAATTTTGATGAACCCAAAATCTCTGTTAGATTTTCTAAATGATTATTAATTTTGTCTAAATCTGCTGAACACATTTTTTAGTTAAAATTTTGAATAAACATTTTTTATAAAAAAATTAAAAACAACAACATATTTCAGCTACGGGCGAAGCCCTAGAACATTCGGTTCGTTATACTTTTATAATCCTCTTCATTTAGAATCTTCTTTTCTAACAGTCTTTTCAATATAGCATGAATTTCATTGAAACTAGAATTATGTCCTTCTTTTATTGCAGATATTAAAATATTTAATCTATTTAGTAATTCTTGTGGATCATCTGGTAAAAATATGGTTGTTTCTGTTTTCTGTTTTTCAGATAAACCTTTCCCTACTTTAACTCCCGTTGATAATAAATTTTCTAATTGTTTATAACGTCTAAGAGATTTTACTGCACCAACTCTATCTAACATAGCTTTATATTTTGTGAGATCTTCTACAGCATAATTATTTAAATCTGCTCCTCTTAAAAGATCAACAAAATTTCTATCTAAACTAAAAGGAGATTTATCTGGTGAAAAAATTAAACCTCGAAAAGGTTGTGGAAATATTTCTTTTTGTCCGAGATAAAATCTAGGTATTGTTTTTCCATCTATAAATGAAATAGAATGTTCAAATTGCATAGATTTTGGTAATTTCTTATTAATGTTTGATTCTAGTAATCCATAGTCATCTAATATAGTTTTGTGCTCTGGATCTGTTATATCAATTTGTTTATCATTATTTGTACTTTCTTTTTCAAGAGTTTTAAACGGTTTCATAGTTTTTTCAAAATCAGTTTTTACTTGTTCGGTTTGCTGCATTTTTTCAAACATATCAGATTGAATACCAGCTTTTATCATTCTATGTTGAAGATGATTTTCTTTCATAATATTTCTTTGTTTTATTAACTCTTCTAATTGTTTTATTCTTTTAAAATTATCAGCTCTAATTTTATCCATTTTTAAAATGTAATATTTGAATTTTGTGGTAACATTGGAATACAGCAAAAACATTTTACTGTACAAATTATTTTTTTATTGCTTTGTTGTCTGACATCTTTTCATTTAAAGGCTTCTCGTTTTAAGTTTTGTTTAATAAAGTTTTGTTTAATAAAGTTTTGCTTAAATTTTCGCTTAAAGTTTTTAGCTCTTCTAAAAAAATTTTGTCATTTTCTTCATTAGAAATTTTACCATCACTAGAAATTTTGCCATCCTGTTTATTCTTATCATCAACTTTTTCGGACTGTAATTGAAAGGTTTGTTTTACTTCATTAGCTATTTGATCAAATTTTTCAATCTCATCTAACGTAATAACATTATCATCACATACTCTTTGAAAGTAGTAATGTAGTTTGTCATAGACTTCTTTAATATGTAAATGCTTAGTTTTTAATGATTTTCGTTTCTTAGTTATTAAAGATTTATCTAACATTGTAACAAGTGAAGTTGCAAAAACACCCGTACCTGTTAAAGCTGTAGCAACTACTGGAATTACTAAAACACCTGAAGATATAACAATTGTTAAAGCACCTAAACGTATTGTTAAGAATATGCCAATTCCTTGTGTTACATTCTTAACTTTACTCCATCTCTTTCTTAATTTTTTATAATGCTCTAATCTTAATAATAATTGAGATTCCTTATCTTTCATATAACGTACTCTATCTTTGTGTTTTGCAATATCCATTTCATATGATAATGAAGGATATATTCTTGCGGTTCCTTCCACTTTTGTTTCTTCCATTTTTAAAGAAATATTATTAGTCACATGATATATTTTAAAAACCTGAAAGATGGATAAAATTCATGAATTTGAAATTCTCAACTTTTATGATTTTCGGTGTCCTGGAACGGTCATGATTTAAGCGAGAAAATTGTAATTCTCAAATTTGAGATTCTTAACTTTTCTGATTTTCGGTGTCCTGGAACGGTCATGATTTAAGCGAGAAAATTGTAATTCTCAAATTTGAGATTTTGAAAAATTTGAAAATTGGGTATTTTTAAAAACGCCCAAATTTATGAATTTAGGTCTTCATAACCTGAAAAAGGGTTCAAATTCATGAATTTAGACCATTTAAAAAGTACCATTTTTTGAAAAATCGGTATCTTTAAAAACGACTAAATTCATGTATTTAGGTCTTAAAAATCTGAAAAAGGGTTCAAATTCATGAATTTATGTCGTTTTTAAAGATACCATTTTTTTGAATTTTATGGTGTCCTGGAACGGTCTTTTGCCCATTACTGATTTCATGATATTTAGTGTCTTGTTAGTTTTGTGTACAGCGTCTTGTAACTTCGAGCATATTCTACAATATCTGACTACCTGCGACGCGAAAACATGAAGGGCCATCTGTAATGGGATCATGCTCTCCGGAAAAGTCAGTTGCACCACAGAGGAAGAGAAGTCATCTACCTTGTGATATACTGAAGTTCTCAAGCTGTTCTGCGAGATTTGTATTTTCACATCAAGGTAAACTACCTCTTTATTGTTATCACCATTTCTCTCCGCCAACAAGTCAGGTGGATAAATTCTTTGAATCAACGAATTAAAGTGTTTATAATTGACAAAACATATATCGTCTATGTATCTTGATGTAGGTGATAACAAGCGTGCTAAATGATATTTCTTAGTTTTTATCAAATTTTGCATAAAAACATATTCGCAGTGTAAGAGGAATAGGTCAGCTAGGAGTGGACTAGAATTTCCTCCCATTGGAATGCCTTTAATCTGCCTGAAAACTAAATTACCGAATGTGACGTAGGTCTGTGATAATAGGAAATGTATGGCTTCTTTTAACTTCTGTTTATCAAAACAGTGATAACCATCATATTTATTAATTGAGCAAAAGGACTTATCATATCCAATGCAAATAAATTTTCTATTTGAGGAATTAAACACCAAATCCATAGTAGTGAATATGTGATCTTCAATCAATTTTTGATCAAGATTCGTATATAAGGTTGAAAAATCGAAAACTTGCAATGAATGAACTTGTGTCGAATTTAATCTGTGTAGAAATTCTTGTGTGGACTTTATACTCCAGAAGCAATCGAAACCGCTGTTTCTCTTAATTGCCATACAATATCTCTGAAAATTGTCACGCAAAATACTTAAGGCTGAATTTACTTTGATGGAAAGCTTTTTCGATGTGCATTGTCGTGCTCCTGCTATGAATCTAAATTTGCATGGAGTTTTGTGAACTTTTGGAATCCAATATAATTTTGGTAATTTTCTGTCTTTTTCACAGACAGATAGTTTAAACTCGCTTTTCATAATTGTTGTGTGTTGCTCAATAACATTCTGCGCTAAAATTTGCTCTGGACCATAGGTATCATTACCCGATATGTTCGACGTGGAAATATCAATTCCCAACTCGGCTAAGAGAATTTGGAGATAAAACTTTTTGCAAATGAAGGCATAATTATTACAGTCCGTTTCATAAAAAGTGGATCATCCTAAAATTTGACTAAATAAAACATAAGTATGATACAGAAAGCATTTTCATGTTATTTCATGTCCCTAATATATTTAAATGTCCATGATACAGTAACGGTTCTTAAGAAGCTAATATTTTGTGGCCCTACCCTTATTGTCAATGACATTACCAATTCGTCAAGGCATTGATTCGATGATATCGTTGTTTTTTTGACTGATCTAACTTTCTCCACTCTCTTTTTAACAGTGACGTAAGTTGTGATACGCCATCTGTAGGTAGCAGTGAATGACGAACGTTACGTTTTAGAATACTCCATACATTTTCTATGAGATTCAGATCAGGAGAACGAGCTGGCCAAGATAATGTCCTAAGCCCTAATTGAGACTTGCATAAGATGATTTCGCCAGTGACAGTGACTCGTTGCCCATCTGAGACGTCTTTTTGTATGCTGATCTGATAATTCGATCTGAGAGGGCCTCTTACAGCTCTTGAAATTCGACTCAATAAGTCTTCTACGAATAGTGGACTTAGAAATAGACGAGTCTAGTGCAGCCATCTCAGTTAACGAGAGACTTGGATCAACTTTAACAAATCTCAAAATTAGGCGGTCTCTACGTTTGGATGTTTTGCGTGGACGGTCAGAGCCCTCTTTACGACAGAGTCGAAAATCATCATTATGCCATCGATGCACATTTGTGTAAAGGACATTTAGTCGCTTGCTTGTAGCTCGCAAAGATAACTCTAGTTCTAGCAAGGTTGACACTTTGCTTTTTGTGAATGCGATCTCGTTATTGTTCATTTGTGCTTTGTATTGTTTTCAACCGGTAAGAGATAGATTTCTAGCTGAAAGCAATCAGGAGTGCTGCCAACACCACCGCAACGAAGTCAGGAAGCTATGGAACATGAAGTCCAGTTAATCACATGTAGCAGCTACATTATTGTTGATGAATAATGGTGCTATACTCGCTCTGATTGACCGATTTTCTTTATTTTTGTTTTGCTTGATAGCCTTTGGCTTGTAGAACAACATATTACATAACAAAGGAAACAAATGTAATTTTATAAGAATGAGGTATGATTTTGTGCAACATTGCTAAATGAAGATCAAATTATCTACTACTTTTTTATCTATAACAGGAAAGCAACTCAACATTCATGCTTGAAATTTCCAACAATGATATTAGTAAGCACAACTGACATATCTTCCAAATTTCAGAGAAATTCGTTTAAGTTTGGCGGAGTTAGACAAAGTTGAAGTTAAGGCGATGTTTAAGGGTGATCCATTTTTTATGAAACAATCTGTAGATGCTTTATCAACTGGCGTAATTATGACGTCATTCTGCAATTCTTTCAGATTTTTACCCATTTTGACATTAATCTTGTGTCGATTACTGTGTGCGCGAAATCTATTCGAGGATTTCTTGGCAAGATATATTCGATCTTTAATCAGTGTCATGATTCTTGATTTCCACGCTGAGAATAAAGTAGCCTCAAGCTTCTCTTTCTTACTTATTTTTGTAATATGCTCATCTAATGAATTACTAATTTGAGTTGTTATGGCACTCCAACTAAGGCTTTTGGGGATTCTGTGTTTGGTACCAAAACTGAAGAGTTGAAGTAAGTCTTCATCATCCACAATATCCAGATCACCCGTTATTACGTGACCATAATGTGGGTAAACAAAAATTTGCCTCTTGCTACATGAGCATGGATTGTTCATGATGTGCATCACATCCTGAAACTTTAGGTTATTCAAAAAACGCCCATAATTGCAAAACTTCAATGCAGTGGGTTTATCTAATTTATAGAATATTTTCGGTGGATAACGTTCTTAAATTATTCTTGGAATTAGCTTGCACACACTGTGATCGCAGAATATAGACATGAGATTGAGTGAGTCTATTGTCTGAGATTCGAACGGGATGATTATGGTTGCTCGTTCTTTTACATTTTTGTTCTCCGAGTCTAGGTTAAGTTTATTTTGAATGTATGCTGTTAGTACAAATGTCATCATGTTTGCCTCATCCCTTGTCTTGCCTAGAATGGCTCTTAGCATAGTTTTAGGGAGAGATTTTAGATGATGATAAAACCTTGACATCCTACGCGTCTCAAAAGAATCTTGTAATTCTTGATAGGTATTGTCAAGTTCCATAATACCTGAGCTTTTTCTACCTTTCGAGCCTTTCTTATTCCATGACTCCTTTTTCGTCTGCTAATCGGATAACTAAAAAATTGATCATTGGATATGGACTGCTGAGATACACATCCACCTCCCAAAACTCTATCATTCAAACCCAAGAGGTATAAGGTATTGAGCATCTTGATATGCATGTCTTCCTTGCGGTTGAGCTCTCTGTTTATCTCTTCCGGTGATATGTATATATTGTCATCAACATGATCAATAATTTGCAATTCAACATCAGTCCAAGAATGATGATCTTGCTTAAAGTGATTGCTAAGATATGTGTTTAAGTGACCTTTTAATACTGAATGACGATGACCATTTAATCTACAATGTAGCGGTTGCTTTGTCTGTCCTACATATTGCATTCCACATCTGCTACATGATATAAGATAACTAACATTTCTACTTTTACAAGTAAAAACACCTGGCTGATCAAAGATAAACCGGTTGCCTGTACTGAAACTTTCGTAGCAATTTTCGGTATTCAAAGATTTACAGCAAAGACATCTATTGCTACCACAAAATCTAATGTTTTTCAAAGTAGAGGGCGCTATCCACTCCTTCGCATTAACGCTGAACACTTTTCGTACCATATAAACCATGAGAAAATTTGCCAGAGCCTCGAAAAGAGCGAGGAATTTGCCGAGGTTGGACTTTCAAATTCCTGCTATCTATTGGCATTTGCGCCTAAGTGACTATGTATGATAATTATTAAGATGTGGGACAAATTAGGCATTTCGCCAGCTAGCAGAGGTCCAGTAGCGGGGTCGTGAAACCACCTGCATCTGAAGACATACTATCCAAGTAATTCTCATACGATGATGAAAGTTATCCCAGTAGCCATTTATAATAGAATATAATGCTTACTAATTTAAATTATTTGTTAAAGTAGTCCTAAGGAGCACTGATGGCGTTCTCCAATCCGCAAGTGTACAAAGGCAATGCTACTGTAACCATTGGATTAATCAGTTCTTAAAAGAACTCAATGTAGCTTTCTCGTGGCAACGAATTAAAATTGATCAGCTTTGGCCCAATATCTGGTAAAAATGAAAATCTTAAGACTTGTAATACTACTCATTCTTGTTGTTGATATACTAATACCATAGATTCCAAACACTGCCGTATACACGTTCAAAACAGACTAATATACTGTACCGACTACAGATGCTGATAGTGGAAATAGAATAAGACAATGGTCACCATAGGTTAAGGAAATTAAAAATGGATATTATAAAACAACAGGAAACCGATGAATAAAAATTGGAAAAGTGGAGGTAAAATATGGAAATACAACGATGCTACTACACCGATTACAAGTGAACTATATCTGACACTACACATGGTGGATAAGTGGAAAGTGGATAATGGAGGTAAACAATAGAACTACAATGACACTCTACTACACCGAAAGCAATGAAACTATACACACTATACCTAAGACTACACATGGAAAATACTATTTCTTCACTTGAATTTGTTATCGCCAGTTTCTTCATCCGTCTATAGTACTTCAGATAATTCCACATTTCTTCATTTGAATTACAATACATCGACCACTACTTCAGTTACCGATTAAAGGATATAAAACATAATACTGCAGTCCGTCAGTCATCAGCAGGTACTCGTCTAGTTGTGTTTCGACCCCTAACCTGAACACTCAAACCCAGACGAGCGGGGTCCCACACATAGTGGCTGACAAAATACTGAATAGGTAATGATATGTCTTGAAAGATATGTCACAAAGATAAGTCAGACATCATTCAATTGTTGCGTTTCCCACATGTAAACAGATCCTGTCATTAAATTCATCCCATCAATAAATACAGTATGCTTTTTGCGATCCTCACATGTAAACAAATCCTGTACATCAATCTTTGCCTTTTCGATTCCCACAAGTAAACAGATCCTGTTCATCCTCGCATCCCATAAAGATGTAATCGCTGTGTGATAAATATGTAATCCGCCTTTACACAAACTTCGCCTCATACATCAAGACTTAAGAATGGGAGCTCTCTCATCTCCCGTAAGCCACGCTAAGCGCTCTGTATTCACTCTTCACCGCCCCCCATATGATGGCTACAAGTCATTGTTTGTCGTTTATTCACCTATGCAGCAAGGCATTAAGGAAAATGTGAGTCGTTTGTTGGTCGCGTGCCTCATTGAAATTCACAGAGTGAAGTGAATTGTCGAGCCGAGAAAAGACCATATTTGTGAAGCGATTCATTATGCCTTGTGAGAGCCTTTTCTGTGTAATTCATCAAGTCATGCTGAGAATAACCTCTAGATTTCATGATATTTAGCGTCTTGTTAGTTTTGTGTACAGCGTCTTGTAACTTCGAGCATATTCTACAATATCTGACTACCTGCGACGCGAAAACATGAAGGGCCATCTGTAATGGGATCATGCTCTCCGGAAAAGTCAGTTGCACCACAGAGAAAGAGAAGTAATCTACCTTGTGATATACTGAAGTTCTCAAGCTGTTCTGCGAGATTTGTATTTTCACATCAAGGTAAACTACCTCTTTATTGTTATCACCATTTCTCTCCGCCAACAAGTCAGGTGGATAAATTCTTTGAATCAACGAATTAAAGTGTTTATAATTGACAAAACATATATCGTCTATGTATCTTGATGTAGGTGATAACAAGCGTGCTAAATGATATTTCTTAGTTTTTATCAAATTTTGCATAAAAACATATTCGCAGTGTAAGAGGAATAGGTCAGCTAGGAGTGGACTAGAATTTCCTCCCATTGGAATGCCTTTAATCTGCCTGAAAACTAAATTACCGAATGTGACGTAGGTCTGTGATAATAGGAAATGTATGGCTTCTTTCAACTTCTGTTTATCAACTTCTGTTCTACTGCCATGTGAACCAGCCATTGTTGTTTTCGTCTTTCGGAAATGAAACGTGTCTTTTATGAATAGATGTAATTCATTTACCCTATATTGCGTAGATCATCATGTAGTAGCCAACCGTAGGAATCATATATATCATTGAATGCAAAAATTGCAGCAATCAATATGTAGGCGAAACTTCTCGCTCTTTACGAGACAGAATTCGTGAACGACAGAGTTGATAATCATTCGTGACTCAAACTCCACTGACAGATCAACAAGTTAGTCTCCAAAGACATCGTCTTCTGCCAATGCCGCACTTGAGCTGCCTTCATTCAGGTTTCATCATTCATAAACGCAAGTCCGCTCTTATTCTTCTTATCTTCCCTGCTCTCAGTTTCCGGGCGGAAAGTGCATTGTAGCTCAGAATTTCCATGAAAAAAGTTGCACTTTTCGGAAGTTGACTCTCAGTTTCCATGTCATTCACTTTTCCCCTCTTTGTCTTGAAAATGTTTAACAATTCAAACTGAAGATACATTACTGAGATATCGATGCTTGTGGCTTTATTAAGTTTTGCACTTGCATCTCTGCCAAGATTTAGACCAGTGTTTCTGAAAGTGAGCGATAGGGGGCCAGTGGGGGTTGGCGTCCAGCAAAGCAAGGGGCTATCATGGTCACGAGGTGAATGGGCGATTATGTCTTCAAATTATGTAACACATTTCTATAACTGGTTTTTGTGTACGTTGGAGTCTACATGCCTAATGCATTGTATTAGTCTATATACGTAATATATGTAATATATGTAATATATATATGTAATATATATTGTATGTATATATTGTATGTATATATATATATGTAATATACGTAATATATGTAAATCGAATAGGATCTACACATCTTTTACAAACATATAAAACGCTGTATCTGTGTTATATGGAACTGCTGCTTTGTCCTTGCTGTTCACATATATGAAGTAAGAGTCACTCTCAACTGAAGATACGAATTCTATTTTAAAATGTAAGAAAATTATATTCACAGGACGCTTCTGACATCAGCTGCGTCTATTTCCACAACGGGGACAAGATCTGAACTGTGAGGCGAAATGATAGCCATAATTTCAAACATGTGTGCCAGACAGTGTATAGCTACCGTTTCATTTGTATGTGGCATGCGGACCATTTTATGAAGAACATCATTCTCGGGACTTATTCAGTTGCTTGAAAGGCATCCCAAATGATTATGTTGCTTCTGAAGTCTGTTTGATGGTTAGCATACTCCATTGCGAATTAAAGTAACAGAGTAACAGTGAAGTACGAGAGAAACAAATAATGGCACAAATAATCCATAGTAAGTTTGAATTGCAAATATGCTTGGTCCGATGGTTATCAAAGGGAGCCTGCCTCAGTTGATTCTCAGCTGATTGTACAATAAAATATAAAAATATTTTTTTCTATAATCACCCAATATTTCGGCTGTCACAGCCAGCTTCAGGGAAGTAAAGGCATCCCTGAATCTTAGTTCGCATGAATTTCAAAATTTCTAAAAAGTCTATGGCATATTTGGGAATACATGCAAGGACCATAGTACTGCTAAGGCGGTTCCCACCGCAGCCGCCAGGAACCATGACAGCTCAATTTCCAGATCAGGTCAGCCAGCCATGCACTCTCCAGCAAACCACTAAGAATAGTGATCAGTCAGAGAAACATAGCCAGCTAAAATGAAGAGGAATAAGTCATCAAAGTGTGGCTACAATGGGAACCGCGCCCGAAAGATGTTTCGAGTTTTAGAAAAATGAAGGATTGATAGTCTTCAGTTTCTTCCTTTGAGCTAATGATAGCTTCTGGATTGTCATTTACTCTTTCAGTCTCAAATTTGTGTTGTCTCTGTCACCTGTGATGATTGAAACTGACAATGCATTTTGCGTTAAATGTTCTTTAATTCTGGTATGAAGGGGTCGGATGGTGCTCCCAATGTACACGTTGCAATGTTGACATATAACTTCATATACAACGTTCTTCATAGGTTGCATAGTTCATTTTTTAATATGCATGATGACACATTGCAAGATTGTACAGGTTTTCCTTTTTATGGAGCGCTTCTTAGAGTGTAAGTCTGATGAGGTAATTCAATGTCAATCCCTTCTTTTTTGAAAATATGTTTGATTTTCCGATCAACACTGTCGGAGAGGAAAGGGGTTTTGAAGTACATGTTATTCTTTGCTGTATGTTGTCGTCTCCTTACTCTTTTCGATGCTTTAATAAACTGCTTTGGATATCCACGTTGAAGAGCCATTTCATATTTGTTTGTTTCTATTCTTGGATCGTCATCAGCAAAACAACGTTCTTGTATTCTTTTTGATTCGTTTCGAATCATATTAATCTTTGAGGAGGTTGGAAGGTTTGATGTAAAGTGTGGAAATATGTCCTTCTTTACTGATTTGTTGTAGAAACTTATCTTCTTGGTGAATATTCAAGAACTGAAGCAAACAAATATGAAATGGCTCTTCAACAACTATGATTCTAAAACGGAGCCTCATTTTACTTAATGCAATGAAATAATTGACTTTTTCGAGATGATGTGAGGAGCGAAAGATCATCAAAACTGAAAAACGACGTTGCCTATTTAGTAGACATTTTTCCTTTTTTAATGAATCAAATAAACGAATGCAGGGTTCGATGATTATAGAAATAGGTTGCAAAAGTGTGATTTCCTCTTTCATTGACAAGCTGAATTTATTCAAGGAGAATATCAGTAGAGGATTATTTACAAAATTTTCAGAAAAACCAAAGTTGATTCCAGTGAGTTTCTAGTGCATTTTCCAATCATCTTAGTAAACTTGCCCAGGATATGAAAGTACGTTTCGCTGATATCATCGCATTGGATATTCCTTAATACTTTTTGTGGCCATTTGCGAGCGGCATCGGCCAAGTTCCAATTGACATTCAGGAATGTATGATACAGGTTTATACCGATGATGTGAAAAGAATAAATTTTCCGGACGAAAAGGATTACCGTGCTATTTGGTATAATTCTCCGGACGGATATTCCGCTAACTTAACTTTCCAACCTCGTACTTGGTAGAGAGCGGTTGTCAACCTTCTCACCAATAAGAGAAATAAGTTGGATATAACCCAGCGGGATGATCTGTGGCTATAACTCACTTCAATCATTCCAGATGTCAAAAAATTGGTATCCATGCATCAGTCGCACTCATCGCATTGACTTGTGCACTGATTGACTTGCACCACGTCTCTTGGGTTAAAACTGCTCAACCCCTATTTTACATTCAATACTAATTCGCTTTTAATAAATTTTGTAAAAAACGTCTTGTTGAGCACGGATATTTAGTGAAACACATTTTATTTGTAACAAATTACATTGATTCTAAAAGCGGATCATTTTTGTGACTTACTACTATAAATACGAGTGTTAGCTAATATGGGTTCCAGGTGGGCGACAAACTGTTAGACCTACTATAGGGGGCGACGAACGAAATAAGTTTGAGAAACACTGATTTAAAGAGTGGGTCCTGGAAGAATCTATTTCCCTTTTTTCCGATGAATAGTTAAGTAGTAGCGATATTCTGATGCCTTTTCCAGTCAGTAATTTGGACTGTGGGGATTGGGGAGGGGAAAGAACAGCGATCCCTTTTGAATCATAACAATTGGACCTATCACTTCACACTCGCATGGATTTATAGAAAAATGACAGATATCTGTCTGCTTTGAAATGCTGAGTATTTTCTATAGACAAATAAAAGGAGTTTCGAATTTCATCAATGTTACCCAGTCAACGAAGAAGTCGTTCGGATCAAAGTATTTAACTCTGTGGTTCGGATGAAGAAACTTTTCACATGTTGTAGTAATTCAATTCGATGCTGTCCACATTGCCAAGTTTTGCTATGAAACAATGGCCAGCTCCCATTTTTACATCAAATCGATCTTTCTTCCATTCCAAAAATCAGCGGTCAATCATGCTATTGGAGCAGCATGATTATTCCATGACATCAAGCGGGTGAGACTGCAAACATAAATTTTATTCCTCAACCGATTTCGATTGAATCTTCTGCAAACTGTATAGCGCTCCAATCTCCGGAGACAAATTGTAATCTGAGGTTGCATCCAATCGAAACCGGTTCAGTAGGAAAATGAGTTGACACATGAAATCCATTGCATGATATGAAAAGACAACAGCCATGGGAAGCGGAAAGAATGTAGCAAAGAGTGGCAACGGTCAAGGGAAATGTAAGTACTGTATGTCTGTAAGTCTTACAAAGATTGTGAAAACATCTCTTTCAATTACATGTATGAAGATGTTGTAATTTCATGATCAAATTTCGAGTCATTTCAGTTGTTATTATTTTGAAATTGTTTTTCTTTGTTATTTGTTATGCCTGTTAGCGCTCATTTTGAATGAACTCTTGGATGTATTTACGTCTTTGCGCATGTATCACTGTTACTGTTCACTGACGATGGTACGTTTCACGTATTGAAACATGTATGACAATAAACGTACTTGATCATGCAATCTCTACGGCATCTTTCATTGTGTTGTAATTTATTTTAAGCAGCTTTTGTTATATCTATTTAAGGGTTTTAAGCCAAGCTGCTAAAATTAAAAGTGGCAACGTGACCTTTATTACACCCTTAAAACCCTTAAATAAATACATGTATGAAGAAAGAACTTGAAGTACGACTATTTTCGGACCTGGAGAACTTTAAAGATCTTTTGAACATTTTGTGATCAATCGAAACCAATCTTTTTCATTACTCTCGGTATTTTATTCCTCGAATATTTCATCGGATGCATCAAAGCAAACGTTCTTCGTTACAGAGCTTTGCTTAACACTTGAAAAAGCACTTGAGTTTCATGTTATTTCCATCAGAAATATTATATATATATATCAGAAATATATAGTATCGTTCTGTTCTGAGGTTCATTCACACCGAACACAGCGCGGAATGGCGCGGCCTCACCCGTCCAGAAATTTTGTTCACAACTTTAATGATCCTGATGATTTTCTGATCACATGGCGACACGCGGAATTGGAAGCACTTGCAATTGGAAGAAAGCCTTTTTCCTCCTCTCCTTTCTCATGAAGAAGTCAAGTCACCAATGAGCTGTATATTAACTGGCTATTCATTAAATATCACTTTAAACACACTGCTGACAAGTCGCCTAAGTTCGTGCGCCTGCAATCATTAATTAACGCTGCCTTAATGATAATTAAATATTGACTGAAAAGCATCCATTTTTAATAATCCGTGATTGAAAATAAATCCCGGAAATCGAAAGAATATGTATCACAGATATCAAAGAGTATAGACTACAACCCAGAAAGCGGCATTGTCAGATCGGTTTAATCTGATAAGCCTCATTTACATGTAGGACAATAATTGTCCGGACAATGAATTCCTTGCGCTCATTTCACAGCGCACTCGCACAATTTTCTTGATCGATGGAGACAATGATTGTCTTTCTGCGTTTACATTACGATTGTCCTCGTACAGGACAACAGATACTGGAGGTCAGATAATTCCCTTCATTTTGTGTCAAACATTGATGTCGGGAATACTCCTCCACAAATTCATAAGTATTTTCGTTGCTCCAATCGTTCATTGTGATGACAATCAATTGATAATTTCAATACAATACGACTACTTCGGTTGAACCTCGATAATAAAGTAAAACAGGGACAGATTTGTGACAGTAGATAGGCTTACTCCTCATTGGCTACGTTACCTTGACTACGTCCTTACAGTCATAACTACAAGTATGACGATGTGACGACGAAAAGTGTGATCTGAGCGAGATATCTAGGGTTAAGCATTGTGTGAATAGCGCATTGTCCTATTCTATATTCCTCTACCGGGAATGTGGTTTATTGTCCCTGAGACATTGAGATCCGAGACGACGCCCCGCATTTTTTCATCTCGAAGACTCGCTGGAAACGCTGACTCAGTGTGTGTGTCTATTGTCCGGAGAATTATTGTCCTATATGTAAACGGGGCTATAAATGTGAATGATGATAACTACCACTTCCAGACTTAGGAACTGCTTTTTAATCGCCATGTCATGTTGGACTCATTTATCTTCGCAGATTGAACGTTCTAGACTTAACATCAATCAAAATGCAAACCACACAATTACTAAGAAAGGATTTCATCTTAGCGACCTGTTCTCCGCGGATGCCGATTGATCGATTGAACGTGTTTGAGTTCTTTGAAGTATTGCGATTATATTCAGGATTTATTCTCCCACGCAAGGCTTAAATGAAAAGCTTGTTTATGAATGAGCAAAAGTGATTTCTTCATTCCGTGAAAATGCATCGCTGAGATGACTGTTTCGAGCTACCAAGGTTCGAAATGCTATATCATGCTCTGAAAACTCATTACGACACTTAACTATCTCGGAAAGACTTCATACTGGAAGTTTGTTTTGGCCTCATTTGAATGCATGTAGCATAAAGAATGCGAACGTGCTAATTATGCAGCAAATAGAAGTTTCCATAGTAATATGGTATCTGTAGTTACATATTTCGTTGCTGTGTGACATTCCCTCGCCGCGCGGCTCTATATGACCAGGGATTCGGTCATGCAGCACCGCGCCACGTCCGGTGTGAATAGACCTCAAGAATTACTGGTATTTGTAATTTTATCATCTATTTGGAATAGTCATCTCATTCACCGGTTTACCGGAATAACTTAAGAAAAGATACTGGTTAACAGCACAATGAAACATCTTTCGTGGCTTAACTCTCGAATCTGACCATTTTCTGAGGTATATTATTTGGCGCACAAAATTAGGATTTGCATCTACACCTATAAGAGTTTTTTATATTGTCATATCTTTATGTGATTTTCAAAAGATAAAAGCTTTCCCATACTCATCCAAAACGAATAATTTTCATTTATAATGCACAGTGAGTTCCGAAAAAACAAATAATTGCTGTTAGAACAACAGAACTAACGTAAATTTTCCTAAATTTCAAATTTAGGCCATCATAAACAGTTTGCAAGTTATATTTCAGCCACAACTTCGAACACTTTAATCTATGGTTCTATTGGTGGATTATTCGCTGCAGTCATCATTATTTTAGTTTTAATCGCAATATTGTGTAGGAAACGGAAAAATTCAAGGAGTAGATGGTAAGTATCTTTACGTGCTACAATGAAATCATCGCTGTCATTTCTTGAAATGAGATTTAGAAATGTAACTAAAATTGAGGAGCTAGTGTCACTTATTCCATTTACGAGAAATTTAAAAGTAAATTCGAGTTTATAAATTAATAAAGATACAAGTGATGTTCAGTTACAGCTACAATTTTCTAAAAATGCTAAATGTTGACATTCAAAAGACGCTGTACCTTTAAATCTGACACTAAAACTGTGCCGGTACTAGCAACAGTGGCAATTCAAATAAAAGTCATTTGCACAGCAAAAGTAATGCAAACAAATTCAAGTTATCCAATCAACTTCCGTACAAATTTGAAGTTAGAAATCACAACGCCTTTCGTTCGTCAAGTGAAGTAACGTCTTTCTTGCACATGACATGTCTGCTTCTGTGCTTTCTCATTATGATAAAAAATTTCAGCATCATTTCCTGCCTACCTATCGTTGTCTGCTACTATTGGCTATCACTATTGCCATCATCGACCATTGTGATTGTCTGCTGTAATTGATAGCAGTAAAACCTCTGGAATAGAAGTAAAACTTTATGCAATAGTGGCACAAAAATCGCTCGCATTTTCGCATAGACACACTTGTCAACGTCTGTATCATTGGGTACAACCAGTCACATGTGCAATTCTAAGCTTTTCATTGGTGGTTCATGTTCCATTACATTCAACAGATAAACAATTCAACTCTATGACTACGATTTTTGCTACGATTATGATTGCCGGCTACGACTGACTGTGAGGATTATCTGCTTCCATTGACTGTGAGGATTGTCTTGTGCTATTGACAACGAGGATTGTCTGCTTTAATTGACTGTGAGGATTGTCTGCTTCGATTGATTGTGAGGATTGTCTTCTGCTATCAACTGTGAGGATTGCCTGCTTCGATTGACCGTGAGGATTGTCTGCTTCCATTGAGCGTGAGTATTGTCTTCTGCTATTGACTGTGAGGATTGCTGCTTCCATTGACTGTGAGGATTGTCTGCTTCCATTGACTGTGAGGATTATCTTCTGCTATTGACTGTGAGGATTGTCTGCTTCCATTGACTGTGAGGATTATCTTCTGCTATTGACTGTGAGGATTGTCTGCTTCCATTGAGTGTGAGTATTGTCTTCTGCTATCAACTGTGAGGATTGTCTGTTTCGATTGACTGTGAGGTTTGTCTGCTTCGTTTGACTGAGGATTGCTGCTTCCATTGACTGTGAGGATTATCTGCTTCCATTGACTGTGTGGATTGTCTGCTTCGATTGACTGAGGATTGTCTGCTTCAATTGACTGTGAGGATTGTCTGCTTCGATTGACTGTGAGGACTGTCTGCTTCGATTGACTGTGAGGATTGCCTGCTTTGATTGACTGTGAGGATTGTCTGCTTCGATTGACTGTGAGGATTGTCTGCTTCTATTGACTGTGAGGATTGTCTGCTTCTATTGAGCGTGAGGATTGACTATTTTATAAACTTCAAAGATTATTCATCTGATTCTTGTTTTATCAACATTTCAGCACTGGAACAATCGAATTGTCAATGAAATATACGACGCTTGCTGACAAAACGGTGAGTATTTCCTTCATGAAATTAAGGTCTCGGAGTCGGACTGCGGTGTTCCATTATGTGATGATTCTCCGGACCGACTTCGTAGGAATGCAGCTGAAATTAATCGTTCAGATAATATATTCCATCACATGAATTTAACTCTTTCGAAGGAAAGGTCAATTATGACCAATGGCCAAAGAACCTTTTCATAATTACGAAATAGTGATAGTGCAATGATCACGAAAGTTTGGTGACGAACAAAATTAAAGCTAGCTGCCACATTTGAGTTTTGATTGGTACTCTAATTCATCATCGGGCAAACTTGATTTCAATATTCTGCTCTCAGTAAGCACTTGTATCATTCTTTGTCATTAGGAAACATTGTTTGAACAGGGATACGGTGGATTTGACATTGTCAATCACACGCAAAGTGATGGTGAACTTCATGAAATAACCGCCGGATGATTGGACTTCTGTTTTAACCTCTACTCGACCCGTATCGACCTAGGGTGAATATGTCATTTGAATTCGGATATTCTGTCTCACATTTCTATACCACTATGAAAAAACTGTCTGCAATTAGGCAGGAGAAGCTGTAGTAGTGCCGAGATAGATGCGTAATTCAGTGTAGTAATTTCGTTTATCTTATCAGAGAGGAAATGACTTGATAAGACATTTTTTATCATTTGTCTGAATTTCACTGTTATTCACTGTTCCTTTGAATCCGAATAGTCTGAAACAGCGTCCTTCCTGTTCATTTAAGAATGATATTTTATCTCCGTCATTTCATGAGTACTTTCACCTATGATTGCGGCTTTCTACTTATAAATTCAGACATATTCATACAGACATGAGAAAGTGATTTCATTTGTATTTAATTTAGAATATCTCTTCGAATATCAGCAAGAAGTAGTTCAATATTTATACAAACGATCCCAAGCGATTACAGAAGAGTGAACGCTGGCGGCTGCGCAATCGACACCATAATGACCCCATTTACGCGCATCAGATGCAATTTGTTGGATGTATAAACCAATTCACAAAATCAATTTATTAACCAACATTTTGTTCATCGTCTATTGAACATTCTGAAAGGTACATATAAAACTTAACGACTGCATTTTTTAAGAAGAAAATTTGCGTTATCCATTAATGAAAGCCGCAAGTTCTTACGTATATACAGCTGAAGGCAAGAAGAGTCAGACATAACATGCATGAATAGATTACGAAATCATCGATTGACATGGCCGGTGCAATGGCCTTGTGGTAGAGTGCTCGCTCTGCGTCCGGGAGACCTGGGATCAAATCTTGGTCGGGTCAAACCTGACTTTAAAATAGGATCACTCCCCATTCTTGCTTGCCACTCACACAAAAAGAAAGAGCGTGGTATAAATGGAAGTCAGCCAAATGAAAGATTGGCGTATCAACGAATGTGCTTCCGAGTATACACAAAGAACATTTATTTATTTGTTTTATTAAAACTAGGGTGAAAGTCAGTTTCAGCCTAGTTCTCAATATATGATTTTCAAACTTTGTAATCTTTCATCTATGTATTTCAATCATCAATTTTTATATGTACTCTTGAGAATGCTAACTAGACGATGAGCGATTCGTATGGAAAATTTTCATTCTTGCTTCTTTCGAAAACAAATCAATTTAATTTCATTTGATTAGTGAAATTGTCTTTCCGTCGTCAATAAATTCTGTTAGCAAAATAATAATTCCTCGTCTACTTTGCTGAAGACTCTCAAATAATGCTACGATCCAATGCCGGGTCAATACTTGTCCATCAATCCTCTTTTTTGCAAATTTTTGTAATTTGATTAACAGATAAATGTCAAGAATTGATTATTTATGACCGATAGTTTCTTCTGTCCTCTATCCGTAAACCGTAAACCGGTTGTTTTTTACTATTCGAAAACCGGATTTAGAATATTTTAAATCCGGTTTTCAGGGTTCCATCCATCTGATTGAAGTAGATAGTCGACAAATTGATCATCAAATCAAGTCACTGACTGCGAAATACATGCAACTAAATTTCCCGCATGCGTGAAAGTAGACAGCAACGTGTTATGTTATGTTGGCGAGCACCTAACTCCTTCACTTCTGATGCTTGCAAATATCATGTTACTTACCAAACATCGCTTGTTCGACAACACGATTGACCAATTCGATTACTCACCGATTGTTGTATGTGCGCTTTGATTTCCAGGAAATCAACCTCTCGTGGGTTCTCTTTGTCTTGGCATTCGTGATGCAGGGAGCCTGAATAACACCTGACAACTGATTCGTTGTCTTTTCTTTTATAAGGCCATTAGTTAGGTGAGATCAGTCTTCGAATAGACATGAGAGCTGCTGTGCATCGCTTGAACCAGTCTATGGTATGGAACTATTTTGACCGTGAAGGCTCGAGTGCAGTATGCAAACGTTGTGGTCGGAAGCTATCAATTAAGGGTGGTTCTGCAAGTAGCCTCCGCGCTCATTTACGTCAAGTGCACTGTGTTTCACTTACGGATTCGAGAAATAACGATGCTTCGGATTCTGAATTGGTGGAGTCATCAGAGTCTCAGCCTAAAGTTCCAATCAAGAAGCAGAGATTTCAGCAATCCACCATCGAGAAATGTCTGAAAAAAGCCGAATATGATTCTATCGACGTTGTGTTAGCGAAGCTTGTGGCGATAGATGGCTTTTCCATGAACGCCATCGTTCATTCAGAATTTCTTCGTGCAGCATTTCTTGAACGAGGGTTTACCATGCCAAAATGTCCTAGCTTGACTAAAATATTGAATAGCCATTCTTCTGATCTTAAGCAACAGATGACCGACAACTTCCGAGTGATGATTGAGAGAGGTCAGCGCTTTTCGTTCATGATCGATTAATGGACTTCTCGTCGACGGCGCCGCTACATGTCCATTTCATGCAATGACGGTGAGGAGCTTCATCAACTAGGAATGGTTCGCTTGTTTGGAAGATTAACAGCTGAAAACATTGCCGATGTGTTTAATTGGAAGTTGGAGGAATTTGGTCTCTCTGTGGAAAAGCATGCTGTTGCTGTAGTGATGGACGGTGCCAGTGCCATGAAAAGGATGGGAAGTGTGTTGATTCCATGCTTTCATCAAGTTTGCCACGCACATGGTATACATCTTGCTGTTTGTAATGTTCTCTATCATGCCAAAATAACAGACTGATACCGATGAATCGGATTGTGAAACTTCCGATGAAAGCGACGACTTTGAGACAGATGACGACATTCTCGGAAGTGAAAGTCTTCAACTGACTGGACAGATACTTCTTACAATCAAAAAAATGCGACAACTGTCCCGCTATTTCAGAAAATCATCGTTGAAAGATGAAGTCTTGGCAAAAGTATGTAAAACAGGAACTCGGTTATGAACTTGGTCTTTTAATCGACATCAAGTTTCAGGCGATGCAATCTCGGGGAATCTAGAGAAGTCACTGAAAGGAATATGGTCAAGGCTTTTCATAGAGAGCAGTGAACAGACAACTGAGATCGAAGCATTCTCACAACATGATCCCGAAGCTGTGAAACCGAACACAACGAGATTGCGCGATGAACTTCATCAATCTGTTGTCGAAGCAACAACAACATCCACAACTTCTTCGCAAGACTAAGGCGTTCCGCGAAAGGAAATGAACCTTTTCGAGCCGACGAATTGCCTACCAAAAAATCTGAAACTGATCAGAGATGCCATTATCACTGTGTCTCCTACTACAGTTAAAGTCAATCGATCCTTTTCAATCAGTGGTAGATTTGTTTCCAAAGTTCGAAGTTGCCTTGGTGACACTACTATTGATTCTCTACAATTTCTTAAAGGATATTATTCCCACTGATCGACATCCTCTACACACGCTTTGTTCATTTTGATTGCTTTCCTGGTAATTCATTCAATTTGATAAGTGAAATAGCGATTTGCTATTTAGTGTCATGTTCTGTTGCTGAGTATTGCATTAAATGATTTTGATCAGTGCCCATGATTCTTTTCATTTTACTAAGTTTTCAACCCTCAGCTTCAAACTACGGCATCAATAGATCACTAGAACACGAACACATATGTCTATTAAATTTGTCGAGTATGTTATTTTGTCATCTATTTATTATTTAATCATCTATTTCTCTCTACAGGAAATCGATATTGTTCGAAAGAGCAAATCACTTCAAAAGCGGAACAGCTTGGAATCTGTGCATCAAAATCTGCCTCGAAAGTCAAATGAGGATGAACCCCAACCAATGAAACCCAAGGGTAAAGATAATGAGAGAAAGTCACAGATATCCATTGTCTCAGTTGCTGATTTAACGGCAAATCAAGTTGCCATTTTCGAATCATCGGATCTTGAGAAAGACTTAGTTGGAAAAATGGAAAAGAAAAAAGGAAAGAGCACGAAGAAGGCGATGAAGACGAATGTTCCCATCGAAAATCAACTAACTCAGGCTGATATAGCAACAAAAAAGAAAAATACCAAGAAAAGCAAGAAGAAAAGAAAAGAGCAGAAAATTTATGCACCAGAAAATGACTTAAACGCTGAAATCGGACGAAGGGAGGAACTAGTTTCCGCTGACTTAGATTTCTCTGACGTCATGATCCCTCAATCGTCACGTGATCTTGAGGCAAAATTGTCCAATCGGCAGGAGATGAGAAACAACGATGACAAGGAGTCTCCAATAACAGCAGATGTAGGAAATGCGGAAGTCAAACGGAGGGAGGAATTAGTTTACGCTGACTTAGATTTCTCTGACGTCATGATCCCTCAATCGTCACGTGATCTTGAGGCAAAATTGTCCAACCAGCAGGAGATGAGAAACAACGATAACAAGGAGTCTCCAATAAGATCAATTGTTGGCAATGCAGAAGTCGAACGGAGGGAGGAATTAGTTTACGCTGACTTAGATTTCTCTGACGTCATGATCCCTCAATCGTCACGTGATCTTGAGGCAAAATTGTCCAACCAGCAGGAGATGAGAAACAACGATAACAAGGAGTCTCCAATAACAGCAGATGTAGGAAATGCGGAAGTCAAACGGAGGGAGGAATTAGTTTACGCTGACTTAGATTTCTCTGACGTCATGATCCCTCAATCGTCACGTGATCTTGAGGCAAAATTGTCCAATCGGCAGGAGATGAGAAACAACGATGACAAGGAGTCTCCAATAACAGCAGATGTAGGAAATGCGGAAGTCAAACGGAGGGAGGAATTAGTTTATGCTGACTTAGATTTCTCTGACGTCATGATCCCTCAATCGTCACGTGATCTTGAGGCAAAATTGTCCAACCAGCAGGAGATGAGAAACAACGATGACAAGGAGTCTCCAATAAGATCAATTGTTGGCAATGCGGAAGTCGAACGGAGGGAGGAATTAGTTTACGCTGACTTAGATTTCTCTGACGTCATGATCCCTCAATCGTCACGTGATCTTGAGGCAAAATTGTCCAACCAGCAGGAGATGAGAAACAACGATGACAAGGAGTCTCCAATAAGATCAATTGTTGGCAATGCGGAAGTCGAACGGAGGGAGGAATTAGTTTACGCTGACTTAGATTTCTCTGACGTCATGATCCCTCAATCGTCACGTGATCTTGAGGCAAAATTGTCCAACCAGCAAGAGATGACACGAAGTGATGTCGTCAGTTCTGAATACGTCTCTACTCAGTCCGGAGGTAATACAGACAGTGACATCATTTACAGCGAAATTTACAACGTTTCAACAGATCCGAGATAACGGTGAGAAAAAGTTCGAACAAAATGTTACAGACTTTGAAATGCCTCTAGTAAGAATGTAGAAGTCGGAATTTATTACTTGAAGAGCATTAATTGCAAGCCATTAAAAAGTGCGATTTACCTTTAAAACTGTCGATGATTTTGATAAACTTCCTGGCAATAATTTAATGACTTTAGCAGACGGAAAATTACTGCACGTCTTGACGGATTAGAAACACCAACTTTGGGCATTCTAGGCCAACGCTCTACCAACTGAGCTATCGACGAGCGACCGAATGACATAAGTCCTCAATTGAAGAATCTGCGTAATCCAATCAGATGGTTTCCTCCCCCAAGACAACATGGTATTAACCGACAAGCCACACTACTAATGCCATGATATCAGTAATTAAAAGCCGGCATTATACTTAAAAGAAATTAAGATTTGAGTGTGATTGTGACATTAACTCGCAATTGGTGAAATAGAAAAAAATAATGAATTCGCAGTCTATAAGTACACTAGCCGACGTTGTGATGAATTTTATGTTGTAAAACTGCTCGCAAGTATATTACAAGGCACAAAAAACATACAAGAGCGCTAATGATAAATAGTAGTAGTGTATATTGACAACAGAATAGAAATCATACAGACAGTTAGCATTTACACAATGTGCAAGCTTTCAAGATATGCATTTAAAGTGACAAAAAAGTGCAATTATCAAAGAATGATAATAAAATCATATCACATAGCATTGGCGAGGAGGATCATGTATGGGATGAAACACATGTGTCTCATAGAAGTACGAGTGAGCTCGGAATAGAGTTTTGAAGTCTTGGCATTCGGCTATGTATTAAACCATGCAGGTGATGGTCTGGTTTTGCGGCAATTTCCAGAAAGAGACGCAAGCTCTGTGTCTGCAGACGAACAGTAACCATTTCCTAGGGACAATCACAAGTTTGTGCGCTCGTTTATTGACAGCATTTAAAATGTCACCGATGCGGTCACTAATACCAACGAAAAGAGATCGAATGTAAGCGGAATAAATCAAGTGTAATCAAGTGCATGGCTAACAAAGGGCTTGAGTGTCCGCAAAACATGAAGCCCTGAGGATGCCCGTTTCTTTAAATTGATGATATGTGTTTTGAAGGACAGATTGTCATCTAAAGTCACACCAAGTATGTTTATACGATATTATTATATATTATTTATACGATCACACTGTATTAGAAATAGGTATAATGACGATATGCGGGACATTGGCAGTCTTCAGGTCGGTTTCATTACTAAACTCAATAACTGACGAGACACATTTTTTTGAATCAAATGCAATCACTCTGCTTCAGCCCCAAAATTGTTTATGTTTCGACTACGGTCATTCATTTTAGTGGTGGAAAGAGCTTTGATGTTACTAATTTGATAATTCAATCAATCACAAATTCAAGATTCACATTGGGTGAGTATACAGCAGTTTTGAAAAAGTGTTGAAATCTTGCAAAAGTATTGTAACATAAAAGGCATTCACGAGATATCAAAAACGCGACCGGCCGTATTTGGCTACATTTTATCAATGCCAATTCATGTAGGAATTGATCTGACTACAATCAAAACATGCAAAACAGTGTTGCCAACAGCTGCGTAAAATACGTACTGAGTATTTTTTTACAATTTGCGTAAAACTGATGCATATGCGCATTTTTCTAAAGATTCATGCGCTTTTAAAAATGAAATTGTAATATTATTACAAATTGATTACATTTTAATTTGGAAATTGGGGCCCGGGTAGTAGTGTTTTGTTATAATGCTAATGATGTCGAAGGTTTTGTAGTTACGTATTTCAACTACACATCGCGTTGGACTAGGTACAAATTTGTCCAAAAAATTCGAGACCTTGGAAACTCATCGACCATTGTGTAGAATTGAAACGCGATGGCTTCAACTTCTTCCGGTCGTTTCGCGTCTCATGGAACAATTTCCTGCTTTGGAGGAGTACTTCATGAACACTCTTATAGTTGAGAAAAGAGAGGAATTGGTGAATCCAAAACAGCAAGAACTAATATCATATATCCAAAGACATTCTTAAGGATTTACAATTTTCTGAAAGCAGTTTTGAAAGTAGTTTTTGGAGAAGTTCGAGAAACGGTGCTACCAGAAAAACGGAATTTTAGTTCAAAGTCTCTACAAAGACATCCGTGAACTACGTATATCGTGATTTACTTTCAAAGTTTTTGCTTTCAGATCACATTCAAACATTTTCATGCAATTAGACAACTATATCATTGGAACCAAAATTCTGGCTTCCTAATGGTGAACTCTTTATCTGTGAAGGATCCAAGAAATTTTAGGCGGTTCTAGTGCTGAGGAGAAAGAAGGCTGTTTTGTTCGTGTGCGCTCTTTTTATATTAAGTTAGCCATGCATTCTGAGAAGATGCTACTTATGTCTTATAATATTTTGCTTGATTTCAAATTCATTCGTCCATCTTATCGGAAAGAGTCATTTGAAGCTGTTTCATCAATCGGCCTTGCAGTAAGGCTGACTGATAATGAAATCAACAAACTTGAAGCAGAATGGATACTCTGTTGATGTTTCGGTTTCTCAAATAAACCAGTCGCATCATAGAAAGGTTGTTCTGCAGTATTTCGTTGGATGTAAATGATATCAGGGACAGCAGCAGTACAACGATGCGAAATATCCGACATTGTGCCGGATCGTCTTTGGGCTGTGACTGTCCGTTGTGGCAACGCCGCCGTTCAACGCATGTTAAGTGAACTTTGCAACTTGCTCACAAAGAAATGGAATTGATTGCAAGAAATGTCAATTCCGAAATCATTCCCTCTTCATGGACCCTATATATTTGCAGGATTTGATGCAGCAGCTTCATATAAGGCAAAACTGAAATCCGAAAAGGAAGAAGATGCACGTAGAGAGTTGTGTTTAGGAACAGTCGATCTTTTTTGGTGTTAATGTAAAATCATAAAAGTCCGACTTAAATCTGACAAGTAAAAATGAAATGCATAAATCAGTCCCATATGATATCGATTGATTCTCAATATCAAGTAAACTGCGTGAAAATGATTGGTCTGCGTATTTATTTTGCATTTCAGTCGTTGGCAGCACTGATGGAAAACACAAAACACTAGGTGAATCAGGACGAAAACAAAGATACCTATCAGAATTTGAAGTCTCCACATTATTTCAGGAAAGCATAGCATCATGCTTAGGAAAAGAATTTGTTATTAATCTTATATTATCAGTCTGTATCTATTAGTCTTTTATCTTGGCCAATTTGAAATTCATTCTCACGATTGGAATATCTACTGACAAGGAAATGTGAACATCTATCTACTGTAAAATTTACAACCTGTTAATGATGAAACTGTAAAATTTGAAATTTAGTTTCGTACTTAGAAAAATAGTTTCGTACTCATAGGTTATATGCCAAATATTGCAATTCAAACCTTGCCGTCCAGTTTCACAAGACAAGGATGACACCATGCCGACAATGCACCATGTATGATATAAGCTTCTTAAATCTGCTGAATATGTATCAACAGAAGGCAGTCATAGACGCAAAATTGTCTCAAATTTAGATCAGCGTATTTTGCGGTTGACAAAATTGTCACATCTGCCTCGACAACAACTTTTAAGTTTTAATGCATGTTTAAAGATCTAATTGAAAATTCAAAGTTTTCAAACATGCATAGGATTACAACTCATGAAACGATGAAATTCTCTAAAGAATAGTTGACAATCCTTGCTATAGAGAAGTAAATAATTTCAAACACTCATGCTTTGTTTTTCAGGGAGAAAACCGTCGATTTGAGAATTTCAATATCAGAAAGTGCATTGATTTGATGAATAGACGGCATTTCGCATTCATTTTCAGCTTAATATTTGAGTGAATTTATATCTGACAACATTTACTATTTTATGGATTGCATGCAAGAAATGTCAGGATGATCCGGCCGGATAGGACTCGATGTTCGTGAATAAGACGATATTCTGAGATCCACCAGATGCCTTCTTCGCACGATTTAACATTTTGGTCGGATCCTGTCCCGTTTTTATCATTTTGTTGTGAACCAGTGTAAGGCAGAGGTCTGGAATCCGGATTTTTAAATGCTGATTACAGGTTGATGATGACAGAAAAGAATCTTTTCTACGGAGTCCCAGCATTCAACATCATCTTGTTACTTCTGTTTGATGATGTGATTTCTATAGTTCTCAGTTAATGCCTTTATTTCTGTAATTCTTTCATTATGATCATGCAATGCTTAAAATGTTGACTTGCGCCTATTCAGCGATCCCATAACTGAATTTAAAGCATCACGATTCTCTGGTTTACAAATGACAACTATATACTGACAGCGGCAATAATAATAATAATCGTATCCGGGTTTTGGAAGTTTCCGGGAACAAGGCAGACTGAAAATGTGAGACTAATATCTGCAATGTTTAGAAATCCTGTGACTGCATTTATATTTGATTGATTATGACAATGTTGCATTTGATTTAAAAGAGAATGTATTTGAATAATAATTGCATGTTTTGAATGTTTTGAAAAAAACCATGCATGGTTTTGCATTTGACCTGTTCATTCACTTCACCTAGCGCCTGCGACCCGAAAGGCCTTTAGAAAAAATCGACACTTGAAAAGAGAAAATTGCAGTACCGTAAGATGGGTTGACTTTGAACAAAACCAAAAAACGGACACTGAATCTCATCTGTGGACAAGAAATTATGTCAGGTCAAGATTTACTACTTGATATTAACATTTGTGGTGAATTTCCTTTGACAAAAGACGTTTTCGAGATTTTTGTTTGAATCTATTAATTTCTGAATCAGAGTTTTCAAAGAGAGAAAAAACACGTGAATGTAAAAAGTTGCTCAAACTTTTTTCTCCACACATGTAAGTTTGTGAGACCAAATGCTTGAACTCATGGAAGTAAGTTAGTATTATATATAACTGCTTTTGAAGTGGAATTCGTACTTATTGCTGCGATTTTTTTACTCGACTTTGTACTTAATAGATTAGTGCGGAGACATATTGTCCCAAGTCACCCCCAACCGAATGGCTGACAAATAACCACTACCTTAATTAGTTGCAGTCTAAACCTGATAAATATAGAAGCTAAATGGAAACTATTGAAGATAGTATAGGCTTCTAAAAACAAGATCTTCATTTCGTCATTAAGGAGTTCATGTGCTGAGGAAAACCGAAGTCTTGACTTGAAAAGCATAGATAACGGCACGTGGCTGATAGTCGAGCTGCAAACGGCTTCCGGAAGTAAAAAGAAATTCGTTGGTAAAGTGTCAAGTATTTTTCCTGATGAAATTCAGAACAATCAACGTCATTTAAAAATGACATTTGTGAAGGCATATCCTCATGTGAGCACGTACTTTGAATGGCCAACCAGGTCCGGTGAACCTGAAGTTGTGATGCCTGAAATAATCAACATATTACGAGAGCCAGTTACAACAGAACGTGGACTATTATAGTTCTGTGATGTTGACCGGTGCTGACTATTGAACTGATTTTCTGATTACCAGGCCTGTGGCGCTTACTTACAAAAAATAGAGGAATTTTGACGCTAAAAATAGAGGAAGTGAAAAATGATTCTTTTGCAAAATTCTAACTTATTTGTGGTATGTGCAAGTGTGTTTGGAAAATTGCCCAGGAAAAAACGGTTTTTCAACTCAATGAATTGTCTCTAGAACTAGTTCCCTATATACCGCTTGTCCCTCACCCCGCTAGAACCATTCAACTGAACACACATTTTTCCGTTGTAAATACATCCTATATATCTTTTTCTGCTCCCGTCAAGGAGCTCTGTTGGTTCTGATATGTTCTGTATATTCTGTTGGTGTGTGATTTACATATGGATTGAATAAAGAACATTTTAAACTATCTATTTATTGAAACAAATTAACAAGTTTGTGTAACATGATGCTTGTTATACAAATTGTTCAACGGCAATATGTATCAACTCCAGCATTTGAGAATTCTCTTGGCGGCATCAAAATCTGAAGAAGAAAGATTTGTACAGAGGATGTAGACTTCATGATGCAATATAACTTTGGAATAATAGCCTTTTTCTCAAGAAACTTTACATCAATTGTTTTTGAATGTAGATCGAGAGAAATCTGAAAGTGATCATTTAACCTTTAACAACGTAGTTTAGTCGAAAATCAGTCGACTTACCATCTGCAATTTTACTTTGCTTAGGCAATGGCCTATATCTTGAATGAGACAGATTCTCCGTGAACTTTCGCTTATTTGAATTCTGTTTATTTTGCATTTTTTGTATCTCATCCATCTTCGTTTGAGCACTTTCCATCATAGCTTGTGCTACTCCAATATTCTCGACATTCTTATTTTGGATTGCTGTTTTGATTTTTGCACTAGCTTCTTTCATCAAATTATTTGCCACGGACATTTCTCTCTCCATTATTCGATCCATATCGTGGAATTCCCGCAATCTTGAATTGATATTTTCTTTTCCAATTTCGACCTGTTTTTGTTCCGCTTCGGCTTTGGATGTATCTTCCATACTTTTTGACGCTTTTGATTTCTGTATGCTGTCTTTGTAGGGGGCTCGAGCAGCGGTCATTCTTTCTATCAGCGACTTTGTTATCGGTAAATTTTCAGGTTTCCCTCCAAACGATATCAAGCTGTTATTAATAGTTCTAAGAGCCTTAATACTTTGAAGAGGCAAAGACGTTCTAGTAGTGCCCATCAAGAACTTATTCCGTGAAAAGCCTCTTTCAACATCTGCACTTCCGTGAAAGAAGCACAATACTGCTTTACTCAACTTTGTCAAAATTGGGTACTTAATCTGTCCATCAGTCCGCTTAATTTGAAATACTTTGCTCCAGTATGCGTCAACTAGAACGGAAGAGTACCACGACTCCTGGATCAATGGTTCGATGGAATATTGCATCCATTCATCCACGAGTGAATCAATCTCGTTTGGTTTCACAACAGCTTTCAAGTTTTGGCTTAATATTTTGACATGAGTCAATCCGTTTTCTTCCGTTCTACATGTAGGGCTCATGCACCGCAAAGACTTCAAAACAGGATTAGAAAGTGGGAGCTTTTTCAATAGGTGTCCCGCAACCGCGACGTAAAACCTTTTGACATCGGCCCGAAAACTCAAGTGCTGTGATGGAGTACACTGTTTGAGTAACGATTCTGCTTTTACCCCTATTTGAATTGTCTCAAGTTGGTTTTCGGTACATTCCATGTCAATTTCTAAAAGCTGATGTCTTTCTTTTTGTGCAACAGTATTCGGTCGGATGAACCTCAACAGTAACATTCTGATCAAATCAGACAACTGGGTGTACAATAAATGTACTAGCGGGCCTTCCGTTTGGAAAAAACGTTCAAATTTGTCAAAAACCGATGAAACACAGACAATGAAATGGATTTTGGCTTCGAAAGTTCTATCCTGCAGTGCAGCTTGTTGTATCGAGCGTTGGATGTGCAAATTTTGTTGTTCTGTTTTATAGACACTAAGAAATATTGCTTCAGTGCAACAAATTGCTCTGCTAATCTGATACACACAGGTCCTAGTGACAGCCATCGACTGTGAACGTGGCGAAGAAAAACTTTTTCTTCAAGTTCAAGCAGGCTTTGGACTGCATTGAAATCTTCCTTTCTGGCAGATGACAGTTTAAACCAGTGGAATATATCAATGCAAATTCTTCTATATCCCATGCTAACACAGATAAGCCTACATGAAAAGCATTAGAGACTAAACGTGCAAGATCCTATGTCGATCAATTTTTCACAATCATGATCTATAACACTCCATTGGTCAAGTTTCTTCCGCAAAGAACGGTTCACATTTGGTCCGTCACTGGATAACATAAGGAAATGAGATCTTTCTCGCATGTTGTAATCGCCTTCAGCAATTTTGTAGCATCAGCGTGGCCGAACAATGTACTATCCAAGAAATGCGTTCTGACTCGTTGAGTAGTTTCGGATATGAATGTCAAATTGCTTATCAGTGGCTGCATTTGTAGTTTCATCAACACCTAAACAATAAAAACTATCGCCCTTCTTTATGCCTTGGATAAGAATGTCATGAAGGTATGGTCCTAAGCCATGTGAAATGCAATACGAAACTTTTCCCGTTGCATCTGAAAATCCCGCACTATGTGGCTATCCGGAAACATAACGCTAAACGTATCATTGAGCCCTTCGCAAGAATCGTAACTATATGCGCATAATGCAACTGTTGCACACCAGATGGCTTCTGCCGCAGTTACTGACTCTGAGTGAGTTTTATTCCATTGGGAGGAAGATGATATTGAAGGAAGTTCAACATTTCCTTTATTAACTACAAATGTGGACTGCGAAGCATGCTCTTTAGAAAATGACTTGTGCTTTTTAGTTTGAGAGTGTTGAATGAGTGCCTGTCTTCCTTGATGGGATACAATAATTACAGCCTTACACCAGAGGCATCGGGCTTCTTTATCTGACACCCGTGAGCACCAACTTCTCATCATATCTTTGTTGCCGTCTAAATCTTCCAACCACTTGACTTGAAACTTACTGTGTCCACCAGGCATTCCGTTCTTGGAAAGGGATATGACTAAGCTAAATATTCGTATCTTTGTAGAAGAATTTCATGAGAACATACATGTATATATTAATGCTTCCGTCACGCATCCACCATGAAAAACTCATTGGCTTCTGTAACACTGATATCATCCCCTTACAAGCTAAAATATCCGCAAAAGTTTCAGAATGTTTAAGAAATTTCAGTGCTACTGTTGTTAATTTATTAAAGAATTATGCTATACGATTATGGGCAGATCAAATTACTATATCATTTGCAGAGATATACCAATTCGGATAAATTTACGAAATATGATGATAGAGCAATGTTCCATGCGATTTCATACAATAGTTGGATGACAAATGGTGTTGACGACGTAAAACCCCAATATCCGATTTCAGATCAACATTTGCAGTAGTGCGCATAGCGCCTGCAGATTTTGACAGTAAGCCAGATATTGAATTGCTATTGACGTATATGTTGCATTGGGGCAAATCTGCATCTCATCAAATTTGTTAGTCGTAAACTACAATTTCTGAAAAGGAGACAGGTCTACTCACAGCATGACTTAGTAGTGCCCTTATCCAGCAGTACATTGGATTATTAGGAAATTGTTGTCATAGATATTACCGTACTGTGATTCACATGTAGAATAAAGCAACCTGGAATAAACAATAAAAATTATTAAAACCTTGATTGACAGTTCATCCATGTACATGCACAATAATAAAAACAAGACCATTATTACATAACACACACACACTCAACAGAATAACAAAACCATTTTAACAGGAGATGGTTTAACATTTTTCTCACAAAAAATCGTCATTCAAGAAGCAGACGAGAATTCGAATCGAACGAATCACATACGAGTGAACGTTTGAAGTAACGTTTTAACGCTTTTAAGTCAATGACGGATCGACAAGTTTCGTACAGTCTGAACACAGGAAAGGATAGGTCTGATTGGATTTGTGAATCAGTCTTTAATGAATATTGCCTTCTTCATTTCCCCGATCGGATCACTTGATGACGAGTCCTGAGAAAAACAAGCGCTGAGCAAGAACGAATACACTGACCTGAGCATCATTAATGTAAACTCCACCTGTAAATTATATATACAGTGGAACCTCCTATTGCGGACATTCTATACAGCGGACACCTCCGTATTACGGACAGTTAAGCTCAGTCCCGAATAATGTTCGTATCATCAGCGGTAACTCCATATTGCGGACACCTCTAAAATGCGGACACTAAGGCGCAGTCCCGACGGTGTCCGTAATATTGAGGTTCTACTGTATTAGATAACATTAAATCAATGTATAGGGACCAAAAAACACATTCGAAATCTGTTCGACGTATACTTGTATCTTTTCCCTACTGATGTCTTTAACAACGATGAATCATATCAACATTAATACATTTTTAGAGTAAATAGAGGAAATTTTCTGAAATAGATCATTTAAGAGGAGAGGGACAAAAAATAGAGGAAATAGAGGACCTGCCACAGGCCTGGATTACATTTGATAGTCTACGTTAAAATACTAACCTACGTTGTGATTACAGGAATTCAAATAAAATGAGTTTTCATGTCCCATTCACTCAGTTTGGGGTGACTTGGGACAGTGATTTTTTCGTTTTACTTGCTTTTGTGGGAATTTTAAGCACATTGCAGAGATTAGAAGGTACAACAGTGAAGTTATAGTGTTATTGTATATATCTGTATGAAATCTCGATTACTGTCCCAAGTCACCCCATCTGGAGGTGACTTGGGACAGCACATGTATTCGCTTCTACATGGATGCACATTATGATCCAGATGCCACTAAATTAGCACGTTACTTCTTAGAGCCATTCGCATAGATATGAGTCATTATTTAATTTCAAGCATTAATGGTTATCATAAAATTCTAGAAAAACAGTCAAAACTGTCCCAAGTCACCCCCATCTTGCGGTATCTTAGAAATCAATACGCAAAACAGCTAGTTGGCAGTCTCTAAAGATACTCCTTAAAAGTTGTTTAAAATAAAATAACAAATAAGTAAACATTGTTCCCTCACATACTCGGAAGCGCATTGGGCTTTCTTGTATCAGCACTTCCTTTTATGTGGCCGAGTAGTATTTTCACTCATATTTGCCTAGTATTAAGCGAGAATGCAGAGTGCACCGATTTTAGAAGCATTACACCTGACCCGACCAAGGTCTCCCGGAGACAAAGCGAACACTCTAACGCGAGGTCACTGCGCTGGTCAAGATCTCTGGGCAGATCAAGAAACTTGTCCGAAAACGTAGGAGATTCGCTCCAATTCTACATCTAAGCTCTCCAATTCTACATCCAATTCTTCCTCAAAATCACAACTGAAAAAACATTAATGATAATAAACCACCTTTATTGGCATACATTTGAATGCAGTAGTCTACACGCAGTACAATATGAATCACAAAAATGACTGACCGAATGCATTAAGAAGAAATAAGTGAAACTATTAACAGAATGTAATAAAGGATCTCTTAATGGGTGATTATCGTTGCGCGCTATCTTCTCGAACAAGCGCCTACAAATTGCTTTTCCAACAGCGTTGAAATCATCCCGGTACGTGGAACAGTCTTGAATTAACTTCTTAGAGCGTTTTTGCATCTTCAAGAAATCATTTAAATGTATCTTGCAGAAACAGGGAAAGGGATATAACATTATTAGTCCAATCTCATCAGTAATGATCGGTCGATTATTTCATGGTATATTTGTTTTAATTTTTGATGATTTTCCATATTTTTCTGTACAGCTTTCATGCGTTCGATTTATTGTCTGACGACAATTATATACTTGTACAAATAAATCGAAACGCAGAAAAGCTGCACGGTGAAAAAATTCAAATCCTCATTTGGTTCAACTTTGTCCCACATGTTTTAGTTTTTGGCAGTGCGTGAATGTAGTGCTATTGATTATTGTCGTCGCTACTGCCGTGTGCGTGGCGAAGGAAAATACGCTGGTTGACGCTCAGTGAAAAGAGACAACATCTTTGTGCGCTACTAAAGTGATATGACTTTCGATCGCTTCGGCCAAGCTAGATGGATGTGAAAGTTGGACGCAGTACGCAAGACACTAAAGTTATGATTTCTAAGGGCAAGCCCACATGAAAAGCTTTTGAGCTGCGCTGTAAAAATGTTTGTATGTGTTTCAATCGGAGCGGCCACACTAGTAGCTCCAGCTGCGACCGCTTGTCACAGCTAGCTTCGAGCTGCGATAACTGCTCTCTCAATCATCACTGCTCAAAGCTCGACCGGTGGGATGATCTATTTTTAGAACTAACGTAGTAAACCAACAACTCTGACGAGTGACGAGCGGTAATCAAGCCGTAACTCTCACAGTTCAAAGCTTGACAAAGCTATACGTCGCTGTTAGATAGCTTTTAAGTTTTTAGTAGAGGTCAAGGTCGAGGTCGGCCCCGAAATAAGTTATGTAATATTGATTGACTTTGGTGCTGGGCACTTGCATGAATGGAAAACAGAAATATTTGTGTTTATCATGCTATTAATCACGTTGTGTCAACACACTGAAATCTGATTGTAATCTGTGATATAGTTTTAATTAGTTAATTACTACATCACAATGTGTTTTATGCAGATATTTGGAAACATTCTACGCATTTAAGACTCCCTAGTAAATAATTACTCATAAGAAAGGAAGTAGTGATTGTCCTGTATTTCTATGCTTCATTTATTAAAAGTTTGTAAATCTGAGGTTTGCGTTAATGAAGCCTGGCTGTAGCTATTGTTCAGCTGATCTTTCATACGTGTCTGTTGTCTGTCAGTGCATGTCAAGTCCCCGTCGAAGAAGGCAAAATATCGGACTTCAAAGAATAAGTCATTTCTGTGAAAGCCGGAGACACTCTTCTTTTCATCAACATCACTCAAACGATGGCCGAATTATCTAGTTTATTCGTTATATAATGTCAACTAATTCTTTCACAATGCACTTCATGATCATGCCGTGGCTGTTTAGAATCATCATGAATATCGTCCAAAACAATTTGAAACAATTCGAGGCTTCCTGGAAAAGTCTACCTACCTCAGAAGACCTTTCGACATATAGTCGAGCCGCCAACACGAGACTGAAAATGAGACTTTCACAGAACGATGCATCACCCGTTGACTGATGCGAAACTGCACAGTTGTCGATGTCTTCACGGTGCCTTTTCTTGTCAGATAGAAACAAAGAAAGCACATATAAATCCAATGGGAAGCAGACTAAGGAAAAATGACATTTGTCTGTGATTAAGTGAGAAGTAGTACAGTGCGTGTAGAACCATCTCTAGGTCATACAGTTAAGGTACCTTTGTTTAGGGTGTTAAGCACGTTTAGATTTATCAAGTCATTCTTTTTGTCGTCAAACGCAATATCTTGATTAAATTTTACTTGTCAAAGTACTGCCTTTGAATGCACTTTCGTATACCTGTAACCGATCGAAGGCATAAACACATGTAGGACAGAAAATGACCTGAAAATATTCCATGCTAAAAATTATGACGAATGACTTGGCTGGCGTTCCCCACTTGAGACTTTCTTTATAAGGAAAAAAATGTAGCCCCATCATTAAAAGTGGTTGCGTGGACTGAGTATTAAGAAGTTGACTTTCTTTCTTCAGGGGCCGTGAATCGAAATATTCCTGCTGCGGGTGTTTTCGTCGCAACTTTCATGGAGGGTACAACCACTTTTACGTGTAGATCCCTTCGCTTGTTGGTGGATTTTGATCGTCCTCATCCGATTCGAAGAGGAAGTTAAACAGAAGCGGCATTTCCAGCTCGCTTGTACATTCTTGGGTTAGCTATGCAAAGTTTCCATGACGGATTCTTATCAGCAGATGATTCAGCAGTCAGGCTTGTTTTGAAAGCAACCGGTCAATTTGGGATGCGGATTCAAATAATACTGCATCAATCAGAAATGTAACGTTAACGTAGCTTCTTTGCGTTCAGTCTTTTTATGTGATTTTCCTATTTTGCAACTCTCCAGTTTACCGCAAGAATAAATTGTTAAGTGTTGAAATAATAATATCGGCAATGACTACCAACTGTTCCTCAGGGTTTAAGCGAACGAGAAATATTGTCGACCGTTAAGTACTCGTAAGGTGTCCTCACATTCGGATCATCGTCTGCGAAAAATGTTCGAGGAACGAATTCCCACTCAAAGAAACCCCAGTGTCTTTCGTGCTCCACTGGCTAAGACTAAACGGCATTAGTCATCTTTCATTGCGATCGATATAACCTGTACCTTTTTCATTGTCTTTTACCTGCCATAAAGATGCACAACAATGGGGACTTGCATTGCACAGTGGCTCCACGTCTGAATGAGTTAACAAACAATACTGTTTTTTCTTTGTATTTGATTTTTATTCTTTCGTTTATTGACTTATTCAGACCTACACTGTTGTGGAATGTAACGGGGCTTTTATCCTATCTTCATGTACATGCGTCAGCGGTCGGTCACATGAACAACAGTTGGTTGATAACTTCTCACTACAAGTTGTTGTCATTCGATCCAGCTGCACCTGAACGAAGTATTGGCGTCGACAATGTGCTCAAGGACAACTTAATGAAATGACATTGTCATCAAAGAAAATCATTATTATTACAAAATTGCGTTGGCCCACCAGCTCTGATTCTGTTGTTCTCTGAGTTTCACACGTGTATGACATTTACTGAATTTCAATGCCTGGTGCTTGTTAGATGATTGTTTTTCTTTAATTTATTGGTTTCATAAGCAAAACTATAGTATTTAAGGATCTTAAGATCCTCTGAGTCAATCACATGTCATCAGTTCGATATCAATCACTGTACCCACCGAAGAACCACCTTCACACTGCCGTTGATGGATTCGAACCATCGCTACAGTGAAGGAATGAACTGATGATACAACTGTGTCATCAAAGTAATTCAACTATTTACGAAATGTTATGTAGTCTCTTGAATCCATCACGTCGTTTGGTTTATATAGTGTGCATGGAACATAACGATATTTTGGAAATTCGTCATCTTCTGAAATAGGCGATGAAATCTTTCAATTAATTTGCACATTTCATTGCTGCTGAATGGAACATATAAAAGTAATTTGATGCTATGATCACAATTCAATGAATCAGTGCGATACTTTTAGTTCTATTGCTTAGATATAGTTTTACTGAAGAGGTATTGTAAATTTCATTCTGCTTACTTGCCTGCCGTTTTTTTCAACCGTAATACGAATCTGTCAGTAATATCTCAGTGCATCTGCATATGGAGTTCATTTCTCCGCTCTCGGTGTTTCAGGGAGTTTGGCAGAATGCGATCACTGATTTAACTGACATGTTCTGTTGCTTGACAGGAAAATGATATCAAGAATGTCTCAAAATTGCCTTATGTTGAACCTGATGATTATTTTTGCAGATTTTCCAGACGTTTCACTTTTCGTCAATTATTAAGTAATATGACTTTTGTCACTCTGCCTAGATTATATGAACAAATCCTCGGAATGCAAGCAACTTGAATTGACAGCAAATTTTCTAGCGTAATAGTCAGCAGAGTATTCGAGTGGAATTTTTGGATATCTATTTACATGAAAGTAAACCGAAAATATGCGAATCTTTCACGAATAACTGATATCCCCAAAAATGATGCAATGCAGAGTTCCTTCATTCAACTTTCAAGATTTTTGCAAGCATTCCGGCAAATAGATGTTGACCACTAATTGTGAAGGGTTTAATTTATTAGCCTTGTTGGCCATTAATCGTCGCCTGGAATGGCATCCGGACTAAAAGTACTACATCCCTCTAGAAAAGTCTGACTATATCAGCCCCGTCCAAGTCCCCAGTTTGGAGGAGTAGTGACGTTTAAGATAAATTTATGTCAGCCAAGGAGAATGTCACAGATTTCGGTTCATTCAAATTCCACACATTGCATAGCTGCGTTCAAAAAGCACTCAACATGCTAGAATCCGATGTTATCTAATTTACAGTTGACATAAGGGAAGAACTGTGACGTGAAGAATCTTCTACTGCTCTGTGAGATGAACTTGATCTCCATAACTCGAAATTGAAATTGGATTTTACTTAACTTAGTCAATAGATTTTAAGCTCTTTGATGCTATACGAGCATGCATTCATTTTCTTGATAATTTGTACAAAGAATTATCGTCAAAATAATTATTACAAAAACCCGAGCGCCATCAGCGGCATCAAAGTAAGAAAAATACGTGTACATATGCTGGTTTTATCAGAAGCATTTCCATTATTTCAAGAACAGCTTTTGTACTCAGAGATTATTCAACATGATCAAAGTTTGTTATTTTTTATGTGATCTATACAGCACAATAACTTCTTCAGGCTGGCGGTTTTGTATGAAGACGCTACTTCATCAGGTATAAGACTATTCCCGAACACCACTTCAAATGTGGATATTTAGCTGATGTACCAATCACTCTTGTGTAAGGTATCTGTACTGTGCAGAAATTGCCCATTTCAATCTGGAAGCAAACGCATTTTCTTCAAAGTTTTCCAAACCATCACTAAAAACGATGATAAAGAACATGTGTGATTTGAGGGAATCACAGGTTTACATCGGATAAGTAGGAGAAGTCAAAAATTAAAAAACTTGGAAAATATCCCTTGATATCAGAGATACGCACTAACTGACGGCGTTACAATAAGAGTTACAGTTAAAATCTGTTAAAAATAGAAAGTAAAACAACAGCCAATTATTTGGCTTTTCTGTGCAGGCTGTAAAAAACAGTAAATTCTTTGTAGTTGCTTATTTCTTCATTAAGAATGTTCATATTCAAGATGTCTTTGTTATACTTCGACATCACCTGACGACGAACTTAGAAGGTCTGAAAGCTTGCGCTTTTTGTGCAAAACTTTCATTGAAAATATACTTGTCGAAGCATTGAAACGACATCTTGAACACTATTTTAAATGGTAACTTATACACTTATTTTTCTTTGTGTGCAGAAATGTGTAGGGGATTTTCCCATGTCTCAAAGTCACTCACATTTTGTCACAAATATGCGATTTTGTTTTAATCAACATCTCTGCTGTTTATGGAATATTATTTCTCTACTGTGTGTTGGAATATAACCACATTGAGATCCTTTTATTTGTGTCATTCGAAAAGCAAGAAAAATTACAATGATGACCACTTAGTTTGTAAGTCTTAAGCAGTTATTAAAGGTTGACGCTGAAAATTATGGACAATTTCGGACATGGACAACAAGGGAAATTCCATGAAGACAACTCATATTCTTCGAATTGATGGGGAAAGTTTGATATCACTTCCGCGGTCGATTTGACATTTTACAATATAAGGAGTGACAATGTAATGTTGATTACGACTTTAAATATTTAAGTAAAATGTTTCTGAGATGCATCATCTACCACGCCCATTTTGTAGTCTTCTATCTGAATACCGTATTTTTCCGTATATAATACGCATTTTCCCCTCAAATTTTGGTCGATAGTTTGGGGTGCGTATTATACACGGTCACAAGGAAAACTGTAGTTTTCCAAGGAACTTTTTTTCATCTCTACAAGTATACTAAATGCTAAAAAAGCAATATTGTAATTCCTAGCCCTCTGACTGGCACTGTATACGTTAAAACAATCATCATATTGGATACCGGCCCTGTGTAACGAGCGAGAACAGCTTTGTACTGTGTTTACATGTATATATTTGTAGAAAGAATGAAAACAAATCAAACAAAATGCAAACTGCAGAATATAACAAAAACAGTCAAACAAAGGAGAACTTCCTACCGGTATACGTCACTGTAAATGTCTAATCACTTGAAGAGTCAGATGATAGAATAATTTCTTCTTCGTTGTACATCGTCGCATCTGTCTCAATGTCAATCACATCAATTTCTTCTGGAGAATCAGCTTCGTCTTCCCAAAGCAGATTGTCTTCAGAGCCGTCCATCATATTCGTGAGACAGCACTTTTTGAAGCCTCGTCGAATTACACTGGGATCCAACTCGTCCCAAGCGACTTTGATCCAGTGAACAATCGTGATCAGCTCAGGTTTTCTGTTACGACCAGATGGGGCGAAGGCATGGGCGTCAGAATGCATCCATTCGCTCCACAATGATCTCATTTTCTGTTTGAATGGACGATTGAAGCTTACATCCATCACCTGCAGTTGACCAGTCATACCACCTGGAATGATAACTAGGACAGTGTCACTTTTCTGGAGGAGCGCTTTGATTTCTGGCATTCGATGACAACGGAAAGCGTCAAGGACAAGCATGCGTCGTTGAGTAGAGCGATTTTTGCATCAAACTTCATTCAGCCAGTCTTTGGTGAGATTCTGATCCATCCAGCCCTTCTCTTGAGCACGAACTATCACACCTGCCGGCCAGTCGGTGTACTTGGGCAAGGTTTTCCTCTTGAAAATTATGTAGGGCGGCATCTTCCAGCCGTCGCCGTAGGCCCCCAGCATAACGGTGAAAGGTTCTTTTCGTTGCCCGTTGTCTTGAGGACAATTGACTTCCTCCCTTTAAAGTCCAGCGTGTGGTTGAAAGGAATGTTGAATGTCAATGGAGTTTGGTCAACGTTTGCAATCATATCGTCGACATATTGATGAGTTTTGCGAAGTTGAATGATGTAGCGTTGATACTCGACTAATTTTTTCTCAAAATCGTCAGGCAAACGCTGAGCAATCGATGTTCGACGACGAATGGAGATGTCATGACGATTCACGAAGTTGAAACATCGTAGTGTTCGTCGTCTTTCAGCAATTATGAGAAGAGAAGTTTTTCGACGATGACTTTATTCTAAAAATTCATAAATAAATTTGACCGATATTTCAGACAGCACCGCTGTCCATCGTCAGATGCAACAGGATGCAACGCTGGATGCAATGCGCGATAAACAGCCTCTATAAACAACGCGAGATAATGGAGAGGGGAACCACGACACCCTTGACGGAAGCGGACTAAGATCCTCAAGAATTACGCCTACCAACTAAGGCAGACGAAGAGAAGAAAGTTAACGAACATCCTGGGTGAGGTAACAAACGAAGACCAAGTGGAGAAACTCGACGCTTTCACGAGCTTAACGGAAGTTATCTTCACGGCTGAAGAACAAACGCTGCTCTCCAAAGGACCCGCATACGTTCCCCAACCTTCGAAACCCAGTGAAAACCGAATTTTCCACTACAAAGCGGAATTACAAGCTTGTTACGAGAGAATGCGATGGCGAAATCCGCGGCTCGCTGACTCTGCACAATTTACAGAGTTCCTCAGCGCTACTGACCGCATCACGTCAAGTACAATCTCAACAATGCCCAAAAGTTCAAAGGAGCAGCAAACAATTAAAGGTATCAAAGAGAAGGATGTGGCGATTATGCAATCCGACAAGACAAAAAAATTGGTGTCCATAAACCGGGAAGACTACTCCACTTTAGTGCGAAATTCCCTCAATGCTGATGACCAAGCTTCAAGGACAATTCTCCCGACGTCACGACAAATCAAGTACAATGGTAATTTAACGAAGATAGCCGCTCAATATCCGACCAGCAGAACGAAGGCCTTAATCGAACGGTGCAAATCTTCGGAGCCGCTTCCAAGTACACCCCACGCCTTGCCCAAAGATCACAAGGCTGGACCACTCAAAGGAAGACCAATCATCGCAAGTGAAAGCTCTATCGTCAGGCCCCTGGCACAGCTTCTATCCAAAAACTTGCAGCCAATGATCAAGAAGTACGTTCAGAACCATCTGTCCTCAACAATGGACTTCATCAACGCTATCAAAGAATTGGAAATTCCAAAACAATGTCATTTTAGGTCATTAGATGTCTCCAATCTCTACGGGAGCATACCATTAGAAGACGGTGAGGCAACTCCTGGACTGATATCAGTGGCGACAAACTTTCAAGCCGTAAATAGACAGGACTCTATATTCCCTGATTTGGAACCAGAGCACTTCGAAGAACTCCTCCGGCTTTGTCTCTACGAAGATCGATACTTGTTGAGCGGTGAATTCAGACAGCAAAAGACAGGCATAGCCATGGGGAACTGTGCCGCTCCACCACTGGCGACGATCTTCATGGACCAATTGGAGAGGAAGATACTGAGACGTTTCCCGAGCATTATCTTCTGGAGACGGTATCTAGAAGATGTCTTCTTCATAGGAACGTCAGTATTGGACGTAACAGAACTACTCAGTTACGCAAATGTAGTGGATCCCAACATCACATTCACCTACGAAGCACCAGAAGAAAATGAATTACCGTTTCTCGATACCAAGGTGCGAATAGAAAATGGTCAAGTTACCTACAAGAAATACGTAAAGCCATCCCACAGTGGAGCATGTCTACCGCATGGAGCTACCGTACCCGCAAGCAGAAAGCGCAACCTCGTCACAGCAGAGACTCATCGCACCCTCAGAAATACCAGTCCCATGAATGCCGATGAAACACCATCAGAGATGAAAGACGCGTTCAGGAGAAACGGCTATCCTGAGAACTTCATTGACAACAACATCCTATCAGTCAAAAATAGAAACGCAAGCGAAACAAAGAGAAGCCCACCGACTACCTACCTAAAAATTCCCTACTTTCACGAGAGGCAGAGAAGACAAATGAGCAAAATACTCAGAGAGACTGATTTACACGACGACATCCGCATTATCTACACTACCGAGTCTCCCCTGTCAAGAAGTTTGAGACCAAAGAAGGAAGTGCAAAATTGCCCCAAACAATGCCTAGCCTGCGAGACATCTATTTCAAAAGGAATGTGCTTTACTAAGCATATTGTGTACAAAATCATGTGTTCCCACCCAACTTGTAAAGCAGTGTACATCGGACAGAGTGAGAGAACTGCCCACTCTCGAATATTAGAACATTTGAATTCCCCCTCATCGCATGTCCACCAGCATCTTCAGCAGCATGGCACAAACAACGGCCACACAATCAAATGGATGATCCTAGGGAAAGAAAAGTGCAATCGTACGCGCCTAGCATTAGAGGCATTTCATATCGCCAGAGAAAACAACCTGATGAATGGCTGCATGGGAAACCGCACGCTAAGATTTTTGTCAACAGACCGACCCACCTGTGACAATAGACAGGAACAATTATCGCCCCTCGCCGCGTTTGCTGACCGCTCATCACAGGATGCGGGGGAAAATATCCGACGGTGATGTAACTTGACACCCTGCCGGATTGATGGCATCAGAGAATCTTCCTAACTGTGAAGTGACAATCTTTCTTATAAAAGCTCTTGTAATTCATGCCTTCATCAAATGTGAGAGTCTGACGAAGCTTAAATCGAAAATTTACTCAACAGAGTATTTATAATTTTTTCCCCGCAAGGCTATTAGCACAGATCAACTCCATTACTTGCTGGGTTACCTTTGACAAGACCAGTCGAAACATGTTAGGTTGATTTTATTATTTCTTTGATTTTCGATTCATTACATATGTAACAGGGTTGCTTATTTGTTTATATGTAGTAAATTTATGACTAGTAGATAACGTAAATATTTTAATTATAGGTGTTGGCATAGAAATAGATTGTTAATCTGAAATTTACTAGAATGGATATTGGTCGCGGCACATGCGGGGGAACTAAGTTGGGGCATGAACCACCAATGAAAAGCTTAGAATTGCACATGTGACTGATTCTAACCCAATGATTCAGCCGTTGACAAGTGTATCTAAGTGAAAATGCGTGCGGTTTTTGTGCCACTATTGTGTATTGCATGAAACTTTACTTCTATTCTAGAGGTTTAATTGTTTATCAATTTCTATGGGTGTTGGTATCTTTACTATTGATGTGAAGAACTAAATTGTATATAGGTATTGCTCACAAATCCGGGAGCATTGGCGCAATTTTTTGGTGAAGGGTTGCAAAGTTATATCACATTCAAGTGATAATTGAGCATTTCACGGACATGTATATATTGTACATAATTGTAAGGTGTTGGTGGCTTCCGATTTATAGGGTTTTGGGTGGTTTCTGGGTAAAAGTATAGGGTAAACATGAATTAAGTATTCCTGGTGTTAGAATGTACCATTTTATTATAAATGCAATGAGTAAAGCTCACGGCGGCTAGCGTGCGCGGTCAACCAAAACGTTGCTCTCTTAAAATTATACGGCTGATTGTAAGTCACTGCTCTCAACTGAACTAAGAAGTTTTAGGCAAGTGGCGTAGGTTTATGACATAGGTTTATGATATCTCCTTTGCGGCTAATAAATTATTCGTAAGCAGCATTATAACTTTGCCGTTGCATCTGCGGGTTACAATATATTTAAGAAGTTAGCAAGACATAATTTCAGCTGAATTAGGAGGTTGGGGTTTTATGATACTTCTATTTCAGCTTATTAACTGCTACCCATAACCGTTGTAACGTACCTGGGTAATACCCACAGATTCATTCGAGTTAGGGTATTACCTATAATACCTGGTAACTGGTAGAGCAGGGTTAATAACTAACCAGGCGCATCTTCGAGTGACGTTCGCGTAGCTGCTCCGGTGCTCGTCCACATCATAAAGTAATCGACGTGGTGAACTTGGAGTAGCCGGATCGTGATACGGAGACTGGTAGGTTTCTTACTGTAGTAATCAATTGGGTTAAGGGTCTCTCATAGCCTGGTCTGTTACAATATGACTTCGAAAGTACCCTGTACGCTTTTTCTCTACAAACGTTGTCTATTGTCATCACCAAGGTGAAAATAATCAAAATGAGTTAAGACAATACTGATTCATTGCAAACAAACAAAATTAAACCAAAAATCCGGGCGTAGCCAACTTTGAAACGTGAGGACTTTTTTCCTCCACGGAATTATCTTGGACTTTCATCTTTCATCATAGAAAAATTCACAGATATTTCCGGGATAGTAAACGTAGGCGTGAAATTGTGACTTTACAGACCGGATCATGTCTATGATATGCACATAGGATATGCACATTGAAAGCAATAGCTCTGATGACAACAGCGTCTAAATCATGACAATTTGCAAATTTAGAGTTGCCTGTGCTTTGTCGGAGTACTTTGCGGATAACCCTGTCATAGAGTAAGAAACATGATTGTTATCATAGACATCAGACATCAACAACCTTAAATCTTAGTGGTCTATTTTTGTATCTTTAGATGAGATGGTGCTCAATGTGTCTTCTTTATCCAGAGGCATGCAGTGTATGGCCACAAGCATGCAATGTCTGAGTGCATACTCCATGGCCGGATGTTTCGGCAAATTTTATTCAACATCGTCACTATACCCGACGATCTTCAGTTAACCGGCAACCCAAATTTATTCCTATGTGTTCTATCAAAAGAGCACAGATATTGCATGCCAGAATTTTTGCGTGCCAACCACTTCATGAATGTCAAAACTGGCCAGAGGAACAGACTATTACCAGTTTCAGATGAGACAATTTTGTTTAAATCAATACAGAGGCGGCAAGCAACAAGGTTCATGGAATAAAGTGATCACAAGTCATGCATTTTCAAATCCGCTGCTAATTGTTCGCTTGGCATCTGGTGCAACATTTTCCCAGTCGTTTTACTTGTTTCATTCCACCTTTGTATTTATAAAAAGTGTATTCCACCTTTGTAACGGGCCGAGCTAGTAGATGTAAATTAGTTGGATAGGTATGATGCGCGTACTGTAAGTGCTACGTTATAAACCTACCGATTGCTGCCAGTGGTGTCCTTTGAATCCTCAGCAGTCTTCAATCCTCTAGCTCTTGTCGTAGAAGCAGCAGGAGCAGTAGCAGTTCACTATTAAGATTATTTATTATTATTCTGAGAACAATACCCAAACCAGAAGGCCTATAGGTATTATTCACGGCACTAATTTTAACCAACCCAAGGGGATATAGGTAGGACAATATCAAATTACCAGACCAACCGTATCAAAGGCTATAAGCTAGTTATGATTAACACGTGAATGACTTTAAGTCTAACCCAACTCCGAAGAGCTATAGGTCTATTATTATTATTATTATCTGTAACAGCGTAAACCCAACTCGGAGAGCTTTAGGTTTCTTATTATTAGTACTGCTCGTATGTACGTGAAATAGCAAACCCAACTCGTGAAGCTATAAGTTTACTCAGCCACTACACTTACTATACAATTTATTTAGTAAACAAATGTGTCACTATTCTCTATACATAAACATATAACACAATCACACCGGACAAGTCACATACCACTTTGCCGTATACTTTGTTACTGATTGTTTCGTTCTAGTCGTGAACAGAGTTCACCAAATTTATTAAATCGACTTATAAAGCATATTTAAACGACAGCGTCGTTCATTTTGTTATTGGCAATCATTTGGATATTGCATGCCTTCTATTATTCGGCACCTATGTATATCATGACTATATATAATTCGTTGTTTTCCGGTACCATCAATAAGCATAAATAATACATTTAAATGTACACATTTTCATGCCATATAAAAACGAAACTAACATTTGTAGTTTCATTGAAGTGTCACGTAATCAATATTATCATAGTAAAACAATACTACTACACTACCCCCCCTACTGAAAAAAAAATCGTCCCGATTATATATATAATTTAAATTATATAATTCATATAAAATATAATTCTTATATAATTCATAGGCGGAAGACACGCTTGAAGTTGTCGTGAACAATATTAGGTAAGTTTTCTTCCGTCAGGTCGCGGCATTTAGCTACACGGGAGATAACATAATCTGTTCGGGTCGGATATCTGGCAAGATGAGGCGCATCCGTCTCTACCAGTAGGCGTTCGATCGGGATGGCTCGTATTGCCTGAATCCTGGGATCGTCCCTCCAACTCAGATCGTTGCGGACGAGGATGGGCGCAACGCTAAAAAACATGTTTCGGAAAAGATCTGCAAAAGAACGTATTATCTCCCGAGGGACGTAGGTACATTGCAGAACCAGTCGATTGGCCGGATTTATGTGGTTGAGCAAAATCTCTGCCAGGGTTTCGTGGGCCTCTGTATCTCCCCACTCCTTCTCTCTACAGTGTAGGATCAATGGGAGGGAAAGTTCAGCGGCCAACAAAGCCTGGTCACAGAATGCTCGACACTGGCAGTCCCAATCAATGATCCATTTCATGTCGCGTCCAGTCTCACCGATGGCCCCTATGTTGGTGTTGTGACGCACATGGCGGCGAAGTTGTGCTTCCACCGAAGGAGACCAAATATCCGCATGACGGGGGTGCAGACCCATAGCTAATATTATTTTGAGATGGGGAAAATCTCCTTGGAGGTCGCTGTGTCCCCAGCTGTCGACGTTGTCCCGAATGTCCACTACTGCGCTCATCTCTGCGATATCAGCCTCCATCTCATTGATATGGCCAGCATGGCCCGCGCGAACGCAAGCGTCGTAGAGGTGGATGTGGGCATCACCTCGCCAAACGGATGGAGGGGCTGGAACTGGATTTCATCATCTCCGTCTGCACCCTCTGGTGCGGGGCGTTCGATTTCGCCCTCGGGACCCTCGCGTAGGTCTTCAGCGGGCGCCGAAGATGCACCCTGTGTGGCTATAGGCGGACTGGCGAAATTATCAAGGCTGGATGTCGAGTCATGAGGGTTGTCGGTCATGGAGGCTGTAGGAGCCGAAGGGTTCCCAACTACCACTGCCCGACCACCACCAATTACCTCGAAATCGATGACTCCTCGAGTGTCCTCGGACGTAACTAGCAGAACGTCTGCCTCTTGTACATTTTGGTGAGTCTCCTTCAGCGTCTGTTGTTGATTACGCATTTTACGTTGATGACGCTGCTGTTTATCGCTGACGTTCTCGCGATTCAGGTTAATGTGTGACTCATGCAGTCGAATAAGTTGGCGAGACGGAACTCTCCAAAGGTCTGCCAAATGAATAATACGGCCATGCACGAAAGTTTGGGCATCTCTGGAAGTGGCCAGAAGCGTAGCTTCAATGACGGCCCGGCTTAAACATCGGTCTTTGGTCTTCCTATTCCAACCTGGAGGACAGCCCCGAACCAATCCCTCACCCAATAAATATTTCTGCAGTTCTAATTTAACTGACTTTGCTTCTGCTTGTGGTATGCAGGATCCACCAGTTGCCATTTTCTGGAAAGACAGTGAATATCGGCCTGATGCTCTACGATAACAGGTTCTATTTCTACCTCGGACATGTCAGAGTCGGATACGTCTGACGTAGCTACGGTACTGTGAATTTCAATCATTGGGCTAGTGGACTCTGTTGTGTCACTGTCACAATCTTCTGCAATCATAGGGAAGGTGAAGTCGGTTGTATCAGTCCCCGCTAGATCATCTACGCTGATGTTGGATTCATCCCGCTCGTCTTCGATGTAGTCTTCAGCATCGTTCCTAACGCAAGGGAATTTTTTTAGGCGATCAGCGTGTGAGACAAACGACTTCCTCCCGCGCTTGGTGTCGCGAATGAGATATGTGTTGTCAGAAAATCTCTGCTCTATGACCCAAGGTCCGTCCCAAGGGCGATAAAATTTACGTTGTTCCCCTTCAGGAGCAATGGTGTGGTAGTACATCACGAGATCCCCTACTTGATAGGTGACATCTCTCACCCCCGCGCGTCATATCCTCGTTTCTGACGAGTCTGCTGAGTGCGAGATATGGTTTTAACGATATCCCATGTCTTAATCAGTTTTTCCTGGATTTCATAAATATGTTCCGACGTTTCTCGTTCTTGCACAGTTTCCAAATCCAGCTCAAAATCAACCGGAAGTCGCATTTCGCGACCGTATGTGACGGCGGCTGGAGAGAAACCTGTTGTACTGTGGGTGCTGGAGCGGTATGCCCAGAGGCAGTATGATAGTTTGATCCCAGTTATCACGATCGCACTTCTCATGAGCGATGACTATCTGCTTCAAGGTGCGATTGAAGCGCTCGACGCCGCCATTACCCTGCGGCCGATAAGATGTCGTACGCGATTTCATGATGCCAAGCAAATTACAGAGCTCCCTGAACACCTTGGATTCGAACTCAGCACCTTTGTCGGAGTGAATCCTATCTGGGACCCCATGGCGACAGACCCATTCCCTTAATACGGCCCCGGCCACAGTAGATGTCTCTTTATTGGGTAGTGGAGTGGCCTCAGCCCACTTGGAAAAGAGATCAACCATTGTGAGAATATAGCGGTTACCTCGCTTGGTTTTACGCAAAGGTCCCACCAGATCGACCTCGATGCATTCCATCGGCTTGCCGGTGATAATGGAAGTCATCGGAGTTCGTATTTTTGGTATAGGACCTTTGAACGTGACACATACTCCGCAACCATTTAAATATTTGGTGGTGTCCTCTCTCATACATGGCCACCAGAAACGAGCTCTCAGTTTCTGATACGTCTTATCCCGACCTAAATGGGATGACCCGACGCCTGCATGACATTGTCGAATGAACGACATTCTTTCTGTAGCAGGTGGAATAAATTTCTTGACATCTCCCATTATTTGGAACAGTAGCCCATCTTCTACAGTCACAGTCTCCCAGAATTTAACAATACGTTTGATTTCTTCTGAACAAGTCTGCAATCGTGTGGAAGTGGGTTTGTCCGAATGATGTCTGTGGGTCTTCCAAGACAGGACCTGAGCCAAATCGGGATCCTGAAGCGTTTCTCGTTTCATGTCATCGACTCTGGCACCAGGAGACCATAAATTGAAGATAACTACGGAGTCATCTTCTAGGCGATCCGACGACTGTACCGGCGTATCGTGAACAGTACTGGGCAACCTGGAAAGAGCATCAGCATTGCTATGTGCTGACCCGGGACGGTAGACGCACTCAAATTCAAATTCTTCGAGGATTTGGAGCCATCGGGCTAGCATTCCGCGCGGTTCTTTGAAACTTCGCAACCATTCTAAGGACTTGTGGTCCACTCTGGCAAGGAATTTTTTTCCTGTAAGATATGGACGAAAGTGTTCCATAAAGAAAACAAGGGCAAACAATTCCCTTTTTGTTGGTGCGTAATTGGACTGGGCTGTGTTCAGTGACTTACTGGCATACGCAATTACCTTCTCAGAACCGCCCGGTTGTATTTGGGAGAGAACAGCTCCGATGGCATATCCAGATGCATCTGTGTCGAGGATGAAACACCCAGATTCTGCCCGAAAGTCTGGCATGGTTAGTATCGGTGCTGAAGTGAGACAGTTCTTGAGAGTAGTGAAAGCGATGCGATTTGATAGTTTTCTGTCCAAGTGAAGGAATGATCCTTCCGAATCAAATCATGTAGAGGCTTGGCGATCCGTGCAAAGTCTCTGACAAATCGTCGGTAATAAGATGCGAGTCCTAAGAATTCCTTCACCTGTTTGGCCGTTGTGGGTGTAGGCCATTTTTTTTACTTTGTCTTCTCTGGATCGGTATGGATGCCATCTGGCGTCACCATATCTCCGAGATATCGAACAGACTGCAAGGCCCATTGACATTTCTTAGTGTTAAGTTGTAGATGTGCATCCCTCAACCTTGATAAAACCAATTCTGTGTCCTGCAGATGGTCAGTCCAACTTCGACTGAAGATGATTATATCATCTAAGTACACCAAACAATTGACACCCACGAGGCCCCGCAATTTATCATCCATCATTCGTTGGAATGTGGCAGGGGCCGAAGCAAGTCCAAATGGCATCACATTGAACTCGTATAGGCCCAAAGGGCATATGAAAGCAGATTTTTGTTTATCAGAATGTTGTAGCGGAATCTGCCAGTAATCGGATTTGAGGTCTAGCACCGAGAAGTGCGAAGCGCCGTGCATGGCGTCCAAAGCGTCGGATACAGTTGGCAGGGGGTAAGCGTCAAACTGGCATGCTTGGTTCAACTTGCGGTAATCAACGCAAAAACGAAGGCTACCGTCCCGCTTCTGAACTAATACAATCGGACTAGCCCATGGACTATTGCTGTACGATATAATGCCTTGATCAAGCATTTCCTGAATCTGCTTCGTAACTTCTGCTTTCAAGTGTGGTGGGACTCGCCTGCAAGCCTGACGAATAGGTGCGTGGGCACTCGTATTTATACGATGTTCTACCCCGGAAGTTCGACCCAATGGCCGGTGGTCAGACATGAAAACATCGTCATATTGGTTTAATAATGTTTGCAATTGTGAACTTTGGAAAGCTGTGAGGGTTGTGTCTTGCGGATTTATCTGATTTGTATCGGGACCTTTATGCATTACTTGACATATTCTGTTGGAGGATTCCTCCAAGTTTTCGCCCTCATCCTGGACAAATGAGATATTGTCGACCTCATAGCTAACTACAAAAGGTTCAAATTTGCTGATAACTTCATTTTTGATGATGACCGAATCATCATTGTTATTGACAATAGGAATTATCATATTTTTATTACTCACAGTGATGATAGAGGGCAAAAAGGTCAGCCCCAAACGAACAGTTTCTGAGCTGTCAGCAACAATGCCAGATATAGGTGCCCCCAAGGTCCCTTTAAATCGAAGGCGAGCCCGAACTAACTTCACTGATTTGGGAGGAATTTCTATTTTGTCATTAACCCCTATTTTCATAACGGTGTTACGACCCGTTAATATTGGCAATATAACCCCAGGTCTTTTCAGCCACACCTGACTACAGTCTAGATCAATGACTGACCGTTCCTAAAATCAAATCAATAGACAAATCACTGGAGACTACTAATGATCGAGTAGGACAATATTTACCAAACTCTATTTTGGTATCAGCTATACCGACAATTTGTAGTTCTTCGTCTTTAGGCCCTCGAACATCTAGTTGACTGTTTGCGGGCAAGGGTTCATAAGTGGAGACAATTCTATTACTACATACCGAACAATCAGCTCCGGTATCTATCAGTGCTATGACTTCTCGTCCCTCTACCATAACAGAAACATTTGCCCTAATGCGGTCCCTTTTAGTAGTAACAGCGACAGAACGGGACGCATCTACCGCTTTTGAGCGTTTCCCGCTGTGCAGAATCGAGCGATGTGTCCTTTGCCTGAACATTTAAAGCACACTATTTCTTGATTTCGTTCCAGATCTAACGAATTCGATGCTGCTGGTGATGATGTTATAGGGTGTGGTGAAGCAGAAATTGTAGGCACGTCAACATGGGGTTGTGCTGTAGTTGGAAGGTCGCTCGTCCTGTGTACAGCCGAGGTTGGTGCAGAATAACCTAATTGTCTACCCTGCGGAGGTGTGTAAACATTTTGTGGAATAAGCGGCAATTGTCTTATCTGGCGATTATGTGAAGCAGAGCGCCAAGGTACAGAGACATTGTTTGGCCATATTTGATGCTGTGGTGACGACTGAGCGCCTCGAGAACCATATTGATACACTCGTTGTCGAAAATTTCGACGCTGTACTGGAGTCGTTGCCGACGTAATGGATCGGAACGGTGAAGTACAGGAGGCAGCAATGTGGCCGAAGTTATTGCACTTATAGCAACGTATGGAAGAATTGAAAGCAGAAATAGTAGAAGTCCGTGTCTGCGGAACATTTGCATCTACCCTTTCAAATCGAGTGACGACATCCAAGTAGTCGTTCAATGAATTTGGTGGAAACCTGCACATTGACAATTTAACATCCCTACTTGTATCTCGTGACATTAGCGTATTCAAAACTCGACGCTCCAAGTTATCGGTACGCAAATCTGGGAATGCCTGTCTGCCAATGCGCAGAAGTACATCAGCGTAATCGCGGATTGTCTCATCTTTCGTCCGCATACGCGACTCGTACGCCGCTTCTACCTCTACGGTTGTTGCAAACGGGCAATACCTACATCGCAATTCGTGGATCACTTCTGCGTAAGTGTGGGTATCTGCTCGATCCACAACAATTTCATTAGGCCTACCAACGGTTTTGATCAATGACAAACGCTATTTACGTGAATCTGAAAAGTTATCGGCGAGCAACTCGAAGACCTTGAGCCAACGATCAAAGGCTAATTTCCCATCAAATTTTTGCAAAGCATTTAAATCATCCGGGATTTTATTTGTATTTGATGGCTTATCCTGTAATAAAGAGGTGCATTTGTGTTCAATGGTATCGATTTTTGTCTGGAGCTTAGCCAGATCGTGGACTATGTCAGAAGTTAAGTTCATGTTTGCAATACCTTTCCCTTCTGCTTCTCGTCTAGTGAAAAAATCAAGGTCATCAGCGCTCAAAACAGGTTCACCATCCGTTTTGACACGTGATTCCTGCTGATTCCTACCTCGGAATGGTGTTGTGGCTGAAAACCCCGTCGAACCAAAGCCATAGTGCGACATAATGGAATACTGATCGGTTCTATACCGCTGCCACCAAGTGTAACGGGCCGAGCTAGTAGATGTAAATTAGTTGGATAGGTATGATGCGCGTACTGTAAGTGCTACGTTATAAACCTACCGATTGCTGCCAGTGGTGTCCTTTGAATCCTCAGCAGTCTTCAATCCTTTAGCTCTTGTCGTAGAAGCAGCAGGAGCAGCAGCAGTTCACTATTAAGATTATTTATTATTATTCTGAGAACAATACCCAAACCAGAAGGCCTATAGGTATTATTCACGGCACTAATTTTAACCAACCCAAGGGGATATAGGTAGGACAATATCAAATTACCAGACCAACCGTATCAAAGGCTATAAGCTAGTTATGATTAACACGTGAATGACTTTAAGTCTAACCCAACTCCGAAGAGCTATAGGTCTATTATTATTATTATTATTATCTGTAACAGCGTAAACCCAACTCGGAGAGCTTTAGGTTTCTTATTATTAGTACTACTCGTATGTACGTGAAATAGCAAACCCAACTCGTGAAGCTATAAGTTTACTCAGCCACTACACTTACTATACAATTTATTTAGTAAACAAATGTGTCACTATTCTCTATACATAAACATATAACACAATCACACCGGACAAGTCACATACCACTTTGCCGTATACTTTGTTACTGATTGTTTCGTTATAGTCGTGAACAGAGTTCACCAAATTTATTAAATCGACTTATAAAGCATATTTAAACGACAGCGTCGTTCATTTTGTTATTGGCAATCATTTGGATATTGCATGCCTTCTACTATTCGGCACCTATATATATCATGACTATATATAATTCGTTGTTTCCCAGTACCATCAATAAGCATAAATAATACATTTAAATGTACACATTTTCATGCCATTTAAAAACGAAACCAACATTTGTAGTTTCATTGAAGTGTCACGTAATCAATATTATCATAAAACAATACTAATAAAACAATCAGTAAAACAATACT
>CAJQUW010015403.1:0-15356 GCA_907163375.1 Prostheceraeus crozeri
GAGAGAGGAGGGTAGTTTCAGAGGGATTAGGAGGCGATAGAGGGGAGGTGGGGGTAAGCTAGGAGAGGGAGGGTGTAAGAGGGGAGATTTAAAAGATTCAAGTAAGCAGTCAGGTCAGGATAGTCCCAGAGAGACGAGTGGTAGAGGGGATGTCAAGGTGGGAGGAGAAGCAGAGAGGTGCGGAGGTCAGAGAGAGTAAGAGGCAGAGGAGGGTGGACGGAAGAGGTCGAAGGTAGTTGTATGAAAGGCGATGTAACCCAGAGGTTCGGTAGAGAGTAAGGGATATCCGGTCCTAAAGTACGCGGTGACAAGTCGAAGGTAGCCATTTCGTACCCCGCCGTATAGCCTTGGCCGCGGGTTATTCTTCAGAGCGAAGGGGGTCGGATCCGTTCTATATCTTGCGTGCGACCGGCTTACCGTGGGACCTCACCCACCTGGCTCACCGCGCCGGCCGCTCGCTAACCTCCGCTCTGCTAGACATGTCTTCCTTGTTGCTCGCGCGTACCCTAACTTCCTTTTGTCGCTTCGCTTTTTTCCTGACATCCCTAAGTTGTGTCCCGACCTCCGACTTCGCCTCCTGAACCTCCCGCGTTAACTAATCCACGTCCCCCCCTTTTGCTTCTGCCTATTGCCTCATTCTTCGACTTACCCCCTATGAAATATCCCTATCGCTACCGCACCCTCTTTCCCGACCGTGACCGTCCGGTACCCTAAACGACACCCGCGCCTCTCTCCTGCTTAACGACTCTTTCCCCTCGTCCCGAACTCTCCTCTCGTCTCGACCGCTGCTTTTATGCGTGGACTTTTCTGTTACCCTGCCGCTTGACCCTCAGGACACGGGCTGTCTCTAACTACCTTACTTGCTGCGGCTCCGGCCTGTACGTTCGGACGCTATATGGCGAACTACCTCTAGCTCTAGCCTTCCTCTACCTGCGGGCCTTTCCGAATCTCGCGGAACGCGTTGAATCCCCTAACCCTGTCCGCAGAACGTTGGAACACTTGGGCTCCTCTGCTTTAGAGACCCGCTGACATGACTGAAGCCCTTGTTACCGCGCTGAGCCGCTTTCGACCAGCGGACCGAAGGACTGGGAACGGCGACGTGCGTTAACCACTTTGTCGCCACCGTTTCTCGCTAGGTCGTTACCGCGCGGCGCCATCGTTTCGCGTCCATACTCTTTCGAACCTTACACTCGTCTCTCTTGCAATGAATCGCCGTCTTTTATCTCCTCGCGCCTGTTTCTTTTCGTACCTTGTTCTTTTCTTGCGGAATTTTACCGCGTCTTGGCGGTTCGCCTAACTCGCGACTTCTATCTCGTACCCCGCGACTTGCGCTCCTATACTCACGCTCTGGGTGCCTCTAACCTTACAACTACCCTCGCTGTATACTTTACACTTGCGCCTAATAATCTCTTCTCTTACTCTCTCTTCTAACCCTAACTACCCTCTTACCTCGAAACCCTCGGACCGCACCTTGCCGAAACCCGCTTCAGGGTTTCTAAATCTACCTTGACCCCGCTAGCTGTACTACCTCTGTCCTCCTACTCCGCGCTACCTCCTACAAACGCTCGGTCGGCGAACCCCGCTCGACCGTCGGAACATCTCCTCGCTTACCCCTGTGACCCGCTACTTCTAACTGGCCATCCGCCCTTTCCGACCTCTCTAGCTACCCTCCTCTTGTCACTCTCGTTTCTGACATGCTGCACGTTCGGAACGTGCGGCGGCCTTACCGAGTGGCGGCTGACGACGGAACCTCTTGCGGCGGCGCCTTAACGGACCCGTCCTTGCGCGCGGTCGCGCCTCGACCGCTGTGCAAAACACGCGGGCTCGTTCGCTCCGTGTCGCTTGTGTGGCCTCTCGGCTACCACACTCGCTACCTACCTAACAACCGTAGCTGTAACCACTCGTTTCTCCGCGGTCGTGCTCGCGCGTACCGACGTGACCTACTACTTTCTAACGGGCCTCGCTGTTGACGGTATCTCCCCCCCCCAGTACTGTTTCCCATTTTCTCCACTCGCAACTATCTTTTTTCCCTTACCCCTTTAACAGCTTCTCGTGGACAACCCTCGATCCCTATAGATACGGTAACTTACGACACTCTGTTCTACCCTCCTATCTTATCTACCTTGGCTCCTCGTGACGCTAGCGAGCTCACTTAATCGGGCTTCCTCCGCGAACGCTCCTCTTACTCCAGCGACAGCGGCTACCGCTTAATGCCCTATATCTATCTGTACCCGACCGTACTACCGAACAACTCGCGCGCGCGGATACCGCTTGCTCTGCGCATTACCCTATCTAGCTCGCGCCGTCTACACAGCGTCGCGGTGACGCGACCCGCTACCAGCGTTCGCTCGTCGTGTATCGGAGGTACGGCGCTAAACTGTGGGTCTCGGCTGGCCGGCTATCACTACTTGTACGCTTCCGACCTTTTGGCCGGGTTCGGTGCGTGACTTCGTGTTGACGTTGTTCTCCCTCCGAGAACTACTCTGCTTCTCTCGTCCGCGTCGGCTTCCCGTGTTGTTTTTCATAATCTACCTACCGTCGCGCCGGATGCTCTTTGGATGTGGCCCCTACCCGCTACTGCTTTTCTACGAAAATCTACGGCTATTCACTCTAGCTCCGACCCATCGTCTGAGCTGTGTTCGATGCTCCGTGGACTCGCTGAACCGCGCTTATCTTTACGCGCGCTAACTCTACCGCTACCTCGATCACTTACCGCTTAACCTAGACTTACCCCGTACTTTACGCTGACCCACGCTTTCGTATTGCCTCCTCTGACCTCCTCGCCTGAACGCACTACTCGTCTACTGGTGTCTCGTCCGACTTGTGCTGACTACCTCCTTAACCGCGATGCTCTACTCTTTATCTATTTAACCAGTCTTACTGACTCGACCTCCTTCGAGAAAGCTGTACCTACTTTTTACCATCTCTGAACCTGCCTCATCGTCACACCGCCCGCGTACTTATTTCTACTTGTCGCGCTACCGGCATTCTGTGAACCTACTTCGCCTACCTCTGGTATTCTACAGCGAACCTCGCGTCTTTGGGATCCTTCTACTCCTAATCTAATGAGCGGCTCTAACCGCTGGACCTACGGGCTGACTATTATCGTTCTCCCGACGTGTATAACCCTTACTACCTTATACGCGAAACTTACTTTTACTCTTCTACCCCGATTCTTCTTTTTCTAGCTAGACATCTTACGTCGTCACACCTAAGTCGGAACAACCACTCCGCTTTACTCTAACTCTATCTTCCGCTGACCGTTCTACGGCGCTTCTTCTATCTCTCCTTCCTCTGTTCCGCTGCTACTTACGCTCGCGCCTCTCTTGCTTCTCTCGAACTACTCGTCTTCTCTCTTTTTCTGTTTCTCTCCTACTCTAAACTTCCCTCTTTCATCTCTAAACCCCTCTGTCTTACCCGCGACCCTGCCTATACCCGGTACTCTCTCGCAACCTCTTGCGCTACTTGAATCTTTCCTTCCCGCTTCTACTTATACACTTTGAACTTATCTCATCCTTCTCTACTGGAGACCCTCTATCCTTATCGTCTAAAACTTTTCTCCGCTTGCTGTCCTGACTCTCTTCTGCGTTTCTGCTCTCTTACCGACTGAACTTACGTACTACCTACTTCTCCTCGCTGCTGCTATCTATCTATAACCGGTACCTCTACTCTCCGCCTTTCGCCCGACTTTGCTGTTGCAACTTTCGATCTGTCTTTTATACTGTTTACCTCTCCTCGCTTTAACCCTCTGGCTATCTGAATCATGCGGCGCGACGCTAAGGCTGTTCGCTTCTCTTCGCTCGACTCGCATCCCTCTTCTGTTTTCTAACTCTTGCTAAAAAACCTACGCAGCCTGACATTCTTCGGAGAACTAAGGTGACACGACTTGTTCTCCGCTTTCTTTCTTGCTAGGTGAATTCTTCATAACCTACCTATCTGTAAAGCTCTTATCGTGTTTTTCTCTACCGCACCTACTTATCTCTCCTCCGTTCTCGTCGGTCTTGCTTGCGCCTTGAAGCTTCTTGCTCTAGTCCAGTCTAGCTAGTTCTCTACCCTTCGGACACCTACGTAACTGCCCTCTTTTCGCCGGGACGAGAACTCCGACCGCTCTCTCACTCGGCTCCCTCCTCTCGGACTACCCCGCGCTAACGTGATCGTCTGCGTTCGGCTCTGACTTCGTACCGAAACCGCCTCGCGCTGCCAGCTGAACACTGTGGACCGCTTGTTTCCGCTCTCTTTCGAGAACGCTCGTTACCCGTCTTTCACTCTCTCGTGGCCCTTTAATCGCTCATCTGCTTCTATCTCGTTACCGGCTTACTCTCTTCGGAGACAATCACCTCTTTAGTGTCGCCTTTCTCTAACCTTACGCTGTTACGGAGAGCTTACCGGCGTAGTGCTTACTGCTACCCGCTTACTTCCTCTACACTCCGTCTGGGCTCCGACTGTCTAGCGTACCCCTCTTTGAACGTACGTGACGACCTGACCTCTTTGCTCGATCTGTCGCGTCAGCGGCTTAGGCGACGGTTTGTGTTGTGGCCTATCTACGCCGTACGTCCCGACCGCTGCTCTCTGCGGAACCTGTACACTCACTGGAATACTACTCTATGTTTCTCGTATGTTTCTTTCTAACGATGTGATCTGCCTTCTAACGCCTTCGCCTATGCCTTCGATGCTTTAAACCGCCGTTCTCCGCTCCCCCTTACTATCGTGACCCCTCGTTCTCGGAGTACCCGAGCGGAGTTGCGGATAACAGGCTTCACCTCGCAGAGCGGGCGTTTGAAGGACATCGAGTAGAAGCGGCTGCGTCAAACAGGGGGCGTAAGAGGATCCCAAACGAGAAGAGATAGAGAGATGGTTGGGTAATGACGAGTAAAAATCCAAAAAGAGTGGTGTTAGGGAGAAAAAGCAGACAGAGCGTACCATCGTTCCGCGACGGATGAGTCTAACAGTCATACTTCTCGCGGCGGGCCGCGACGTCCATCGTACCTACGGGACCGAGCTGGGGGACAGCGTTGCGGTTCAAACGCGTACCGGACGGCGTCCGACGTCATGGCGAGCGCCGACTCGGACGAGGTTACTCCCACGACCATCGACACGTGACCGCTGACCCAACCCACGTACGCCCCCTTCTACGCGCGCTTGGTAACCGACACCCTTGAGCTACCACCGAACCGCTGTGCGCGGGACATCCATAATCGACGAAGTTTCATTTCAAGACCCCCTTACCTCCGCCTTTCCGAATCACGCCCAGCCCCCAAGGCGGTTGACCCCCAACGAAAATCACTCCTAGATTTCCAGAAATAAGCTTCTTGAACCGTGCCAGCGCGCATTTCTGAAATAAGCCCCGAAAACAGGCTCGCGCGCCAAAATCGACGTTGACCGCGCCAAACGTAAAATCAACTCCTAGACATACTAAAGCAGGCTCCTGAACCAGTCATACGCCTAACTCACATTGAGCGCTAGAAAAGACGCTCCTAGAATTATAAAATTGTCTGCTGAAACAGGACAACGCGCCAGAACCAGATGGAAAATGTTTCCCAAGATTTCTGAATTAGCTTCCTTGAAACCAGTGACCGACGCAACAAACAGACGTTACGCGCCAGTGCGACAACGTAAGATTATTTCTAGAACTCTGATATTTAACTTGCTAAAACACACTTGCCAGCACGACAGACTCAACGTTGACGCTCCAGTACACGAGAAGGGGATGTATTTCTAGAATTTCTGAAATTCTGCTTGCCGAAATCAGTTGCATAGCATACTAGACTTATAGAGGTGACAAGCAGACGCATTCATATCTACTTTTGGAATTTCTGAAAAAAATTTGGCTTCTTTTTTTTTTTTTACTGATTTTCACCCCCTTAGCACAGTTTGTGCCATACTAAGAACGATGCTAGTATAGGGGTTTATCAATGATAAGTAACAAATTGTTTTATTTGAAAAAAAAGGAAAAAAAAACAGAAAAAGATCTTCTATATCTGATAAAACCTGTCCCCATCAGAAGCCTGTTCGCAACGCCTGTTGATAAGTATCGAGTTTGTATTGGTCTGGGGAAGCCTGATATCCAAAGCTGTGCCGTTGGGCGTGAGAACCAACAAAAAAGCTTTTCGAGCGACTCACAGTACGTGGCGCTGTTCTAAGCTCACATTATAGCATGTTTGGAGTGCATTAGCTCTGCGATGTGCTTTCTGTCAGCAGAAGATCCTGGTTTGGGTGCGCACAAATCATTTAGATGCTGCAGAGATGCTTCCTACCGAAATAGTACCCTGTAGAAGAGACTGAGTGAAGCAAAATCCCGTCTGACGGAGAGCGGCTGCAACTTGATAGCAAGTTTTTCACCCATGAGATTCTTGACACGTTTCTCAACCCTTTCAAGGAGGTTAAGATGCGTTTGTGGGGCGCCTGCCCCTGCTGCCCACAGATGACAACAATTACTCCATCAGAGGACGAATAGTGGACTTGTAAAGATAGCAGACAGTCTGTGGTGGAAGATAGCTGCTGGCACGATAGAGACTACCAATGCGTTGAGCTGCCTGCTTGCTAATGGATTGGGATGTACGGTTTTCCATGACAAGTCTTTCGTAACCGCCAATCCAAGGAAGGAAGATGGAATCTTGTTCCTCTGATGCTATTATCATGACATCTTAATGGCTATGATCATCATCCTCCTTCAAGTCGTGAGTGCAGAAGAAATTACTCTGAGTTTTTGAAGGATTGAAGGAAACAAGCCAATTGGCGCCCCATTCTGAGACCCACCTGCGTAAGTCTTCTTGAAACCAAGTGACAGACGTGCCAGACTAGACGTTGACTCGCCAGTGCGACAGACGTAAGATCTATTTCTAGAACTTCTGAAATTTAGCTCTTGCCGAAATAAGATTCCCATGCGCGCCCAGACTCGCGGGGTTGACGCGCCAGTGCGCGAGATGGAGGATGTATTCCTAGAATTTCTGAAAATTAGGCTTGCTGACGAAAACAGTTGGCCAAGCACACTAGACTAGAGGTTTGAACCGCGCGCCAAACGTAAGATCTGATCCTAGAAATTATGTGAAATAAGGCTTCTTGAAACCAGTGACAGACGCGCCAGTACGACAGACGTAGGATCCAGTGAAGAACCAGTGACAGACGCGCCTAACTCCACATTGAGGCGACTTAGTATCAAGATCTGCTCCTAGAATTTATGGATATTTGTCTTGCTGGGAAAAACAGTGAACAAACGCGCCAGACTCGAGATGGAATAAATGTTTTCACTAGAATTTCTGAAATTATGGCTTCGATGAAACCATGGTGACCGGACGCAACAAACTAGACGTTTGACGCGCCAGTGCGACAGACGTAGGATCTATTTCTAGAACTATCTGATTATTTAACTTGCTAAAACCATTGCCAGGAACGACACAAGACTCAACGTTTGACGCTCCAGTACACACGAGAAGGAGGATGTATTTCTAGAATTTCTGAAATTCTGCTTGCCGGAAACAGTGCATAGCATACTAGACTAGAGGTTGACGCGCAATACGCAACATCTATTTTTGGAATTTCTGAAATTAGGCTTCTTGAAACCAGTGACAGACGTGCCAGACTAGACGTTAGTAGTAAGCAAGTGACAAATACTGGATAGCGCAAGATGGCCGCCGTCGTGGCTGAGTCCCCCCCCCCCCCCTCTGGAACGACAGTGTCGTGATGTGCCGGCCAGGTTGGCCGCCATCGCGAGAGGTCGCTGACGTCCCCCCCCCCTCTGGAACGAACAGTGTCGTGATGTGCCGGTGGCCGGCCAGGTTGGCCGCCAATCGGCGAGAGGTCGCTGACCGTCCCCCCCCCCTCGACCGACAGAGTGTGAGACCCCTCGGGGTGAGTGGGTTCCCGACCGCCTGGTGGACGTGGGCGACCGTCTAGGTTGACGTGGGCGACCGTCTAGGTGGACATAGGGCGACCGTCTAGGTTGTCTTGGATGGTGAAACGGTGGCCAGATTCGGATTCAGCGGTCAAATTCTGCATCAGTGGTGTGATTTCCAGCTCAATCGGCGAGGAAAAAAAAACTGTTTCTTCAAAATTTTGACATAGAATGTGGGGACGTTTTGGTGTGTAGCGCCCAAACGAAGCATCGGATGAGAAAACGGAGTCCATATTCGGAATCTACGTGAAATTTTGGGTTAGGAAGGATGTTTCCAGCGAAATCGGAGAGAAAAAATTTTCGGCTTACGTCCCCCCCCCCCTCTGGACAGCTTGCTTCGATTTTGGCTTCTAGTGGACGGATTTTGTCGTGCGATAGCTCGTTTGAAAGCTAAGAGTGAGACAAATTCAGTGAAACAATCGGCTTGTTCCTATCTGTCTTCGTTCAAAAGTTAGAGCGGTTACAAGATTTTAGGTCGGAGCTCGCTTACCTGAAAAAATCCTAAGTGTCAGAGTGACTTTGTATGGGTAAAATTTTGAAAATTTTCCAAAGTGTGGAATTTCGACCTGGGACCGTCACCAAAACATTTTTCAGCAAATTTCACTGACCCCCCCCCCCTCTGGACAGCTTGCTTCGATTTTGGCTTCCAGTGGACGGATTTTGTCGTGCGATAGCTCGTTTGAAAGCTAAGAGTGAGACAAATTCAGTGAAACAATCGGCTTGTTCCTATCTGTCTTCGTTCAAAAGTTAGAGCGGTTACAAGATTTTAGGTCGGAGCTCGCTTACCTGAAAAAATCCTAAGTGTCAGAGTGACTTTGTATGGGTAAAAATTTGAAAATTTTCCAAAGTGTGGAATTTCGACCTGGGACCGTCACCAAAACATTTTTCATCAAATTTCGCTGACCCCCCCCCTCTGGACAGCTTGCTTCGATTTTGGCTTCTAGTGGACGGATTTTGTCGTGCGATAGCTCGTTTGAAAGCTAAGAGTGAGACAAATTCAGTGAAACAATCGGCTTGTTCCTATCTGTCTTCGTTCAAAAGTTAGAGCGGTTACAAGATTTTAGGTCGGAGCTCGCTTACCTGAAAAAATCCTAAGTGTCAGAGTGACTTTGTATGGGTAAAAATTTTGAAAATTTTCCAAAGTGTGGAATTTCGACCTGGGACCGTCACCAAAACATTTTTCATCAAATTTCGCTGACCCCCCCCCCCCTCTGGACAGCTTGCTTCGATTTTGGCTTCTAGTGGACGGATTTTGTCGTGCGATAGCTCGTTTGAAAGCTAAGAGTGAGACAAATTCAGTGAAACAATCGCTTGTTCCTATCTGTCTTCGTTCAAAAGTTAGAGCGGTTACAAGATTTTAGGTCGGAGCTCGCTTACCTGAAAAAATCCTAAGTGTCAGAGTGACTTTGTATGGGTAAAAATTTGAAAATTTTCCAAAGTGTGGAATTTCGACCTGGGACCGTCACCAAAACATTTTTCATCAAATTTCGCTGACCCCCCCCCCCCCCCCTCTGGACAGCTTGCTTCGATTTTGGCTTCTAGTGGACGGATTTTGTCGTGCGATAGCTCGTTTGAAAGCTAAGAGTGAGACAAATTCAGTGAAACAATCGGCTTGTTCCTATCTGTCTTCGTTTAGATGTGAGACACCATTTAAGATTTTGGGACATTGGCGAAAAACGACAGAGTTAGAATTTGGGACGTTTTGGGCTGTAGCTTCAAAACGAAGCATCGGATTGGAAAACGGATTTCAGATTTGGAATCAGCTTGATGTTATTATCCAATGAGGATCATCATCCAATGAGAATCAAGCATTTCTTTATAAATAGCGAGCCTTCCACAGTGAGAATCATTCCATCGTTGAATCACACGAGTGACGGACGCACATTTTCTCTCTCTCTCTAGTTCCCTGTTCTATTATCCAACTAAAATGGTAAGTCGCTACTTCCCTCCCTCTCCTCCCTTGAACGTAAACTTAATACAATCTTTTTTCATTTTCAGGCATCTACTCCATCTGCTGCACTAGTAGGACAAAATGGCGGTCAAACGTTACAAGGTTCGCTACGGTCAGATCATCTACAACTGAGGCCAGTGGAAGAAACATCCAAGGTACATAATCCTACACCGCTACAGCGTAAATTTAAACAAGCCTTGCGTTATGATGATCATAGCGTAGTACTCCAAACGGGAATGCTCCCTTCCACGGATGTCAAGATAATGCACAATCAGTATGGGGACTACATACTGATCCCCGTGAGTCCGTATATTCGCCACCAACTTGATATTATTGAGGAGTACGTGACATTAAATATGGACATTCCTACTCCTCTTGCTCAAGAGTGGAAGGCGAGAGATGACAAGGATACTCCCTATAGAAAGATTTGGGATGGTAATCACATTTGCCTACCGGTATCACATTGGTGTACTTACTATAAGAAGGAGGGAGATCATTCAATACCCATCAGATGTGATGAGCTCGGAGAAGGTACTTGGGATATCCTTTTCAAAGTGAATGGGCTATATTATGGTCGACACAAGGATAATAAAATAGCCTCTCTCTCCATGCATATGGAATCCATCCTATATATTCCAAAACCACCCAACGTGGACGACATAATTGATCAAATCCTTAACAGCAGTGGTACGAAGCGCAAGTCGGAGAAGAATGCTACATCAAAACGCAAATCAAAGAAGGAGAATTACTAGTCCTTTCCTAACTCTACCCTATGACAATTCGCTTATGTGCTTTGAGTGTCGCAGACGTGGTCTTATTAGATACATTTTACTTCTTCGTTGCCATCATATCATTTGTGTATTTTGTCGTGAAAAGCATCGATGTAATTCTTCATTTTGTAATATGTTATAGAACGCTTCCTTAGATGTGTAAATTTCCGTTTTAGGCTTCTATCATCATTTTTATGGATTGTGAGGGTGAACCTGTACAGGAGCTCAGTGCTATTGCTATGAACAATTGGACATATCAGATTGTCAGTGTCTATCATCAACATGCCAACTGCGATCCCAATGTTGATCAATGGGCGAGAAAACACATTCATGGACTTAATCTGAAATATTTGCAAGACTATGGCTTTTCTTGTGAGAGTGCTCTTCTTATTGACTTTAAACGATGGTTAGCTGCTTTCAATGTTATACGCATCTTTTGTAATAATCCTGGTAAGGAGAGGAAAGTATTTCCCAATCTAATCATTGATGATATTTTGCTCCCGCCTTGGGATAGTAGAGTGAATCAACATTATCATGAAGTCACGAAACGTTTTAAGGATTTGTGTGTTCCTATTTTGTCTGTTCGTTGTAGTAGCTACGTTCATAACCAATGCTTCTTTCCTCCTTACCTCAACACTGCCAAAGTCCTGTATGGTTATCATTGCTCTCTGTATGATAGTTACCAGCTGTATCTATTTTATCTCTTTCAAACCATTGATTTATAATGCATGCTTGTTACCATTATTCAATAAATGTTACTATGAGAAGAGTTGTTGTTTTCATGCAATGGATGGGTTAGATAAAGGGCGATCATGTCTTTCTCAAACGACTGCGGAACATTACGTTTTCATAGGCAAAGTTTAAAAGGAGCTGTTCAAGATTATGTGATAAAATTTCATAAAGATGAGACCGACATCGAAGCAGTGGTCGATGATGCTAGCACTCTATTTCTAGAGTTAATGAATACATTCTCTGATAGCATTGTCATGGCGCGATTAGTTGCGAAAATTAAGTTTAGTCATTTTGGAAAGGAAGAGGTGGAAAGTCGCTCTTTCCATTTTGCTTCTTATTCAATGGAAGTGGTAGATCACCCCCAAGAATTTTTTAAAAGACATATGATAAAAATTGCTGAACGTCTTAACGCATTTAACCATCATGGTAGCAGTCTAGTGATTGAAGCGATTTCAGATATTCACATTCAACTTTCCATAAAGAAAAATTGAAAATGCAGTGGTACTTGATTGTAGCACAACTGGTTTTCGAGCTATGTCTGCTCACTCTCGAAGTATATTCCTTCTGTACATGCGTCTATTATTTAGAAAAGGCTAGCAAATTCATATCTTCAAAAAGACTTGCTATAGACATCAGTAACGGTGAAACTATGTGTTGCGATGTATGTAAGCGAAAGGATGGAAATGAAAAGCGCATCTTCAAGAGATGTAAGCATGCTTTTTGTCAACGCTGTTTCATACGTAATTGCATTCAACTTTGCCAATGTAACCACTGTGATATTGCTCATTTCGAGTGTCACTTATGTCGCAATAGTTAGTACCTATGCAAATGTGGTAAAGATAGGTTTTAGCAAAGACTAACACGGAAAATGGCGAAACGTAAAATGACGAAACGTAAAAGTCAAAAGTTTTCTTCAGCCATTCAAGCTCTCCGACGAATGAAAGCAAATCAGCGATACAATGCTATACGACATGCTAACGATAAATTCATTTGTGAAATTATTTCTCATGTGAGGAAGTTGAGGACGAAGAAATTAGCGCCAAAACAACGAAAGTTACTTAAGCGATATGCTACAAAATTGCGTTTCATCTCCAATCCTAAAGTCGCCCTTCAAAGAAAGAGGAAAACTCTAACACAAAAGGGCGGTTTCCTTTCAGCAATACTTCCAATGATAGCTCCTGCCGTGGGCAACCTATTGGGAAATATCTTTGGCTCTAAGCGTTAATTATGCAAATGTTGAGTCTCAAAGTAATAAAATGGATTTCAGACTTCAATGTGATAAAGTTCTGACTGTATCAGGTCCATCTCATGCAGGTAAAACTGTTTTCACGCTGAATTTATTGGATAAAAGAAGGGAGTTGTTTAAGGAACCTATCAATCGAGTGATTTGGTGTTATGGTATTTATCAACCGTCGCTGTTTCAGGAATTGCAAAGTCGCAACTTTATTCGACATGAAGGAATTATTCCAGTGGATAAACTTCAGTCTAATGATGTTGTTGTATTGGATGATTTATTAAAAGAAAGTAAGAATTCAAAAGATGTTACAGATATGTTCACTCGCGCAGCACACCATAAAAGGTGTTTTATCATCTATATTACACAAAATTTGTTTCCTGATGGAAAAGAAGCTCGTACACGAAACCTGAATACACACTATTATGCTATTTTCAAGAATCCGCGAGATAAAAGTCAATTTGAAATTTTAGCGCGACAAGTTGCACCCAGAGGATCAAAAGCCTTAATTGAAATTTTTCAAGCAGCTACTGAAAAACCATACGGTTACTTATTCATTGACTTTACGCAAGAGTGTCCGGAAGAATTTAGATTTCGAAGTGATATTTTGAAAACTCCCATGATTATCTACAAACTATGAGTTCTTATTCTCGCATGATTGTTATTCCTCAGGATGAATATGTACAATTGACTGCCATGCAGCAAGTAAAGCAACCTCTTGCAAATCAAATGTATAGGAAAGAAATAGATTATCAGCAAAATGTTCACATCAAAGATCCACATCGTGCTGTATTATTACAATCGGAAACTGTTGAGCAATTGAAAAACTTGAAGAATAAGATGCGTGACTCTGTATCGACTGCTACACCTTTAGCATCTCGCGCACATGCCATATCTCTTTTCAACAGTATTGACCCCATCTCAATGTAAATGATAGAGGAGAAATCATTACAGATGAAAATAAAGTGATTGATGCTTCACGTTATGAAGACTTGATTCAGTATGCGACACGTAGAAAGCGCCGTCAGGGCTATGTTCCACCTGGTTGGTCATACTTTCTTAAACTATTGAAAAAGCATAATGTGCCAAAATTTGCTTTGAATAATGAGACATTGAAAGAACTTGATTCAACAGTGGCTACTGCTCCAATGCTTCAGACGATGAAAATGCCAACAAATTGGTTTAAGACGTCACCTGCTACATCCCCTCCCACACTCACTAAGCAAACAAGAGGAAGAACTCGACGTAGATCTACATCGCCACTAAAACTGGTAAAAGGAAAACGTAAAACAGCTCCTCCCAGGAAATACATGTTCTCAGACTATTAATATGAAGCAGATGTGTTGCTTGCCATGTAATGAGGCGCCAGAGGTGAATGTCGTTGTCACTTGCACTTGCTGCGCCAGCTCTCATAATGAAACCCCTAAGCAATGTGAACACGATCGCAAAACCGCTAAAGCTAAATGCTGCAGTTGTTGTAAATGTAGAAAGGCAAGAAAACAAAAAGATGAGAAGGAGGAAAAAGAGTCAGTCGTCATCGACTAAACGTTTGAAGTCAATCTATTATGATGTAAAACATCCGGCAGGATTTGCATCTATCAAGAAATTATCAAAAGCGAGTGGTCTTCCACAATCACAAGTGAAACGATGGTTAAAGGGTCAGGCTACCTATACACTCCACAAACAAGCGAAAAAGAAGTACCCCACCCGCCATTATATTGTTCATGACATCGATGAACAGTGGCAAGCAGATTTGTGTGATGTTGCCTCCATTTCAAAACATAACTCGGGTAATAATTTTATTTTAACCGTCATTGATATTTTCTCGCGTTATGCGTGGGCTCAACCTTTAAAAACTAAAGAAGGGAAAGGAGTAGCAAAAGCATTCCAAACAATTTTTCGAGAAGGTCGCATTCCAAAAAGAATTCAGAGTGATCAAGGAAAAGAGTTTGAAAATCAGCATGTGACAAGATTATTTGAGAGGCATGACATTGAGTTGTTTAGTGTAAAGAGCGCTTTATAAAGCTGCACTCGTTGAACGTTTTAATCGCACATTAAAAAATCGCTTGTGGCGACATTTTACTGCCAACTTGACACAAAATTGGACAAAGGTTCTACAAGATACACTCCATGCCTACAATCACTCTATCCATCGTTCTATTGGACTCAGACCAGTAGATGTAAATGCTGACAATGTAGATAAAGTGCGCGAATCATTCCAACGTAAACGCACTCATGTGAAAAGTGATGTGAAAATTGGCGATAAAGTTCGTATCTCAAAAGTGAAAAGTGTTTTTGCTAAAGGGTACCTCCCGAATTGGACAGAGGAGGTATTTACAGTATCAAGGATTAATCAAAAAGACTCTCCGACCTCCTACAAGTTGAAAGATTACGATAATGAAGAAATTGAGGGTAGCTTTTACCGCGATGAGATTGAGGTAGTCACTGAAAGTGAAACATATTTGGTAGAGAAAATCATTCGATGTAAAAAACGGCAAGGTGAAGAATGGTGTCTTGTTAAATGGACTGGTTATCCTTCAAGTATGAACTCTTGATGCGTCGTGCCGACATCTTTCATCTAAGTGATCGACAGTGATTCATGCAAAGTTTGTAACTAACAATGTTTAGGGTTTGAGCTATGAAATCCAACTGCCTCATTTATTCACGACCCTCCTATGTAAGTGGTGGAGGACAAATTTACATCGGCGCTCGCCGCCAACGTGGAGGTAGCATACTTGGTGCACTGAAATCTGTTGTAGCACCTCTCATATCCAATGT
>CAJQUW010015404.1:0-5000 GCA_907163375.1 Prostheceraeus crozeri
GGGGGGGGGGGGGGGGGGGGGGGGGGGGGGGGGGGGGGGGGGGGGGGGGGGGGGGGGGGGGGGGGGGGGGGGGGGGGGGGGGGGGGGGGGGGGGGGGGGGGGGGGGGGGGGGGGGGGGGGGGGGGGGGGGGGGGGGGGGGGGGGGGGGGGGGGGGGGGGGGGGGGGGGGGGGGGGGGGGGGGGGGGGGGGGGGGGGGGGGGGGGGGGGGGGGGGGGGGGGGGGGGGGGGGGGGGGGGGGGGGGGGGGGGGGGGGGGGGGGGGGGGGGGGGGGGGGGGGGGGGGGGGGGGGGGGGGGGGGGGGGGGGGGGGGGGGGGGGGGGGGGGGGGGGGGGGGGGGGGGGGGGGGGGGGGGGGGGGGGGGGGGGGGGGGGGGGGGGGGGGGGGGGGGGGGGGGGGGGGGGGGGGGGGGGGGGGGGGGGGGGGGGGGGGGGGGGGGGGGGGGGGGGGGGGGGGGGGGGGGGGGGGGGGGGGGGGGGGGGGGGGGGGGGGGGGGGGGGGGGGGGGGGGGGGGGGGGGGGGGGGGGGGGGGGGGGGGGGGGGGGGGGGGGGGGGGGGGGGGGGGGGGGGGGGGGGGGGGGGGGGGGGGGGGGGGGGGGGGGGGGGGGGGGGGGGGGGGGGGGGGGGGGGGGGGGGGGGGGGGGGGGGGGGGGGGGGGGGGGGGGGGGGGGGGGGGGGGGGGGGGGGGGGGGGGGGGGGGGGGGGGGGGGGGGGGGGGGGGGGGGGGGGGGGGGGGGGGGGGGGGGGGGGGGGGGGGGGGGGGGGGGGGGGGGGGGGGGGGGGGGGGGGGGGGGGGGGGGGGGGGGGGGGGGGGGGGGGGGGGGGGGGGGGGGGGGGGGGGGGGGGGGGGGGGGGGGGGGGGGGGGGGGGGGGGGGGGGGGGGGGGGGGGGGGGGGGGGGGGGGGGGGGGGGGGGGGGGGGGGGGGGGGGGGGGGGGGGGGGGGGGGGGGGGGGGGGGGGGGGGGGGGGGGGGGGGGGGGGGGGGGGGGGGGGGGGGGGGGGGGGGGGGGGGGGGGGGGGGGGGGGGGGGGGGGGGGGGGGGGGGGGGGGGGGGGGGGGGGGGGGGGGGGGGGGGGGGGGGGGGGGGGGGGGGGGGGGGGGGGGGGGGGGGGGGGGGGGGGGGGGGGGGGGGGGGGGGGGGGGGGGGGGGGGGGGGGGGGGGGGGGGGGGGGGGGGGGGGGGGGGGGGGGGGGGGGGGGGGGGGGGGGGGGGGGGGGGGGGGGGGGGGGGGGGGGGGGGGGGGGGGGGGGGGGGGGGGGGGGGGGGGGGGGGGGGGGGGGGGGGGGGGGGGGGGGGGGGGGGGGGGGGGGGGGGGGGGGGGGGGGGGGGGGGGGGGGGGGGGGGGGGGGGGGGGGGGGGGGGGGGGGGGGGGGGGGGGGGGGGGGGGGGGGGGGGGGGGGGGGGGGGGGGGGGGGGGGGGGGGGGGGGGGGGGGGGGGGGGGGGGGGGGGGGGGGGGGGGGGGGGGGGGGGGGGGGGGGGGGGGGGGGGGGGGGGGGGGGGGGGGGGGGGGGGGGGGGGGGGGGGGGGGGGGGGGGGGGGGGGGGGGGGGGGGGGGGGGGGGGGGGGGGGGGGGGGGGGGGGGGGGGGGGGGGGGGGGGGGGGGGGGGGGGGGGGGGGGGGGGGGGGGGGGGGGGGGGGGGGGGGGGGGGGGGGGGGGGGGGGGGGGGGGGGGGGGGGGGGGGGGGGGGGGGGGGGGGGGGGGGGGGGGGGGGGGGGGGGGGGGGGGGGGGGGGGGGGGGGGGGGGGGGGGGGGGGGGGGGGGGGGGGGGGGGGGGGGGGGGGGGGGGGGGGGGGGGGGGGGGGGGGGGGGGGGGGGGGGGGGGGGGGGGGGGGGGGGGGGGGGGGGGGGGGGGGGGGGGGGGGGGGGGGGGGGGGGGGGGGGGGGGGGGGGGGGGGGGGGGGGGGGGGGGGGGGGGGGGGGGGGGGGGGGGGGGGGGGGGGGGGGGGGGGGGGGGGGGGGGGGGGGGGGGGGGGGGGGGGGGGGGGGGGGGGGGGGGGGGGGGGGGGGGGGGGGGGGGGGGGGGGGGGGGGGGGGGGGGGGGGGGGGGGGGGGGGGGGGGGGGGGGGGGGGGGGGGGGGGGGGGGGGGGGGGGGGGGGGGGGGGGGGGGGGGGGGGGGGGGGGGGGGGGGGGGGGGGGGGGGGGGGGGGGGGGGGGGGGGGGGGGGGGGGGGGGGGGGGGGGGGGGGGGGGGGGGGGGGGGGGGGGGGGGGGGGGGGGGGGGGGGGGGGGGGGGGGGGGGGGGGGGGGGGGGGGGGGGGGGGGGGGGGGGGGGGGGGGGGGGGGGGGGGGGGGGGGGGGGGGGGGGGGGGGGGGGGGGGGGGGGGGGGGGGGGGGGGGGGGGGGGGGGGGGGGGGGGGGGGGGGGGGGGGGGGGGGGGGGGGGGGGGGGGGGGGGGGGGGGGGGGGGGGGGGGGGGGGGGGGGGGGGGGGGGGGGGGGGGGGTGGGGGGGGGGGGGGGGGGGGGGGGGGGGGGGGGGGGGGGGGGGGGGGGGGGGGGGGGGGGGGGGGGGGGGGGGGGGGGGGGGGGGGGGGGGGGGGGGGGGGGGGGGGGGGGGGGGGGGGGGGGGGGGGGGGGGGGGGGGGGGGGGGGGGAGGGGGGGGGGGGGGGGGGGGGGGGGGGGGGGGGGGGGGGTGGGGGGGGGGGGGGGGGGGGGGGGGGGGGGGGGGGGGGGGGGGGGGGGGGGGGGGGGGGGGGGGGGGGGGAGGGGGGGGGGGGGGGGGGGGGGGGGGGGGGGGGGGGGGGGGGGGGGGGGGGGGGGGGGGGGGGGGGGGGGGGGGGGGGGGGGGGGGGGGGGGGGGGGGGGGGGGGGGGGGGGGGGGGGGGGGGGGGGGGGGGGGGGGGGGGGGGGGGGGGGGGGGGGGGGGGGGGGGGGGGGGGGGGGGGGGGGGGGGGGGGGGGGGGGGGGGGGGGGGGGGGGGGGGGGGGGGGGGGGGGGGGGGGGGGGGGGGGGGGGGGGGGGGGGGGGGGGGGGGGGGGGGGGGGGGGGGGGGGGGGGGGGGGGGGGGGGGGGGGGGGGGGGGGGGGGGGGGGGGGGGGGGGGGGGGGGGGGGGGGGGGGGGGGGGGGGGGGGGGGGGGGGGGGGGGGGGGGGGGGGGGGGGGGGGGGGGGGGGGGGGGGGGGGGGGGGGGGGGGGGGGGGGGGGGGGGGGGGGGGGGGGGGGGGGGGGGGGGGGGGGGGGGGGGGGGGGGGGGGGGGGGGGGGGGGGGGGGGGGGGGGGGGGGGGGGGGGGGGGGGGGGGGGGGGGGGGGGGGGGGGGGGGGGGGGGGGGGGGGGGGGGGGGGGGGGGGGGGGGGGGGGGGGGGGGGGGGGGGGGGGGGGGGGGGGGGGGGGGGGGGGGGGGGGGGGGGGGGGGGGGGGGGGGGGGGGGGGGGGGGGGGGGGGGGGGGGGGGGGGGGGGGGGGGGGGGGGGGGGGGGGGGGGGGGGGGGGGGGGGGGGGGGGGGGGGGGGGGGGGGGGGGGGGGGGGGGGGGGGGGGGGGGGGGGGGGGGGGGGGGGGGGGGGGGGGGGGGGGGGGGGGGGGGGGGGGGGGGGGGGGGGGGGGGGGGGGGGGGGGGGGGGGGGGGGGGGGGGGGGGGGGGGGGGGGGGGGGGGGGGGGGGGGGGGGGGGGGGGGGGGGGGGGGGGGGGGGGGGGGGGGGGGGGGGGGGGGGGGGGGGGGGGGGGGGGGGGGGGGGGGGGGGGGGGGGGGGGGGGGGGGGGGGGGGGGGGGGGGGGGGGGGGGGGGGGGGGGGGGGGGGGGGGGGGGGGGGGGGGGGGGGGGGGGGGGGGGGGGGGGGGGGGGGGGGGGGGGGGGGGGGGGGGGGGGGGGGGGGGGGGGGGGGGGGGGGGGGGGGGGGGGGGGGGGGGGGGGGGGGGGGGGGGGGGGGGGGGGGGGGGGGGGGGGGGGGGGGGGGGGGGGGGGGGGGGGGGGGGGGGGGGGGGGGGGGGGGGGGGGGGGGGGGGGGGGGGGGGGGGGGGGGGGGGGGGGGGGGGGGGGGGGGGGGGGGGGGGGGGGGGGGGGGGGGGGGGGGGGGGGGGGGGGGGGGGGGGGGGGGGGGGGGGGGGGGGGGGGGGGGGGGGGGGGGGGGGGGGGGGGGGGGGGGGGGGGGGGGGGGGGGGGGGGGGGGGGGGGGGGGGGGGGGGGGGGGGGGGGGGGGGGGGGGGGGGGGGGGGGGGGGGGGGGGGGGGGGGGGGGGGGGGGGGGGGGGGGGGGGGGGGGGGGGGGGGGGGGGGGGGGGGGGGGGGGGGGGGGGGGGGGGGGGGGGGGGGGGGGGGGGGGGGGGGGGGGGGGGGGGGGGGGGGGGGGGGGGGGGGGGGGGGGGGGGGGGGGGGGGGGGGGGGGGGGGGGGGGGGGGGGGGGGGGGGGGGGGGGGGGGGGGGGGGGGGGGGGGGGGGGGGGGGGGGGGGGGGGGGGGGGGGGGGGGGGGGGGGGGGGGGGGGGGGGGGGGGGGGGGGGGGGGGGGGGGGGGGGGGGGGGGGGGGGGGGGGGGGGGGGGGGGGGGGGGGGGGGGGGGGGGGGGGGGGGGGGGGGGGGGGGGGGGGGGGGGGGGGGGGGGGGGGGGGGGGGGGGGGGGGGGGGGGGGGGGGGGGGGGGGGGGGGGGGGGGGGGGGGGGGGGGGGGGGGGGGGGGGGGGGGGGGGGGGGGGGGGGGGGGGGGGGGGGGGGGGGGGGGGGGGGGGGGGGGGGGGGGGGGGGGGGGGGGGGGGGGGGGGGGGGGGGGGGGGGGGGGGGGGGGGGGGGGGGGGGGGGGGGGGGGGGGGGGGGGGGGGGGGGGGGGGGGGGGGGGGGGGGGGGGGGGGGGGGGGGGGGGGGGGGGGGGGGGGGGGGGGGGGGGGGGGGGGGGGGGGGGGGGGGGGGGGGGGGGGGGGGGGGGGGGGGGGGGGGGGGGGGGGGGGGGGGGGGGGGGGGGGGGGGGGGGGGGGGGGGGGGGGGGGGGGGGGGGGGGGGGGGGGGGGGGGGGGGGGGGGGGGGGGGGGGGGGGGGGGGGGGGGGGGGGGGGGGGGGGGGGGGGGGGGGGGGGGG